>JBAIAA010000307.1:600000-1118211 GCA_037893245.1 Crossaster papposus
TTTCATGTATAACAAGTGAAATATGGATGGTGGCCTCGAATAATGCGAGGTGCCCTTTATTATTTGAAAAAAATATATAGAGGACCAAACAAATAATACAAGACCAAACAAATATATATAGGTCGGAAAAAAATATATATATATATATATATATATATAAGACCAAACAAATATATATACGGGTCGAAAAACATGTTATAAGACCAAACAAAAATATATATATATAGGACGAAACAAATAATGGGTCATTCCATCAGGTCACCGCGAGTGTGACATACGAGTGAAAATTTCAAATTGCTTGTTAGATTACTATTTCATCATTATGGTATCCTATACTTTCAACTTTCAACGTACCCTATTTGTATTACCATGATAATTATTCATTTTTGTTCATAATAGCACCTTTAAAACATACGGAAGATTCGAACCCACAACCCTTGGACAAGGAGCTAGGCAGGTACACTGTCCATTATAGAGTACAGCACATCGTTAACCTAATCCAATGAACTCCGTCTGATATCTACACACTTCCAGATTCAATAAAAGTTGCCGAATTGTAAAACCATTCACAACCAGAATCGTGAAAAGCTGCCGTATATACACAAAACTCCATACACAAATAGGCCCATAAATTCATCCACATTTACTTCCGCGTCAGTTTATTGAGCTTTATTTTACATTCGTACAAAATCCACCAAAACCACGATGTAGAAAAGAAAAATGACAAAAAAGTAAAGAAAAAAAAAACGTACGGAGGATTCGAACCAACAACCCTTGGACAAGGAGGCTGGTGCATTATCCATCAGAGTACAGCATATCGTTAACTTAATCCAATGAACTCCGTCTGATATCTACTCACTACCAGATTCATTAAAAGCTGCCAATTGTACAACAATTTACGACCGATTTTTAGTAATGCACACCGTATGCAACAATATACAACCGAACACGAAACTCCATACACATTTAGGTCCATAAATTCATTCACAATTACTTTCGCGTCAGTTTATTGGGCTTTATTTTCCCTTCGTGCAAAATCCAACAAAACCACAAAGTTGAAAAAGAAAGAAAAAAAAGAAAATATATATATATAAAAAGAATACAGAGAATTCGAACCCACATCCTTCGAACCAGGAAGCTGGTACATTATCCATCAGAGTACCCCATATCGTTAACTTAATTCAATGAACTCCGTCTAATATCTACACACTTCCAGATTCATGAAAAGCTGCCGTATAGGCCCTATATATACACAAAACTCTGTACACATTTAGGTCCATAAATTCATCCACATTTAACTTCCGCGTCAGTTTATTAGGCTTTATTTTTTCTTCGTACAAAATCCACCAAAATAAAACAAAGTAAAAAAGTAAAAAAAACAAAAACATACGGAAGATTCGAACCCACAACCCTTGGACAAGGAGGCAGGTACACTGTCCATTAGAGTACAGCACATCGTTAACCTAATCCAATGAACTCCGTCTGATATCTACACACTTCCAGATTCAATAAAAGTTGCCGAATTGTAGAACCATTCACAACCAGAATCGTGAAAAGCTGCCGTATATACACAAAACTCTATACACAAATAGGCCCATAAATTCATCCACATTTACTTCCGCGTCAGTTTATTGAGCTTTATTTTACCTTCGTACAAAATCCACCAAAACCACGATGTAGAAGGAAAAAAATAACAAAAAAGTAAAGAAAACAAACGTACGGAGGATTCGAACCAACAACCCTTGGACAAGGAGGCTGGTGCATTATCCATCAGAGTACAGCATATCGTTAACTTAATCCAATGAACTCCGTCTGATATCTACTCACTACCAGATTCATTAAAAGCTGCCAATTGTACAACAATTTACGACCGATTTTCAGTAATGCACACCGTATGCAACAATATACAACCGAACACAAAACTCCATACACATTTAGGTCCATAAATTCATTCACAATTACTTTCGCGTCAGTTTATTGGGCTTTATTTTCCCTTCGTCCAAAATCCAACAAAACCACAAAGTTGAAAAAGGAAGGAAAAAAAAAAAAAATTATATACAAAAAAATACAGAGAATTCGAACCCACATCCTTCGAACCAGGAAGCTGGTACACTATCCATCAGAGTACCCCATATCGTTAACTTAATTCAATGAACTCCGTCTAATATCTACACACTTCCAGATTCATGAAAAGCTGCCGTATATACACAAAACTCTGTACACATTTAGGTCCATAAATTCATCCACATTTTACTTCCGCGTCAGTTTATTAGGCTTTATTTTCCCTTCGTACAAAATCCACTAAAATAAAACAAATAAAAAAAGTAAAAAAACCAAAAACATACGGAAGAATTGAACCCACAACCCTTGGACAAGGAGGCAGGTACACTGTCCATTAGAGTACAGCACATCGTTAACCTAATACAATGAACTCCGTCTAATATCTACACACTTCCAGATTCTGTCAAAATATTTACCGATATACACAAAACTCTGTACACATTTAGGTCCATAAATTCATCCACATTTTACTTCCGCGTCAGTTTATTGGGCTTTATTTTCCCTTCGTACAAAATCCACCAAAATAAGAAAAGAAAAAAAAAGTAAAAAAAACAAAAACATACGGAAAAATTGAACCCACAACCCTTGGACAAGGAGGCAGGTACACTGTCCATTAGAGTACAGCACATCGTTAACCTAATCCAATGAACTCCGTCTAATATCTACACACTTCCAGATTCAATAAAAGTTGCAAAATTGTAGAACCATTCACAACCAGAATCGTGAAAAGCTGCCGTATATACACAAAACTCCATACACAAATAGGCCCATAAATTCATCCACATTTACTTCCGCGTCAGTTTATTGAGCTTTATTTTACATTCGTACAAAATCCACCAAAATAAAACAAAGTAAAAAAGTAAAAAAAACAAAAACATACGGAAGATTCGAACCCACAACCCTTGGACAAGGAGGCAGGTACACTGTCCATTAGAGTACAGCACATCGTTAACCTAATCCAATGAACTCCGTCTGATATCTACACACTTCCAGATTCAATAAAAGTTGCAAAATTGTAGAACCATTCACAACCAGAATCGTGAAAAGCTGCCGTATATACACAAAACTCTATACACAAATAGGCCCATAAATTCATCCACATTTACTTCCGCGTCAGTTTATTGAGCTTTATTTTACCTTCGTACAAAATCCACCAAAACCACGATGTAGAAGGAAAAAAATAACAAAAAAGTAAAGAAAACAAACGTACGGAGGATTCGAACCAACAACCCTTGGACAAGGAGGCTGGTGCATTATCCATCAGAGTACAGCATATCGTTAACTTAATCCAATGAACTCCGTCTGATATCTACTCACTACCAGATTCATTAAAAGCTGCCAATTGTACAACAATTTACGACCGATTTTCAGTAATGCACACCGTATGCAACAATATACAACCGAACACAAAACTCCATACACATTTAGGTCCATAAATTCATTCCCAATTACTTTCGCGTCAGTTTATTGGGCTTTATTTTCCCTTCGTCCAAAATCCAACAAAACCACAAAGTTGAAAAAGGAAGAAAAAAAAAAAAAAATTATATACAAAAAAATACAGAGAATTCGAACCCACATCCTTCGAACCAGGAAGCTGGTACACTATCCATCAGAGTACCCCATATTGTTAACTTAATTCAATGAACTCCGTCTAATATCTACACACTTCCAGATTCATGAAAAGCTGCCGTATATACACAAAACTCTGTACACATTTAGGTCCATAAATTCATCCACATTTTACTTCCGCGTCAGTTTATTAGGCTTTATTTTCCCTTCGTACAAAATCCACTAAAATAAAACAAATAAAAAAAGTAAAAAAACCAAAAACATACGGAAGAATTGAACCCACAACCCTTGGACAAGGAGGCAGGTACACTGTCCATTAGAGTACAGCACATCGTTAACCTAATACAATGAACTCCGTCTAATATCTACACACTTCCAGATTCTGTCAAAATATTTACCGATATACACAAAACTCTGTACACATTTAGGTCCATAAATTCATCCACATTTTACTTCCGCGTCAGTTTATTGGGCTTTATTTTCCCTTCGTACAAAATCCACCAAAATAAGAAAAGAAAAAAAAAGTAAAAAAAACAAAAACATACGGAAAAATTGAACCCACAACCCTTGGACAAGGAGGCAGGTACACTGTCCATTAGAGTACAGCACATCGTTAACCTAATCCAATGAACTCCGTCTAATATCTACACACTTCCAGATTCAATAAAAGTTGCAAAATTGTAGAACCATTCACAACCAGAATCGTGAAAAGCTGCCGTATATACACAAAACTCCATACACAAATAGGCCCATAAATTCATCCACATTTACTTCCGCGTCAGTTTATTGAGCTTTATTTTACCTTCGTACAAAATCCACCAAAACCACGATGTAGAAAAGAAAAATAACAAAAAAGTAAAGAAAAAAAACGTACGGAGGATTCAAACCAACAACCCTTGGACAAGAAGGCTGGTGCATTATCCATCAGAGTACAGCATATCGTTAACTTAATCCAATGAACTCCGTCTGATATCTACTCACTACCAGATTCATTAAAAGCTGCCAATTGTACAACAATTTACGACCGATTTTCAGTAATGCACACCGTATGCAACAATATACAACCGAACACAAAACTCCATACACATTTAGGTCCATAAATTCATTCACAATTAGGCCTACTTTCGCGTCAGTTTATTGGGCTTTATTTTCCCTTCGTACAAAATCCAACAAAACCACAAAGTTGAAAAAGAAAGAAAGAAAAAAGAAAATATATATATATAAAAAAACCAAAGAGAATTCGAACCGACATCCTTCGAACCAGGAAGCTGGTACATTATCCATCAGAGTACCCCATATCGTTAACTTAATTCAATGAACTCCGTCTGATATCTATCCACTACCAGATTCATTAAAAGCTGCCAATTGTACAACAATTTACTACCATTTTACAGTAATGCACACCGTATGCAACAATATACAACCGAACACAAAACTCCATACACATTTAGGTCCATAAATTCATTCACATTTACTTTCGCGTCAGTTTATTGGGGTTTATTTTCCCTTCGTACAAAATCCACCAAAATAAAACAAATAAAAAAAGTTAAAAAAACAAAAACATACGGAAGATTCGAACCCACAACCCTTGGACAAGGAGGCAGGTACACTGTCCATTAGAGTACAGCACATCGTTAACCTAATCCAATGAACTCCGTCTGATATCTACACACTTCCAGATTCAATAAAAGTTGCCGAATTGTAGAACCATTCACAACCAGAATCGTGAAAAGCTGCCGTATATACACAAAACTCTATACACAAATAGGCCCATAAATTCATCCACATTTACTTCCGCGTCACTTTATTGAGCTTTATTTTACCTTCGTACAAAATCCACCAAAACCACGATGTAAAAAGAAAAAAAAAGAAAAAAAAGGAAAGAAAAAAAAAGGAAGGAGGATTCGAACCAACAACCCTTGGACAAGGAGGCTGGTGCATTATCCATCAGAGTACAGCATATCGTTAACTTAATCCAATGAACTCCGTCTGATATCCGTCTACTCACTACCAGATTCATTAAAAGCTGCCAATTGTACAACAATTTACTACCATTTTACAGTAATGCCGTATGCAACAACCGAACACAAAACTCCATACACATTTAGGTTCATAAATTCATTCACAATTACTTTCGCGTCAGTTTATTGGGCTTTATTTTCCCTTCGTACAAAATCCACCAAAATAAGAAAATACAAAATAGTAAAGACAAATATAAAGGTAGTTATGTTAAATATTTGTGCTGATGTAAAATGGACACCAATTTGGGATTAGATGTTTAATAATCAGCTTGGATCACATTCATATCTTAGTAAAAATGATAGAAACAATTAAATTTTGCAAATAAGTTTCTTATACATGAATTCTACAAAGGGTTGAAAATCACAACAACAAAATCGTAGCAAATTACTTTTCTCATTGTGTAATATTAAAACAAGATTTTAAAACTTATTTAAAACTTGAATTAACAACAAATACTGTGCTATATTAAAGTAGCATTATATTAGTTAGTTTATAGACTGGGATAACACAAATTTTATTTTAGCAAGTCAAGTTTGTGTACTTTTTGTATCTGTTGTGTCCAGTTATTTGGTACAACGTTAGTTCCACACATCCTATTGAGCTTATTTACCAGTTATAGAAACAAATATTTTTTAATTGTTCAGACGTAACGTGGACACCGTACCCTAAAATGACCTATACAAAATTACCTAAAATTTATATAAAACGAAGCGCCACCAACGACAACAGGTTGCAATATTTATAGAACGAAGCGAATTCCATATAACATAAGGAAGAAAGAGTGAAAATATGTTGTTGTTGTTGTTGTTGTAGTTCAATGGCACTTTGGCAATCTACGTGCCCTTTGTGCCAGTCACTGAATATCTAGAGGTAACTTTGGGCAAAACTAGCAGGAGTAAATAGAGAGGTGTGACTGACGATTCTGGAAACAGCAGACCACGTAAACTGAGGACTGATCTGTAGAGCCTAGCAGGGGGTGACTATAGCTTCTAATGGTCAGCAAAAGAGATGTACTAAGTCGGGTCAGCAAAACCTGTAATTCTCGCGGTCGGACATCCGGGAACCTCGTTTATCTTCCCATTGTTTATGCACTTAGCGCAAAGGGGAAAGTTTGAGGTCTAACGCATGTTGTTATGAACGGCTCGCCCCTTCGTGACGTCATGCCGACCGCGAGAATGAGATCAATAAAGTCATCAATCAGTGGTGGATCACAGGGAGATGAATTGACAAGGGTTCTGAATGAATGTGAAAATGCCAGTGATCAGTGATCCTCCGAACACTGAAGTGCCACAAGTAATCCTGCAAGCAGCACCGTTTCCTTTCTATTTTAAGAGCCCGTGCTCTGCCGGTACAATTGCAGGTCCACATAACTCCAGGGGTAGAAGAGGTGGCACTTTGTCCAGCCAATCACTGAACACTCGTCACAATGTATGTATGCGTGAAGAACAAGAAATGAAAATAAATGGTGACATGCGGTAGACCTTGAAAGACTATGGAGGGGACAAATTTATGTTACTCTTCTGATGAAGAGTAGTATATGGATGAGGTTATGTTTGGAGCTGATGAGTAAATTTGTAAGTGTCATTTGATTAGTATTGTATTTCAAAGCCTTTTGTAGATTACGTCTGCTGTTGTTATATTTTATACAGGAAGAAAGGAAGTGGTTGACGTTGTCATATTTCGCAGAGACCATCAGGATGTTTTCCTATTTTGTAGTGAAAGCTGTTGAGATGTTTTTTCTTTGTTCCCAAAACAAAATGCGCTTTTTAAAATGAACAATGTACTTCAATTGTGTAATATTTTTTAATTGGTTGTCAAATGTGTTATAGGGCACCATCAGCCAATAGAAAACATGAGAGTGGCGAGACAGGACAGTGGACGAGGGCCTGCAGCACTCAATAGTGGACAGATGCTCTCTCACAATAACGGTCTACAAGGCTCCAACAAAGACGATGACAAAGTCACCCCGTGTCATTTGTTGGAGAAGCAGGAGTTCTCAGTACAGACTTTGAAGGCTCTAACACAGGAGACAATGCAAGAAGGGGGCCTCTGTTTAAGGGGTCTTATGGACATCTTGTGCCTGTAGCGTCAAAGGTGCATTTGAGCAATCGGATGTTCCTGGTGTTTGGGAAGACCCTGGCTCATGCTGTTCTTCTTGGGGCTACATGAGTCGGTGGAGTGTCTTCTGCAGTTCAGTTTGTCTTACATGTATGCAACAACGTCATTCAGCAAGACATTGACATGGCTGGTGTTCCAGTCACTGTACATGTAGATGACCTTCCCCATCCAGATATGAGCCAAGTTCTAAATAAGGTATTAAAGATTGTTTTACTTTTAAATATAAGATATATATATAGAGTGGTGTGTAGGTTGAACAAAAGTATGCGTTATGTAAGAGGGTATGAGGGTAAAAGATCTTTGTCCGCGTTTGCCCAAACAGATACAAAATTTTAAGAGAAAACTTTATTATAGTGATGAGTTCTTTTGTTTTAAATTACAGAGCTTTGACGATCTTGACGTAGAGGACCGGAACCTCATGTTGCAGTATATGGAGTCAACTGGATTTGGATTCATGCCAATCAATGCCGACACATATGGTACAGGGGTGTAGTCGAGTCCATCACAAGTCCCTGCAAGTCCCTGTAAGTCCCTGCAAGTCCATCACAAGTCCTTCAGTTCCAATTCAAACCACAAGCTATTCAAATCAGCTTTGACAAAAGCATTCCTTTGTCATTGTTCATCTAGTTACTTATGACTGCCTTTATGAAGGGACTTGTGACTGGCTTCACAAAATGACTTGTGAAAGGACTTGCAGGGACTCGGCTACAACCCTGGTATGGTGTGATCCGACAGCGTATGGTGTGATCCGACAGCATATGGTGTGATCCGACAGCACATTGTGTCCCATGTTGTGCTTGGTCGACGATGGGCAGAGCTAATGCAGATAAGAAAGGGAATGGAGGAGTTCGGCCTTCACACTCTTGTCTATGGATCTTCAACCGCCATACAGAAAGTTGTGTTCATGCCGCTTGCCTGAGGTCATTTCATCTGAAGACATCCTTGATGCAGTCCAAGACCTACCTCGATCTGGAAGAACCTGTAACAGCTGAAGAGCATGGTTCAGAAAGCTGTTGCAAGACTTGGAGAGTAGAGAGTGTGCTAAGGAAAACTGTATAAGAATTAGCCATTATTATTATTATTTGCCTAAACTTTATTTTCAAAAATGTTCTGCTAGAGGGAACTTCTTTTTGACTCTGTTTGCCAAAAAAGGTAATAATTACCATGTCTGGCAAACCCTGCATGTCTGTATCTGATACTAGTTATTGCAATTGTGTGGTATAAACAGGGATGAGATTTTATTTAACTACATGATCATTTTTGTTAAAGGTTTATGTTTGTAAACATGTATTTTTGTCATGTCCCAGGTGAAAAAGGCTTGAAAGAGTTATTGCAGTTCTGGACAGGGGACACCAGAGTTCCAACCAAGTTGGAAATTTCCACCAATGACGATAAGTATCCAGTTGCTCACACATGTTTTTCCAACATGGAGATCCCCAAGAGGTGCGACTCGTACAAAGAATTCTTCAAGAACTTCCAAGTTGCCTTGGAGAACTGTTGTGGCTTTGGCCTCATGTAACTTATGAGAGCCATCTTAAGTAATTGATTACTGGTACCCGTTGTACATGTAAGTTGTTTTTACTGATTGCTGGAGTTTGCAGCCGGTTTTGGTTGATGTACTTTGTGTTATGCATCGTAAAGTATCTCCAGTGTTAGTTTATTTATTTATTTATTTACAACCATCTTTAATGAGGGTAACCCATCCAGCAGAAGCTGATCATTTGGGGCCCTCAGTAGAGAGAAGAAGGTACAGTTTTAGAAGGTATGTTTCGTCTTTACGTACAGTTCATGGAATTATTGGTTTTAAACTACAGTGTACATGTATGTTAATTTGTATGTTAATGTATGTAGAATGAAAATAGTATTGCAGCCCCAAAAAGTTTATGAGTTAATGTAGTATTGCTTTCTTTAAAAAGTATTTTATTGACCCAGATTTTACTGTTTTAGTGCCATTTCCGCGCACCGAGAGTTAGAGCGAGTGGGTCTCCTCAGCATGCAGCCACTAGTACAGCTTGTACCATGTCATGAAACAGTCGCTGCTTACCGGTACCCGGCCGTGCACTCGTTTACATTTATTTACGACCAATCGATAGACTTAGGCCTGTGACGTCACATGCATCCCACATTGCACATCCAAAATGGCGGACAGCAGAAGTTCAGTACAGTATTTTTAGTCGCAGGAAAACTGTCTTCAAATTTCCTTGATTTGCAGGTCAAGAATTGATCGTGAGTACCCCCAAGGCAAGCCCGTTAGGTCCATAAACTTAAATAACAGATAAGCATAATCTTGAGATGCTACGGCCGCATATTCTGTATGTTCGATAACAAAGTCAAGTCTTCTTTTGTGACTCCTGAAACTCATCCAGTATCCTAGCAACCATCTCCCTCTCCTCTTCCTTGACTAAGCTGAAGATCATATCGTCGAGGCTCTCTCCTCCAGACAAGAAACCCTCCACATCAAACATGCTCCGTCCCACGCGGTGATCCGTCACCCGATCCTGCTGGAAGTTGTAAGTTCTAATCTTCTCGGATCGGCCCGAGGTCCCGACCTGGCTTCGCCTCACGGATCGCTCCGTTGCCTCCCGCTTCTCTAAGATGGAGTTGTAGATCTTGGTCTGGAGCATGACCATGGCGATGCTGCGATTCTTAAGCTGTGAGCGCTCCTGTTGGCTCTCAGCCACAAAGCCGGTGGGGATGTGCACGATACGGACGGCACTGTCTGTCGTGTTGACATGCTGGCCACCGGCTCCTGACGCCTTCTTGGTTTCGACTCGGAGATCTTTGGGGTCCAGCTTCAGGTCAATCTAAAGATTGAAGAATTAAAAATTGTCTTGATGAATCTGTCACAAGAATTAATAAGGGGTGCCATTGGTAATGGGTAAGGTATTATTTTGAGAGTATCAGAATTGCAGTGAAGTCCCTGCAAGTCCTTTCGCAAGTCCTTTCGCAAGTCCTTTCACAAGTCCTTTCACAAGTCCAATCACAAGTCCAGTCACAAGTCCTTTCAGATATCCAGCTACAACTAACTGGATGAGCAATGATAAAGGAATGATTTTGTCAAAGCTTATTTGAACAGCTTGTGACTTGAATTGGGACTTGATGAGTTGTGCTGGACTTGCAGGGACTTGTGCTGGACTTATAGGGACCGACGCGGGCTGGCAGGGACTTGACTACATCTCTGGAGCATACCTCTTTCGGTTGAGGAAGGACAGCCACGGCCATAGTGCTGGTGTGTATCCTACCAGCTTTCTCTGTCTTCGGCACTCGCTGAACCCGATGCACCCCTGCTTCCTGCTTCATCAGTTTGTAAGCTCCGTCGCCGCTCACGCTAACAGAAGCATGCCTTAAACCACCTTAGAATTGACAAGTAAAATAGAGACTTCTTATTTCTGCAACCTTTAAAACACTTGTATACTCTTCACAAAAACACTTAGAGTGGCGTACCTAAATCTGTGGTGAAGTACTCCAGCTTCTGGATATCCCAGTTCCTGTATGCAGCAAACGCCTCGTACATCTTAAACATATCAGCTGCGAATAGCATGGCCTCTTGACCTCCGACCCCGGCCGAGAACTCCATGATGATGTCATTGTCATCTGTGTCATCCACTGGAGTGAGAAGACCAACAATCTGGAGAGAAGATGTATTTAGACAAATTTAGATCTTTCCAGGCCTGCTTGTTGAAGTTTCAAGCCTTTGTTAAAATTACAAGACATACTTCTTGTTCTAAGCTGTCAGCATCCTCCAGACATTCATCTTTCTCTAGTAGGGCTAGTTCTCTCATCTCCTTATCTTGGGTTGAGCTAGACACACCTGCAAAATCAAGAATATGCCATCCTGAAGATTTTGTAGAATGAGAAAAAAACAGACAGAGCTTGGACCATTGGCAGTCAAAGGCATGACAGGAGGGGGCAATCAGCAGACCATCTCAGCCAGAAGGTAGTCCTGATTTTGTTTGGGTTACCTCCTTAGAGGCCGCTACAAAATCAGAACAGGGTGTGGTGCCTCATACCATCTTGTGATGCCCCCTTCCTTTCCCAAAACCACCACTGGACCTGGAAGGTTTGAACAGGAGTTCAGACTTTTTACCACAAATGTCCACAAATATGATACTCGACAAAGAGCTTTCAACTTGGGTGACCTTTAAGATCAACGAACCTGAAATCAGTTCTTCTATCTCTTCCAGCTCTGTCTGTTTGTTCTTCCAATCTTCTGTTTTCTCAACTAAGGGTGTCAGTTCAGTTAGTCTTCTGCTCAGCCGCTTCAGTTTCTTCCCGTCAGCTGCAGTCTTTCCGTCCATCATTTCTGTGCCGATCTGTTGGTGCTCCTGGGCCAGATGCTCCAAATAGGCTCGAAGAGAGGGATTGCTCATGGAAAGCGAGTCTCCATTGGTGGATTCCCTAGAATCTGTTCCGTAGCAGCAACTACTGACCAATCCTGTTGCTGAGCAAAGTCTGTTTTTTGGGAGATGCGGCCTGAGATAGGGATTGCTTGTGGACAGTGCATCTCTATTGGTGGGTCTAGAACCGAAAGCATCACTGAAAGCCAATCCATTTCCTGAGCAAAACCTTTTTTGAAGAAAAATTGTAATCAAGGGATTGCTCAAGAAAAACATGTCTAAACCAATCTGATTGCTCCATTTCCTGGCCAATCGATTTTTGGAGCAATGTCTCCATTTCTGATGATAAATTTGAAGTGAGAGATTGCTCAGAGAAACTGCACTATTATTGGTTGGTGCTTGGGAGCCTGTTCCACAGTTGCGCATCAAGGCCAATCCGTACCTGGAGCAATGTCTTCTCTTTTGAAGACCAACCAGAAAGAGATTGCTCAGAGGTAACCGATCATGATTGGCTGATCTCCTGGGAATTGACTGCCAGCTGTACCCAGAAGCCAATCCTAGTCCAGAACAATACCTTGACCAAGGAGGCTCTATCAGATTCACTCTGGATGTGGGGATTTTTCTTGATGTTTTCAATGATTGTCCGACAGAGAACCTTGGAGATTCCTTATAGTGTAAATGCTTGAATTGATGAATAACGCAAAATCCGGCGGCGAAGATTTTAGACGAGATGTCTCCAACGTAAGACGTTGTCCACAAGACCACTGGTAGTCGTTGTAGCTGCTTCATCCTGATCATCATCGAGTGATTATTGAACGCAGTAAACATCAATCCATAATTCCTGACAATGAAGATGAAATCAATATTTTGTTAGCTCGGACCAGAAACTATTGTTTTTTTATTATTTGGGCTTTAAAGTTCTAAGTTTCAACTTTCGTCCAATCACTGAATCGATTAATCAATTTTTTTGTCAAATAACTTGATTATTAATTATGCCTATACAAATACATGCTATAGCTAGGCCCATGACATCAATTAACAAATCAAATTCACTGAATTTGAAAGCATAAACATATTAGCAATGATCAAGTA
This sequence comes from Crossaster papposus, assembly GCA_037893245.1. Classification (NCBI taxonomy): domain Eukaryota; kingdom Metazoa; phylum Echinodermata; class Asteroidea; order Velatida; family Solasteridae; genus Crossaster; species Crossaster papposus. The sequence continues at coordinate 613,200 of JBAIAA010000307.1, forward strand.
ATGATCGGATTCACAATTACCTGGCAATTTTATTTGTCGTGTTGTTCGGAACATGTTGTTGGAAACTAGCGCGTTTACTGCAGTTTAATATTCGCACGTTTGGAGTGAAGGGCGCCGCCACTCAGAAAAATCGAAGTCTTTCATAGACTTTCCAGATTCCTCTCACCAGGCTTTTTTTGTATGAAATATATTCCTCAGATAAACATTAATAATAACAACTTGTTTTATTCCAAAAGTCCTTTCATTTGATTATCCAATGCGATGCAATCTGTAAATAGTCACATTTGGCAGATTATTTGAATTCCAAACTTCTTTCTTTTGCTTTTTAGTAAACAAATGACTGATTACAAGTTTACTAAAACTGCTCCTAGAAATTATAAGACATGATCCTAGACTTTAAACTTGAAAGCAGTATTTCGAACCGCGGCATGCTTTTTTGATTGCCGAGGAGCCAGTCTACTCTATCTACTGCGGAAAATGTTTACTCGCGATGACCGGAAACCTGTCAAATCGACGAAACTTTGAGCCGATTTTGCAAGTTTGGAGCAGATTTTGCCACGAGTGAAGGTAAGGGATCAAAGCAGTTTACCTATTATGGAACATCGGTTGTATTTATTTGTTTATATATTATGTATTTAGTTGGTTTGTGATTGTGGTAATAATGCATCGAGCGAGCGAAAAACTGTACACAGACAGTATGACAAATATTGACAGGGTCAGGGACTGATTCATTGATTGATTGTGATGACCTCCATCTGCAGATCTGTGCTGTACAGGCCGGGAAGCCTTCACATCTGCCTAGATCTTATCGCCAACACCGCTGTCATTGTGAGGTCACAAGGGTCACAAGGTATTGTGGGAATGAAAAAGGCAACATTTGTTGCTTTTTTCTTCCCACAATCCCTTGTGACAATTGTGACATCACAATGGCAGTGGTAGGTATATTCTAAAGCGGTCTGCATGATGTCACGAAGGGGCAACAAACTGTCAATATTGAAAAAAATGTTTAATTAAAAAAAAAAAGGATTTGCATATTAAATGAAATTAGACCGAGTTACTGGCCTCTTGTTATCGCTTTTTTTAACATTTGGGCATTATCTTGAGAGGCCGAGCCAGGAGAATATTGAAATCCTATCAGCTCTAGAAAGTGGTTCAAAATGTCGCCAAAATCCACACAAATACTTAACAAAATACCTCTAAATCGTCTAAATAACCTTCCATATGTGTCCAAGCTGAGTTAACGAACTTCTAAGGTATTCACGATCAATTCTTGACCTGCAAATCAAGGAAATTCGACGCCAGTTTTCCAGCGCGTACTGAACTTTTGCATGGCGGCCATTTTTGTGACGAGCAAACCGAGCATTGTGGGTATTCTGTGACGTCACTGCCAAAGTGCGTGCCGACCGTACCACTATACGCGGGGGTGCTCTGCGATGTCACAGGTCATTGTATCGCACGCGCAATGCGATACTCCGACCTGTGACATCGGAGAGCACCCCCGCGTATAGTGGTACGGTCGGCATGCACTTTGGCAGTGACGTCACAGGCAATCACAAAAATGGCGGCCATGCAAAAGTTCAGTACGCGCTGGAAAACTGGCGTCGAATTTCCTTGATTTGCAGGTCAAGAATTGATCGTGAATACCTTAGAAGTTCGTTAACTCAGCTTGGACACATATGGAAGGTTATTTAGACGATTTGGAGGTATTTTGTTAAGTATTTGTGTGGATTTTGGCGACATTTTGAACCACTTTCTAGAGCTGATAGGATTTCAATATTCTCCTGGCTCGGCCTCTAGTAGCGCAAGATAATGCCCAAATGTTAAAAAAGCGATAACAAGAGGCCAGTAACTCGGCCTAAAAATGAAATTATTTTTTTAAATAGAGAGGTGAGCTATGGATCGAAAGGTCTGTGGTTCGAATCTGGCTATCGTTACCGTTTATATTTTTCTTCGCCAAATAAGGGAAAACTGGGTTAGGTTTAATACCTTATTCCCTTCAAAAATACAACAAGAACCGTTGCATGATGAGATAATAAAAGTGACGTCGAAGCAATGCACTCTGTAGACAACCAAAGAAGTGGCGACTGGTTCCATGAACAGTTTTTGGAGGTTGACAATTATTTCTCTCACACATCCTGTGTTTAGACAATTTGAGATTGTGGTTTTCTGAATAGAATTACTCATAATCATGTGGTTTTCCTGTGATCTGCCCTGGGGTTGTGATTATCACAAAGGCCACAAAAAAAGAGTAGTTTCTTATCCTCGCACGCATCCTTTGTTTGCTGCCACATAAATACAGTTTCTTTTTTCCCCAATTTTTTTATTAAAAAGGAAACAAAATGACGAAAATCCGAGTCATTTTTACATCATCCCTTTTCTCCCAATTGTTATTTGCAGTCTCCTTTGCAGACTTTTGGAGCACAGGTGTGGATACTAAATGAATCATATGAATAATTTCAACCCACTCTTGTGAATTTTATGCTGGTCATCTACATGCAGAGCTAAGCAGCTTTCGTCTTCTGCTTCGGATAAAAAACCTGGTGAAAAACCATGCATAACTTGGCCTGTTATTGAAGCCTGGTTTCATTATATCGCATATATCGCTCTGTAAAACCATCAGTTTATCGTAGCAATATCCGACTCGGTACTCCAAACCTTCTCTCCATCAATGCCACAAAATTAAAGTAAAATAAATGAATGTTTGTGCCGGTTGATTGACAGAGCAAATATAAAGAGCCGACCTCTTGTGTGTATATCAGTCACTAATTTCCTGTTAGTGTGTACAGTGCAGTATTTGATAAAACTACAGAGTTGCTCCTAAAATAAAAGGCATTACTAGGCCTGGGAATTACGCTGGGCACATGCAGTTTTAGGGAAAGAATGTAGTATCCTGACAAAGTCCATGGAGAGTCCAGAAAGTATTTCCTAACAAAATTGAAAATGTTTGGGGGGTGGGGAATAAGCACAATGTGAAAGTAGGAATGCATGAAATATTTTACCAGTCTGTAGGAGAGCATTCCTGTCTTATATCAGTGTTTTATTTCTATAAAAATGTCAGCAATTGATCTTCAATTTCAAATACCAGATGCAGGCAAGGCACCTATTTGTTTTGAACTTGAGAATGTATTGTTTGCCCACTGTTATCCTGAACAAATATGCGTGACAATAACAATAAATCTCTCTCCAGAATTGATAAGACGGAAGAGCAGAACTGCAACCTTTATATTAAATTTCTGAGTGTCAAGGTTTTAGGGCTTTCTGTCCGAAATAATCACAAACAAAGGTTGACAGAGCCACACTGAACGACTGTACTTAGTCGTGAGTTTCGTTTTACGGGACAAGTGAAATTGCAATAGAATGACAGTGTCTATTCTTCGTGATGGCGTAATTGAAAAAATCTTCTGGTCTCCTCAGGCGACTAAACTATAACGTGGCTCGTGTTGAACGGATATAAATTACTAGAAGGACGGCACGATATGTGACAAAGGGAAACTTCCTTTCCGTTTTAATCTCGATCCATCACTTACATGAGAATGGTTTACTTTTTAAAAGTAAATTAATTAAAAAAATTAAAAACAATTGTGAATATTTGTATTTCATTTCTCATACCCAAAATTGGGGTAAATTGGGGTCCAGGTCCATTTGGCTGCTAAATGCAAACAAAAAATTGTAAAATTAAATGACAAAAAAGTGCTGATTTTTGTAAGAAATAGCCAACAAAATTTTTTAAAAATACTCTAATGCTCTTTTTAATAGAAAGGGTGAAACGGACTGCGGATGTGTGCAAGTCTACAATCCGTATCCTCTTCCCGCATCCTGTGGACGTCAATTGTTTGTAGGTCCACCGTTCGTATGAAATGTTCGTACACTACATCCAAGGTGACGCAATTAAGCATTCAACATTTCCAGCAAGATGCACATCCAATCTTCGTTACTCTCGCGATGACTGCACTGTCAACTCTGCAATGCCAATCAGCCTGCCGTGCCGTGCCGTGCCGTGCCGTGCCGTGCCGAGCATGTACTGACGACCAGACGCAAGGTGTAAAAATCAATTATTTGCCATCTCATTTAGCCCAGAGCCGGACGCTTGAAGCCCACACATCGCTGAATTACTTAATGATGTATCATCGTGTGTGTCTACAGAAATGGGGGGATGTGGGGGTGGGGGGGGGGGGGGGGGGGGGGGGGGGGGGCAAAGTAGAATGGGATTGAATCACTGGCGATCGTTAACTATGAGTCATTAAGAAATGTGACTGGATAGCAGGCAAGGGATGCGTTCCAAGGAAAGCTGAAAAACCATCCTGTTTTTAAATTCAGCTGTGTCGTCTTTTTAAGAGCAGAACTTATAATTCATCTTTACACACATGTAATTTATTCAAGAAATTCCTGCTGAAGGCAGGCATGAGATTGTTTTTCTTTATTGACAATCTCATCCCAGCTAAAAGCAACTCATATTACCAATGAGTTTATCTGAGAAGAGAGGGATTGATACGTCCCCCGACAACCATCTTCATATCTTCATCTTGAGCTAAGGAACAGGCGTGTGACATACGAGATTTTCCTCCTTTTTTTTCATGCTGAAATATCTCTTTATTCATTCGCCCACTCTCAATTTTCCATTCCTGAAATGTCAAGTTTCCTAGGGGCAGCGGTTATATGATGTTCGCAGTTTCAAAATGTTATCTGCCAAATATTTTGCTGATCTCTAGCAAAGCATGGACATTGAACAGTGCTTGCCAAAGCTGCATATATATTCAGTGACAGATGGCGTATCAGCGAGCAGATTTCAGGTCTCCATTAAACACTTTGGTTTTTCCCTCTTCACAATTGCCGTAAACAAGTGTCAAGTTTGTGGGATAAATAACGCAAACGTGACGACCCAATAATGTCAATCTGGTTTCTGAATGCAAGAACCTTCAAGGGGATCATATTTTAGCAGCCGGGAAAATGTTAAATGTCTTTTACTTTTGTAAATCTTACAAATCCTTGTACTCTGTTGTACACTGCGTGTGTATGTGTTAAACACTGCAGCCTATCACCAAAGTACCATTACCCAATCCCCCTTTTGCTTTCTCCAAGATAACATTTACCCCAATCTGTTCCCCATGACATATTTGTGTCCCTCTCGTTCACAAAATCAGTACCAATTCTAGTTATCTTGAGTTTCCTTTCTGCCTTGAAGCAAAGAATTAGGACCTTTATCTCTCATTATGTATGCATGCTGACAAAACAAAAAGACTACGGAAAACCTTCTTGTCTCCGCGAACGGAGAGGATGGCATTTGCATGACCAATCATGGCCAATGAAATCAATATCTATTCCTTAGGCTACATACATGGGGACCAGGGGGCGGGTTGTGGGGGCACATCCCCCCCCTCCCCTTTTGTTCCTTCAGCAAAAAAAGAAAGAAAAAAGAGCAAAATAGAGAGTGAGCGAGATGGAAAAAAGAGACAACTACATGTATGCCATAGATTACAGGAAGATGCACCAAGGCCCTTCTACCAAGACCCTTCCATTAAGACCCTTCTGGAGAGTTGAGCCATTGTAGTATCGGCCTATTTTCTCTGGCAAAACTTCACAATCGCCATGTAGTGCAGCACAATTTGTGCTGGCTGGCAAGTTTCATTTTCATCCCAAGTGCCGTCAGTGATTGAGAATACCGGCTATCACCGGCCGGCACTAACCAGTGTAGCTACAACCCTGATCATGTATCAAATTCCATTGAATTTATTTTGCATACCACAGGCTCTAGGGACAAAGAATATTGGTTTTATTGCTATCAAGATAATCATATTTTTATGTTTGTGAGATATAAATACAGTAATGTGTTTTTGTTGGTTAATTCTCTTTGTTTAATACATTCCGGATTATACGTGTCTAAGTATGAGCAGATAGTGGGAATGATATCTTCAAAGTTCCTGATTGACAAATTTTTAAAGATGTCTTTGTAAGAAATATCTTACTTATTTGAATGTAAATAATGATTGTAGGCATTCAGCATAATGATTGCGATAGATATCCTGTAATTGCTCCGAATTTTTTTTTTTATTTAAAACAAAAAAGGAGAAAAACATATGTTTTGTAAGAACCACTGCCCGACGACGGTTGAAAACGAACGCCGTTTTTCTTGCTTTATCTCAGCATCCATGATTGTAAAACTTCGGACAGGTCAGTTAAACGATATTTACTATAAAATACAACCCCCAAATCCACCCATTCCTGATAATTCAAGCAATTACCAATGGTGTATCCTACCTTTAATGAAGACTTGTTTACTTACCGCCAACGCTTCAAGATGCCCTGCTACGCGATACGTCTGTCTGATTATGAAGAAGTGGTTCAATCATCCGTGCTCAGTTAAACAGATTTGCTTCTAAATCTGTGTCCAGATATAGCGTGGAGAGATAGAAAGATATTCTATGTGTCTTGGTATATAGGTATATTACTGAAAGTTAATAATAGAAAATCAAATTGAAATTGATAAACAATTGATAACTTCAAAACATGGTCGTTAAAATACATGTACTGGTACATACAGTATCAGATTTAACTATTGCTACCATGGTTACTCTTGAAAAAAAGAAAGTAGAAACGACCTTGTGTCAGAAATCTTTGCATTCAGCCTTTTATGAAAAACAATCACTTACTCTTCAGCAAAATCATTTGAAGTGAAGCACTTTAAATTTCTATTTTTGTATGTCAATAAATTTCTGTAAAGTATTTATACTTGTGTAGCATTTTACACATTTGCATACATTTGTATACATTTGTATACATTTGTATACATTTGTATACATTTGTATACATTTGTATACATTTGTATACATTTGTATACATTTGTATACATTTGTATACATTTGTATACCAACGTATACATTTGTATACATTTGTATACATTTAAGTGCATACTCTACATTTTCAATACAAACATCCATTACAACACTACCAATAGCACACAGGCATGTTGTTTTGGGGCACAGTGCACAGCTAAACGAGATGTTTTTTAATATTTGATTGGTTGTTGCCCCTACCTGGCTACGTATTGATTGGGTCCATGTTGCAGATAATTTCATTATGCTCATTATGTGTAGCTAGCTACTGGCTCTCTCTGTAATCAGCGTTTATTGTGTGTGGGTGGGTAAGTGTTCGTTGGGCTGCAACCGAGAGAGAGAGTCGTAGTGGGATGTTTATCGTCTGCATGTTTGTCTCGCATCAACCTCGGTCGTTGGCAAGGGAGAGGCTGTTTTTATTAGGGAGAGGGTTGTTTAGTTTACGGAGGGATGTGTCATATAATGGTCTTAACGGGCTTACGTTGAAAGATGGTTTCGGATTGCGCCAGATATGCATTCATGAAGAGGTTGTTGGTTTAATTGGAAATGTTGTGCCACTGTAGTGAGTCCGGATGATTAGTAGCGTTGAGCCAATTTCTAAAAATCAAAATTAACACAAAAGGCAAATAAGAAAATTATGAAATTCCGTTTAGTAAAACCCCAACATTTTGTAAAATCTGACCAGTATGTCTGCAACAAAATAAATTCTGTAAAATTAGGCCAGAATCAGAAAGTGGCTTGAGTTCACATCCAAAACCAAGAATTTTAAACTCTTCTAAAACATTTTAAGAAACCCGCTTTCTCCTTGCTGCCCAAATTAAATTTTGACAGCCGAAATGCGAATAAACACAATTTAAAAATACAAAACGAAGTTTAGGAACTGCTGTTTAATTGTTTTTATTCATTATTTAAAGTTTCATACCCGGGCAAATGTTTTTTCGAATGGATATATATCGTGTTTAGTCAATGAACTCTTCGTTTGTAACCCTTGACCCATATTTTTATCATAGCTGAAAGAAGTACAAGTATAGATATGACATTTGGAAGGCTCACTGCTACGGAGTTAATCCTGAAGCTAATAAGACAGCTTCTCATTTCCCTAATAAACTTACGGCATTATCACAAATCTCTTTGATTGATTGGACATGGATTCCGGCAGCGCTGGCGTATTTGCTTGCAGAGTCGACATAAATTAAAAATCTTGTTTCTCTGTGATCTTGGGAAGTCTTGCATGATAGCAAATTAATTTTTTTATTACTCCGAAAATGCAGTGATTTCCAAAGATCTTATTAAACCTTGAAATGGTGGAATTGATAAGGATAATTTTCACGTTCTGATTAACATTTTATAGTTATTCTGGACAATTTTGATCAAATATCAACTATATTTGTTTGTTGAATATCATTCCACACCAGAAGTCCAATTAACAGAAAATTCTGCAATTAACAGAAAATGATACAATTTGTTTGTTGTTTTTTCGTAAAAGCCAAAATCTGATATTTTGTTTCTCAATACTCCCCTAATTTATAGAATCTTCTAGGAAATAAATTATTTATATCTTAAATATTTTGTGGGGGAGGGGAGGGGGAATCCGGACCTATAAACAATTTTAAGCCATTGGTTATTTTTGTGACGGGAACAAAAACAAAATCTTGTGTTTCTAGTCCAAACATCTTTGCGAAAACAACTGGTTCTTCGTTTGTGCCAAATAATACTGTACAGTTTGTTGTGTACATGAAGGTAATTTGAGTTTGGATAATACAAAATCAATATTGAATTTGTCCAAACCAAATTATTGAATTGAATTATTTTATTGTAACAAAAGTCACAAAATTCCTCACGAGTGAGCAAATGTAGTTTTTTGTTTACGGTTGTGGTATTGCTCCTGGTCATAAGAGGAGAAACAAGAAGATTAATTCACGTGGTCCTGGAAAATGGATTGCTAAGAAAGCCACGAGCAATGAGATACGAGAATACGATCAGCGATGTATCTCTGGAGAGAAAGATGCCCGCCTGCTCGAGCCGATAAGATAGATAGAAGACACAAATGGCTCGGAGCGATGCGAGCGTCAGAAGACTCATGAATATGCAAGCAGGAATAGGCTGTAGATGTGTTTATTCTGGAGAGCATAAAATAAAGCGTGGGCTGACGAATGTTGCTCCATGACTGGAGTGTGCGATTACAGTTTTAGGTGATACAAACCTGATTATTACTGTACATAAAAACAACCACTTGGACAATACAGTAACAGTACATTAAAGGTACAACATTGGTAATTGCTTGAATTATCAGAAATGGGTGGATTTAAAAGGTAGGATACACCATTGGTAATTGCTTGAATTATCAGGAATGGGTGGATGTAAAGGTAGGATACACCATTGGTAATTGCTTGAATTATCAGAAATGGGTGGATTTGGGGGTTGCATTTATAGTAAATATTATTTAACTGACCTGTCCAAAGTTTTACAATCATGGATGCTAAGGAAAGCAAGAAAATCAGCATTTGTTTTTAACCGACGTCGGGCAGTGTTTTCTGGGTTTTTTCGCGATCGGTTTTATTATCACGTCAGTTTCTTTATCCAAAATTTTGTCTCATAATTCATTGCTCTCATGAAACACTGAGAAGGCTTGTTGGCAAAGGAAAACAACTCACCGTAAATTTACGTTTTCCATATTCAAATTTCTTCGTACAGATCACGTCTTTTATGCCTAATTTCCATGATATTTACTGATTGATTTGTACTTTTTCTTGTCTTTCAGGAATCTTAATGGAGCCGGGGGCCAAAGTTCACGTCCTCTTTGATTTCATCGCCTCGGCTCCGGACGAGCTTCCTCTTAAAAGTGGAGACATCGTCGTGATCCAACATAAGGTGGACCACGATTGGCTGGTTGGCTCCTGCAACGGCCAATCAGGAACCTTCCCCGCCAACTTTGTGGAGTTAATGGTCGACGAGAGCGCTGCGTCGTCGTCGCTGAACAGGTTTGCCAGAGGTCAAAAGGTCGTCAGCGTGGAAACGTTCAGCGCAGGCACAGATGGCGACTTGTCTTTTACGAAAGGTAAGCCGTGTCCCAGTTTCTTGGCTGTGGCTAACGGTAGTGCACAAGTCTATGGGAAGCGGCTTTAGAGTCTGTCGTAGACGCATGTGTAATTGGAAGCTGTAGCCATAGCCATTGATGTGCTGTTAGTTTACCACAGTGCTTATTGTTGAGCGTTAACAAACTTCGTTAACAAATGAAAACTACATACCAAAATAAATGATAATTTAATCTTTTTGGTGTTGTACTCTAAAAGGTGATGTCATCGAAATCACAAAGCAAATTGATGATAATTGGCTTGAGGGAAGACTAGGAAACGAGACCGGCATATTTCCCGTAATGTACATCAGCGAACAGAGTACGCAGCACGTGTCGACCCCCGGTAGGTAACCACAGCAGTTAAGCATTTTCCAGGACTTCATGAGTTCTGGCCGTTTGAGTTCAGTTTCTAACTGGAAAAACATTTCACATTTTTTTATTTTTGTTCCCAAGACCGCTACATGTACTAAATAAACAAGTTTGTAGACAAATTACGAATGTCTGTTTCAGAATGTTGTTTTTGAACGAAATGATATCAAATTCTGCGCTGTTTTCTTATCTTGGTGTTGTAGGTGATATTCTTCAGGCACGAGCCCTCAAGGACAACTGTGGCCAACTACAAGACGAGCTCAGCTTCCAGAAGAACGACATCATCACGATCACCGAGACAATTGACGAGGACTGGTACAGGGGAACGCTCAACGGGAAGACGGGAACGCTGCCGGCAGTCAACGTCGAGATTCTCAAACAGGGAGATATTGCTCAATCTTCCGCGACAGCGATTTTGGATGTTGGGAAAGACGCTGTTGATTACAACGTTGTTAATGAAAGACTCCGAAGTGCGATGCAGGGTGGGAGGTCGTCCGCACCGAGCAGTCCGAAGATCGGCAATAGTCACGACGCGAAGCCGTGGGCTAAGGCGATGTTCCCGTTTATCGGCGAGCATCTGGGGGAAATCAGTCTAATAGACGGTGACAGGGTGACGCTCCGACGAAGAGTGGATGACAACTGGCTGGAAGGGGAAGTGGGAGGGAACGTTGGCATCTTTCCAAGCAACTATGTTGAAATCCAGGTGGACATCCCGGAAGGTTACCTCCCTCCAGTGAAACCTGTGAGTAACTCTTCCACTTCCAAACCCCAAACCCTCCCGGTACCTTCGGGCAGTGCCAACAACAACAACCTGAAGGCGGGGGTGGAGAAATGGAAAGGCAAACGGGGCAAGGTTCTATTCGACTTCTCGGCTGTGACGGATCAGGACCTCGGCGTGAAGCAGGGGGACTACGTAACCATCATCGACAAGGTGGATGCAGATTGGGTCGAAGCCAAGCATTCCTCGGGAAGAACTGGCTTCTTACCAGTGAACTACGTAAAAGTCCTGGAAAAACCCAGGACCCCTTCGTTTAAGAGACCCGCCCCGCCACCTCCCAAGCAAACACCTTCACCCGTCACACAGAATGGAAGCACAGCTTCATCTGCCACAAACTCAATCGATGCCGATCTTTTGGACATTTTCTCCACCCTGCCAGAAACAACGGAGAAGCCAGACACAAAAACCAAACCCCCGCTACCGCCCAAATCAGCAAAAGTTTTGTCCACAGAAAAAACGAAAGCCCCCTCTGCAATAGACGATCTCCTGTGTTTTGACCCCCTGGGTGACAATCTAGGGGATACATCCCCACATATACTCCCCGAAGTACAGCCTCTCAGTCTGAAACCCCAGTCCACGTCGGACCAGGTTGGTTTCAAACTCGGAGGGGGTGCTTACCGGCCTGTCCTTTTTGCTGGCAAGCAGTCCCCGCCAGATGACACAGCCTCTAAACCGTCATCCGCCGCTAATCCATTCAGCAATATCAAATCAGCCGAGGAACCCCACAGTTCTCAAGGTCATTCGTTAATGGACATGAGTCCCGTGGACAAACCTAACACCTCCATCTTAGCCCCTTTCAGTGCCCCACTCTCCCAACCACCTCTCAATCCAGCAAACGTTTCCCAACCTCCTACCTCAAAGCCGTCACTGCAAAGGAAGCAAAGCTACGAGTTATTTTCAGCCAAGCCGTTCTCCCCCTTGACTACCACTCAAATTCACAGCGTCACAAGGCCTGGTAGTCAGGGGTCGTCGGGATCCCCGACTTCCCCCCAGTCGCCCAAATCACCCAAGGTAAAACAAGTCCTGTTGACTCCAATGCAGGTTAGTCGGGAATTAGACAGAGCTCTGTGTGAAGTCGATGCCTCCTCTAGTTCTCTGTCTGCTGAACCAAGCAAGCCAAAATTCAATCCATTCTCTGCAACTGATGCAGCAGACATTGCCCCAGAGATACTTCCTCCCGTTCCTCCCCGCCAACCCTCACCAAATCCCTTCTCGGCAGAGAACAAGGTCTTTTCTTCTGAAATACCCCCTCCCTTACCCCCTCGTCAACCATCTCCTAACCCATTCAAGGCAGAATCACCTCTCCTCCCCCCACCTCCCTCTGAAGCCCCACCGCCAATTATCACCTCATCAGTCCCTCAAACCATCCAGCCCCTCACCCCTATCCCAGCCCCCAAACCTCAACTACCACCCCCTCGGTCTACCTCAAACCCTCCTTGCCAAAAGCCATCCTGCCAAAACCCACCCAGCCAAATTTCACCCTGTCAAAACCCACCCGTCTTTCGTCCTTTGGCCCTCCTCCGAGACGACAGCCTCGCATCGGATTTCTCCGATGACTACCTAATGCAGAACATCAACTTCAGCATCCGACCTTCTAACTCAGACTTCCAGGCCCCAACGGCCTTCAAACTCCCCCCTCCCCCAACCAAGTCCACAATCAAGGCATCCACTGTGGAATCGCCTAGGAGTCGAAGAAAATTCAACCCCAAAAGTGCCGTTCCCAGACCGAGAGGGCGGAGCTTAGACAGAGAAGGTGGAAGCTCCTCAGAAGATTATGAGTTGCCTCCGGACCACTCTTCTCAAGGTACTGGTATCATATTTTACTTGAGTCTCTCTCAGTTTTCCAAATTTTTAACTTTGCCAGACTTCTTTGTGTCTTCTTCAGCTCCAGAATGATTTAGAAGCATTTCATAACCAAACCAAATAAAAGTATTTGGAAACTTTGAACTTCACTTGATGTACCTGGGCATACTAGGCTGAAGATGCCTAACTTGTGTGCCTGAAAATCTTCTTAAGCAACTCGAAAAACTGAGGTTTTGAACACCTTCAAATCGTATAAATGCAAGCTCAGTAAAATAGCATACTTCGTAAAACGTTGTGGCATTTCAATTTGGAATTTTATGCCAACAGCTTTTTTACTCCTACACAAGTTTGAAATATATAATTCTTTAACCTACATGTTCGTTACCCAGTTCGCGCCGGGATTATTTTATCATAACCGAGCCGAGGTGCGGGATTATTTTTTACGAAACTTGATTCGAAGCGGGTTTAGGCCGATAGCGCCGGGAAGCACACCCACGCATTTCCGGCCTTGCTCGCAGCTGACAGACATTTCAGGCCTTGCTCGTGACATGTTTATGCGTCATCTGTTTTGAATCTTGGGAAACCTGCGCGTATATAAGTCCTCCGGCGCGACTGGTTATATGTTGAATATTTCACAACGACTCCCGTAGTAGTTTTCGTTTCCAATCATCAGCCAACAGGGAGAAGTTCCAGCAGGATCTTCGCAGTTTCCAGACCAGCGTACAGCAGATGTTCGACCCCAAGAAGTTTGAGGCCAACGAAGAAGACGACTTCTTTGGGATGCCTCAGAGGGAACCTCCGCCTCCGCCGGATGCGGGGGTTGCTATAGTGACAGACCAGACTGCATCCCTGCTGGACGGAGTTTTTGAAGATTTTGGAGGTGTGCCCAACAAACGGAAATCATTATAATTAGTTAATTTTTGGTAATGAAAGCACTGTAGCTCGTAAGCCTGAAGAAACCTAAAGAGAGAAGACAATGAGAAGAAGGTGCAGTACGTTTACTTTTGTACGATAGCGATTCAAGTTTTATTTTTCTGAACTCTTTTCTTGATATTAAGATACCGCCCCTTCAGCTTCAACCCCCACCCAGACGTCTGAAAGTTCAGCCCAAGTCACCGATATCCTCGGACTAGGTCTTGATCCCCCAGCGACTAGTAATGTCCCTGCCTCGGAGTCAAAGATCAAAGGTCAGAGGTCAGGTCGAATGCCTCCTGGAAGGCCGAAGGAACCCGCTCCTAAGAAGAAGTCAATGCCGCCACGCCCGGCTCCTCCAAAGTTCGGACCGGGACACAGAACGGACGAGGATGAGCTGCTGGCCAAACTTCGACCTGAAGGAAGTAAGTAGCAATCTCTGGAGTTGTTCTTTTTTGGTAACTGCCTCAGAGTCTGTGGTCACACAACACAGCAGGACCCATCTCTGGTGTTGTTTAATGGGGACTACCTCACAGTAGACTTGGACTTTTTAAGCACTGGTGTTGACTGCTGAATGCTCAAAGTAGAGCCGACTTTTCCACCTGATGAACTGTGCTGCGTGTGGCAGGGTTTGGGCTAAAGCAAAAATCAGTGTGTTTTGGAGAGTGCAAAATATTAAATAAATGGTAAATAAAAAATATATGAGATGGTTTTCTATTAATGATTTCAACTGTTCCTTTATAATTAAGCCAATTTCTTTAATTTATGTTAAAGTTTGCTTACATGTCCCCGACTCATCGCTAAATTTAGACCTTAAGGATAATATCATGAAGTGTTTTGATGTCACTTAACGTTCTAGATAACGAGGTGGATTTTGAAATTCAGGAAACCATGAACGCTCTACAGGGAAGCATGGCAGAGTTGAAAGAAGCAATCGCGGTGAGTAAAAGTAGTCGACCTAAAAATTAAAAAAAAGTAAAAAGTTTTACAGCTCAGTTGAACATATTTATGTCACTGTCATAAATTACTACAAAATTCGAATTTTGGAGTAACTCAACTGCTGTTTCCTGACAACAGGTACAACATGAGCAGAAGAAAACGTATGAGGAGATGCTACAGGAAGCTACTGCTGAGGAGATTGAAGACATGGAACAGCAGTTGGTAGACTGCATTGGAACCATTGAGAACCTGAACATAGAATTACAGACTTTGGAAGGTAAAAACTCATTTGTATAAAAACAAATTAGGGGAGGAGTTAGGATTGAGGTAAATTGTAAGGCCGTATCCGAAACGGGCTTTCAGAGCTACGGCTACGTCTATTGTCAGCCTACTCACGCGTAGTTGTAATAGGCAAACACCTGGACAATAGCCATAGACAAGAGATTGGGACGCGGCTTAAGAGTTGTGCTCTGTAGGATAAAAACTTGTTTCTGGCAAAGGTGTTTACCAAACACAACCTCAAACCAAGCTTAGGCTTTAGGCTCTAGCTTCATTGTGGCTCAGAACAAATCAATGTATCACTTTATAAATGTCCAATTCTACAATGACTTCATAATTAAACTATTTGTGATTTTTGTATTTTTCTTTTTCTAACTAGCTGGCTTGTCAGGTAGGTTGACCTATAACCTCTAAGTTGACGTATAACCCCTAGATTGACCTATAACTCCTAGATTGACCTATAACCCTTAGATTGACCTGCAACCCGTAGATTGACCTACAACCCCTAGATTGACCTATAACCCTTAGATTGACCTATAACCCCTAGATTGACCTATAACCCTTAGATTGACCTATAACCCTTAGATTGACCTATAACCCTTAGATTGACCTATACCCCCCACAGTGAAGTGATGATTGTTGTTGTAGAAGGATCAATATTGTTTTACCTACATGTATTTTGTAGTCATACCATATCTCATTAACACTATCCAGCATATATTTACATGTATACCCACCATCCTCCATTCTCGATAAACTCCTCTTATGCTAGTTGAAGTTGTACGTCTTTCCAAAATCCCCCTTTCCCACACGGTTTTCCTAAAACTCTGTTAGACCCGTCAGAAAGCCCTAAACAAACAAAATCATGTTTCATCGTGTTGTATGTCATATATTATACAATATCTGTACAAATTCCTTGTCCTCTGATTGGTTGATCGTTGATCATGTGTCATTGAAACATTTTTTATTCTACGTTTATTTATTCAAAACCCAAATCTGCAATGGCCCTATCACTAAATATCTTTCTCATGCTGTGACTGTGTGCTAAATTCAATGCTTTTATTGTTAGATTGATCAACGTGTACACCAATCGGATGACGTTATAAAATATGAACGATACCGAGCAGTTGTAAAAACATAAATTTAGATCGGCTGTGTTGACAGTTCCTTTATATTCTTTACAGAGTTCAATCCGTAAAAAAGATACCGAGATATAATCCCTCTTAACTTCAACAAGTAACTAAAGCCAAAGACAAACAAAGTTTTGTTTGCTGTACCTGAGAGGGCAGAGATGGTTATTGTGGTTGATTTTATCTGCTTTGCGCCGAAATGGCAGCATTGAGCTGTATACTCCCCAGGGAGCTGAGATGGTATTTTATAATGTTTTATAGGCCCAATGACCGGGGTAATAATGTGAGAGTGCCTTGAGTACCAGTCTTGGTAGATACGTGCGCTATATAAAAACTGCCTATTACTATTATTATTATGTTATAAGTAGAGGATTAAAAAAAGAAATGAGAAATACTGCAGAAAAAAAGTCGAAATGGCTTGGTGGATACCCCAAACAAGATTTTGTTGTGGTGGAGCCTTGGATGGCACTACAGAAACCGATATAGCTTCAGTTGTGCATTCAATACACTAACTTTCTGTTCCAGAGATCAAAGTTCAGCAATAATGGAATAAAAGTGGGAGTAACATATCAAAGCTGGTCACAGTTTTGCAATGTCATCGACATCGGAATGTACTATATGCGGATGTTTAGAGTTGCTCCTGGATTTAATTTGTTACCAAGTCTTGTGAACGATCGTAGCGAGCGAAGCCATGTGGTACATTAACATATATGAAGGTAGAAAGTTTATGTAATATTTGTTTTATAGTTTGTAGAAAAATATTATGTCAACTTTTACTAAATGTATCATTCAGATGAAGAGTAGAGTTGAGTTCAGCTTTTAAAACAAACTGTCCTGCCTGTAGAACATGTGTTTTGAGAGCGCACACGTAATTGATGTGTGACATCATTGGATCTTGCGCCTATTAATTTGTATTAGTCAAAATCATCACCAGTTATCAATAATCAAGATCAATAATCAATATCCTGCCTTTGTTTTCATGATTAGAGCAACTGCAAGAGGTGCGGCCGAGCCCCGCCCCCGAATCTAAGATGACGGTCGCCGACTTCAGAGAGAAGGTCGTGACGGAGTTGGTGAAAACGGAGCAAGATTACGTCAGGGATATCAAACTGTGCCAAGAGGGCTTCATGTCAGTGCTTAAGGATAAACAGGTAAAGTCGAGATGTGATGGACATGGGATGGGCATGGGATGGGCATGGGATGGGCATGGGATGGACACGTGATGGACACGTGATGGACATGTGATGGACATGGGATGGGATGGGCATGGGATGGGCATGGGATGGGCATGTGATGGGCATGGGATGGGCATGGGATGGGCATGGGATGGACATGTGATGGGCATGGGATGGGCACGTGATGGGCACGTGATGGGCACGTGATGGGCATGGGATGGGCATGGGATGGGCACGTGATGGGCATGGGATGGACACGTGATGGGCACGTGATGGACACGTGATGGACACGTGATGGACACGTGATGGACACGTGATGGACACGTGATGGGCACGTGATGGGCACGGGATGGGCACGGGATGGGCACGGGATGGGCATGGGATGGACATGTGATGGACATGGGATGGACATGTGATGGACATGGGATGGACATGGGATGGACATGGGATTGGGATGGGCATGGGATGGACATGGGATGGGCATGGGATGGGCATGGGATGGGCATGGGATGGGCATGGGATGGGCATGGGATGGACATGTGATCGACATGTGATGGGCACAAACAAAATAGGGACATTACGGGTGTCCACAATTGAAGGTATCTACAAAGATTTTAGTGTGTGTATGAGGTGAGGGGTGGCTTTGTACAAAAGAGGCCTTTTTGTAATTTTTGGTAATTGTTGTTGAATAAAAATCTTTCACAAATTGTAGGTGAGCCTTAGAAACTTTCACAAAATTTCCAAAATTATTCAAGATTCCCACGGATTTGTTGATTGGTTGGTTGTGTTTCTGTTTTGTTTTTGTTTGTTTGTTGTTGTTTTTATTTTTTTATTTTTGTATGTATGCCGTTGCCATGGCAACTCTTTTCGTTTTCAGGACATCATCAGCCAGAGTCTCATCCAACAACAGCTGGAGGAGATTGAGAGGACCGGGGAAAAGAAACCGGTATTCACATCCCGCATCTTTCTCGAGACATCTTAAAAGTCATCATCTTTTTCTTTCTTTTCTTCTCATCTTGAATTTTTGTCAATCTTCTATTCTCACAGCTAGCGGAAAGACTAATTGATGCGCATTTCCCTAAATTGCAGGTTGCAGACTTCTTAAAAACACTTAATTTTGTTGGAGGGATCTTTCTTATAACCCATTTTTGTAACCCCTCGAAGAATAAAAAACAGAATTAACATTAAAACTAATAGATTTAACCTTGTATTTGTTAACGTCATGTTTTTATAATATTATTATTTTTTAACAAAACTTCTTAACTTGTGTTCAGAATGGTCGTAATGCATTACTAACTAAAATCTTATTTCTAAATCATGAACAAAATTGGAAATCTGTGGTATCGTTTACCAAAACTGCCAATATTATTTGTTGAAATTACCTAAATTGTACCGCCAATTTTTATTTCATAAAAAACCCCAAAATAGTTTAAATATAGTCGCAAATGTTGTCCACAAAAAATCACGTACAAACATGTACCATATTGCCGTTTTCGGCTACGGTTAGTCTAACAGAAAAAGTTAAATTTATAATCATGTTAACTTTTTTCATAACTAAAATCTCACGAGAGAAATATTGTAATTGAAACCGAAACTGAAATGGGCAACCAGTGCTTTGATAGTTGCAGAAGGGCATTATCAAAACCTACATGGCATAACGAAAGCTGTCGTAAAATATGAAGATGTAGACGGAAATCCCCAAAATGTATTTAACAAAATAAAAAAAAATGAAAATTCGTACAAGTTTGAACAAATACCTACAGAATGAATTTCAAATCCGCACTGAAATTCAGAAGTTGTCAAATTATTGTCATTGATCACACATTTTCAAATGCATGTTTTGCACGGAACACTTGGCACATTTATTGGTGGATGTAGTTTTTATAACTTAAAATACTTTCTCTTCGAGGTGATTTCTTCTATCTAAAAGGGTTGCTTTACTCTCCAACTTGCATATTCTCTAAAGGTACTCGCTTTCTGTACTGACCGTAAATGCACGTATAATCTTCCCCCATTTTTATTGTTTTTAATCTAACACTATTGTTTTCTGTGTGCAGGCTTTGGACGCATCATGGCATTGAATTAGCAGATTCTTTTAACTGTAGATTGTAATAATAATAATTCATTCCTTCATAGCGCATTTCTGAACTTGGACAACACCCAAAGCCTATGTGGTAAAAAGTACACAACGGACAAAATTAATTTTATTTCAGCCAGCCTTTGTCAAAAATCAAGAATTAAACATTCCGATAACCATGGTAACCTGTTGAATTGAATGACTACAAAGCAAGAACTGACAGTGTGTTTGTTCTACTAAACATTTACTATTGTTCTACTAAACATTGTGGCGCAAAATTCACTAACAAAAAATTAACTAATTCTTGTGTTGTTGTTTGTTTTGCACGCTAACAGAAAGGTCGCAAAGGATTCTGGGTATAGAATGCAATGCATTTGTCAAGTTAGGTTTTTGTGCAAACTTTGACCTTTAACCTTTGACTTTGCAGACCAAAGGCCTTGAACTGGAGATCTTGTTTGGCAACATGGAGCAGATCATCGAGACGGCCGAGAAGTTTCTGAAAGATCTTGAAGAAACAACTGAGGGGACAGCCCCGGAGGAACAGTTAGTGGGTAAGTCATCAGGCGCAACCTGTAATCTTCAAGGATGTTTGTTTTGGTGACTTCCCACCTCCGTGTCTGGTATTGATACTTTGTATTCAGCAAAGAGTAGAATTCCATGGTCAAGTGGTTAGAGGGTTTGACCCGTGTACGCTGGTGCGTGGGTTCGAACCCTGCCAGGAAATTGGTGTCTGTGCCCTTGGGCAAGACACTTTACTGCAATTGCCTGTGAGGGTAGAGGCTGAATGTGTGCTGATATCGGCACTGATATCTGGTCCATGTCCTGATGAACGGGGAGTTATTGTAAAAAACGCTTTGAGATTGTAGATATGATAAAAATTACTAAAATCGTCTACAATTATTCTTATTACTACAAGAAAAACCATCAGGGCCAAATTTCTTGGCTCTGTTAACCACAGAATTCCGCGCTTACAGTCACCATTTTCTGCTAACTGCGCTAGCAGAAAAATTTGCGCTAACCCTGTAAGCACAGAATCCTTAGTTACTCGATGTACACATGCTCATAGACCAAAATTCCTCGCTAACGCGTGAAATACGTTTACCCTAAGCACCGAATTTTCTGCTATAGTAAGCAAGAATTTTTCGCTAACGGTAAGCAGAGTCAAGAAATTGGGCCCTGCTCCTACCTTCAAGATGCTTCACTGAACAAGGTACATGTATATTAGAATAACTACAACTTATTTCTTCGGTTACAGATGAGTTAATTCGATTAAATTGGAGCTCAGACTAACTTGCTCATAATTATTCATTTAACGACTTGTAGGACAGTTGTTCATGCGGTATAGCAACGACCTACACAAGGTGTACGCCGAGTACTGCCATAACCATGACGATGCAACTACAATATTGGAAAAGGTAATAACAGTCCACTAATTGATTTTGTGTCATTAAATTCAGAACGGCCATGAAATGATTTTCAAAAAGAAAAAGGTGACACAAAATGAAATTCAAACCACAAATCCTTTCTAAATTTTGTCCCAAAAAAATTGTAGCTTTTTGGAGTAGATCATTATTATATTCATCTGATAATCTGTCTACAAAACTGGATAGTTGAGAATATTCAGTGGCTTTGTCGATGTATTTTGTCACTTTTTTTTGTCACGAAATATTTTCTGTCTCTTCGCAATTTTTAGTATGAAGAAAATGAGGAAGTACAGGAATACATCAACCAGGGGTTGGAACTTGTAAGGTGAGTTTTGACTGTCAGTAAAAGTATTTTGACATTTTTCTAGTTTTTTACCTTGCTTCTATTTTTTCTACTATTTTTTCTACTATTCTTCTCTTTTCTTCTAGGCAAAGTACAAACTGTTGGGATCTGGCGTCGTTCCTCATCAAACCTGTCCAGAGAATCCTCAAGTATCAACTTCTCCTCAGAGAACTGGATAAGGTGCCAACAATTCAATCATTTTGAATCAGTGCAACGTGACATTAACCCTTTAAACTCAGGGGCCAATTTCACGGAGCTGCTAAGCACAAAAATTTGCTTAGCATGAAAATTTGTCCTTGGTAAAAACAAGGTTACAGACCAAATTTTCACGTGATCTTTATTGTTTTTGATTGATAATCAGCTGTTTTTTTGCTTATCATGAAAAACACAGAGAATTTTGGCTGATAACTTGTTTTTAATGAGCAAGACTTTTTTGTGCTAAGCAAATTTTTGTGCTTAGCAGCTCCGTGAAATTGGCCCTAGGCCTGTTTTCGAAGATTTTGTACGTGTTGCTAGTTTGTATATACAAATATCATTTACAGTGTACAAATCCCATATAATTATGTATCATTGGAAAGCTTACAAATGGGGCTATATTTTTGGGGAATATTTGAACCCCAGGAGCTTTTAAGGGACTTATAAGTCAGATGTAGCGCGGGGCTGAGTGCAAAGGGTTAAGAGCAGGGTCCAAAATGTATAAAGACCAAATTTCGTGGAAAAAAGCTCTAGGGAAAAACGGGTTAGGTTACAGTAATGTGTGTGCACGCGTCTATAGAGATGTCTCCCAAATTACCCATTTGGCATTGTTATTATTATTTGTAATTGTCTTGTGTTTGTGCAGTATACGGATGATAGTTTCCTTGACAAGCCCAACCTACAAGAATCCATACAGACAATGACGGAAGTAGCTAAAGCCATCAATGAATTCAAGAGGAGGAAAGACTTGGGTAAGTTTAGGACCTGTATTCAATAGTGTGGTGATGTGCGGCCAATTTCATAAAACATGTAAGCACAAAACAGGGTTTTCCTTGACAAAAACAGGGTTTTCCTTGACAAAAACAGGGTTTTCCTTGACAAAAACAGGGTTTTCCTTGACAAAAACAGGGTTTTCCTTGACAAAAACAGGGTTTTCCTTGACAAAAACAGGGTTTTCCTTGACAAAAACAGGGTTTTCCTTGACAAAAACAGGGTTTTCCTTGACAAAAACAGGGTTACAAACCAAATTGTCAGGCGATCTATATTGTTTGTGACTGATAATCAGCTTGTTTTTGCTTAGCACGAAAAAATCATGGAGTTTTGGCTGGCAACCTGTTTTTATAAAGCAAGATATTTTTGGTGCTAACATTTTTTTGAAATTGGGCCCTGGTTATAAAAAAGTAAACAAAAAATGTGGACTTAAGAAATAAATGAGATTAAAGCTTTGCATGGTGGAGAATAGACTTAGAAAGATTTGCGGTAACACCATGTGAAAGGATCTCTTTTGAGAAGAGGTAGGGTGGTTCTAAGGGTGGTGTTCAACCACTGGTTCTTATCAGAACCACCCTTCCTCTTCTCAAAAGAGTTTCTTTCACATGGTGTTAGCGCAAATCATTCTAAGACTTAAGAAGTGCAATGACTTGTAGAAGTCGAGTTTAGAGGATGAAGTATTTAAACAATCTACATGTAGGACATGCGTAGAAATGAATGAGTTGAGTATTTTTCTTGCGATTGTCTTATTTCAGTGATGAAGTACCGACGTCCGGGCCAAGAAGCGATCTCGGACAAACTGGGTCGAATCAGTCTGCACTCTATACGCAAGAAATCTCAGCGTATCAATCAACGATTGAATCGAATGACTGGTCTTACAACACAGGTATATTAAACAAAAACCCAACAAAAAATGAGCTTAAAGATAGGATATTGCAGATATTGAAAGATTTTACTAAAAAATTATTAAGAAATATCTCACTTTTCCGAAAATAAATAATGATTCTAGGCATCCAGCAAAATGATTGCACTAGATGTCCTGTCACGGTAATTGTTAAATAAAAATTGAATAATAATAATCGCCGGACGGCGATCACGACAAAACCCAAGAACTGCACACGGCCGAACGTCATTTTTCCCTCTTTTTTTCTCGGCATCCATGATTGTAAAACTTTAGACAGGTCAGTTAAACGATATTTAATATAGAAAATACAACCCCCTCCCCAAATCCACCCATTCCTGATAATTCAATCAGTTACCAATGGTGTATCCTACCTTTAAGTTTTTTAAAAGTTAGGTAAAAATGTTGGAAAAAAATATTTGTTGTGTTTGTCAAGTATTTCTATTGTGAAAAATTATGCAATTTAGCCATCGACTGCACGATCAATTCTAAAGAAACCAATAATAATAATACTATAATAATGCTGGGATTTTCTTTTTCTTGGCTTCAGACGGTGGATGGAGATTTTGATCAGATGGATAGGAGGTTTAAGAACCTGGAGAAGACGATGAGGATCTTCGTTAAAGACGTCAACACCTACTTAGAACAACTCAAGGTAAGACTTGGCCTGTTATTCCCTCGGTGCGTCAACAAAAGAGGGCACCCTTTCCGAATTGCGTGGTTTGAAAAATTGTGTTTTCAAAAAAAAAAAAAAAAAGGTTTTGTGGAGGATGCAAATGTCTTCTGAGGAAAGCTGAAGGTGCGTACAAGGCTAATTAATTGCACTTTCTATACTGTCTTTATACTTGTCTGAAGAATTTTTTGAAAACCTGGTTTTGCCCCAGCTTTGGCCTCATCCCAGAATCATTTCAAAAATGAAATATAATACTCTCAATTTTAGTGTTGCATGATTTGATGTTTTCTAAAAGCAAAATATGCCAAATTGGAATTAGTCATCGACTCTGAACAACTCTATTTATTTCCCAGGATGCAACTTCGTCGGAGGCTGCCGTTGGCAGTGATATTAGTGACTATTATGCCAGCCAGTCTAACTTACACGAAGTCAACAAATACGAAGCGGTACAACGACACTTAGCCAATAAACTCTACAAAGACTACGTAAGTGAAACTCCTCAGAAAGCAAAAGCAGTTTTTCATTTCCGTCAACTCTAGAAGTTGCTAAACCAAGAAAATCTTTGCTAAGCAAAGACGGTTACCACTGAGCCAGAATCCCATGTGATACACAATGCTTGTGACTGGTACTCTGCAGATTTTTAACTGGCAATATTTCTGCTGAGCAATATGCAAATCATTGCAAAGGTGTCAATATTGACCAATGACACGACTAGGTGTGCTCATACATATGCATGAGGCTCTTAACACTGATTTTTTTCTCTAATCAACACACAGTGTTGGTTCAGCAGAAAGTCATCTGCCCTTTCAATGGTTTACTGATCATGTTCCATATCTATGCGTAATATGAATATTAATTGATAACCTCATGAATATTCATGACATACTTAACTTTTATTTGTCCAGGAGAGTTAAGCCATATCTGTGGTGATGTTTAAATATAGACCAATGAAATAACCAGTAATACTCATGAATATGCATGAGGTATTAACTGCTACATTTTCCTCCAATCAACAGACGTTATTCGTTCAGCAGAGGGTCATCTCTCCTCTTAATGGTCTCCTGATCATGTTCCAAGGGCCACACAAGCTGATTGACAAGCGCTACGACAAACTCCTAGATTACGACAGCTTTAGCAACAAGCTGGAGAAAAATAAGGATAAAGATCGCGTTAAACAGGTGAGGTCTTAATCTCTCAAATCCTTGTTACAATCGGATAAAGGATAAAGATAGCGTTAAACAAGTGAGGTCTTAATCTCTCAAATCCTCATTACAGTCAGATAAAGGATAAAGATCGCGTTAAACAGGTGAGGTCTTAATCTCTCAAATCCTCGTTACAATCGGATAAAGGATAAAGATCGCGTTAAACAAGTTAGGTCTTATTCTCTGAAATCCTTGTTACAATCGGATAAAGGATAAAGATCGCGTTAAACAGGTGAGGTCTTAATCTCTCAAATCCTTGTTACAATCGGATAAAGGATAAAGATCGCGTTAAACAAGTTAGGTCTTAATCTCTGAAATCCTTGTTACAATCGGATAAAGGATAAAGATCGCGTTAAACAGGTGAGGTCTTAATCTCTCAAATCCTTGTTACAATCGGATAAAGGATAAAGATCGCGTTAATCAGGTGAGGTCTTAATCTTTGAAATCATTATGCCGGATATTTATAAATGTATCATTAATCTTCTATTCATATTTCTTAACCACTTCTTATTTCTAAGTCAATTTGTAATAGTTCTCAACCCCAAACAAATCGGCGATGGACTTATGGGTGGCATGGGTGGCTTGTGTGTAAAGCGCTTGCCTCTCACCAATGTGGCCCGGGTTCGATTCCCGGCCCGGACCAGATGTGAGTAGAGTTGTGCGTTGGTTCTCTCCTGTGCCATGAGGGTTTTTTCCAGGTCATCCGGTTTTCCTCCCTCCTGAAAAATCAAACACTTTCGATCTCAGGCTGTGCACCGTAGTCATATATGAGTCGATGTGGCCGGCTGCCGTAGGCGCCTTTACGTGCCAGCGACTCGACCACGTTGTAGCCGCGTCCTTCGCAATTCAGCACACCAGCTGCGAGTAAGGATGATTAGCCTCCCAAATTATAATTATTATTATTATTATATATCAAATATCTTTCTCATGACACACTGTGTGCCAAATGTCATGTTTTTATCAAGTCAAAAATTCCATCTTATTTGGCACCGATGCCTGACTATAATTTCTACGCAAACCCCCATCAGCACAAAGTCAAAGACAAGGAGGAGAAGAAGGAATTAGAAGAAAGCGACGACGACGCTACGTCGGTCGGCAGTCATAAACGTCTCAAGGAAAGACACCGAAAGGAGGTTGGGAACCCGTGACCGCCGTAGTCCAGTCACTGTTGTGCTGTAGTGCTGGTTGATTGTGTACGTGTTTTTAGTTCGGTCGTCTTGTCTCGCATGCGTGTAAATCAGCATGGATTTTGGATTTCTGGTGGGTCATTTTGGTGTTTGAGTAACGGTGTACGTGTAAGAATTCGATTTTGTGGACAAGTTCATGTACTACATAACCACAGAGGATGGTGTAAAAAGTATTTCACTGGTAACAATTGTTAAACTTTTGTAGCACAGCATATCGTCTGATCTTTTACCCAGTTCGCGCCGGGATTATTTTAACATCACCGATCCGAGGGGCGGAATTATTTGTAACGAAACTCGATCCGAGGTGGGTTCAGGCCGATAGTACCAGGAAGCACACCCACGCATTTCCGGCCTTGCTCGCTGCTGACAGACATTTCCGGCCTTGCTTGTGATGTGTTTATGCGTCATTCGTTTTCAATCTGGGGACAACTTTGCGTGTATATACGTCCTCTGGCTCGAACTGGTTAATAAATAAAAAATATTCACAAATAAAAAAATAAAATAAATGATAAATTCTTCTAAAGTCTGGCTGTGTATTTTTATTTAATGTACGTACCATGTTTAGTAAGTATTGGTAGTTGATGTACATGGATGACATCTTGCATGGTATCATAGTTGTCACTGCATGAATGTATGTTAGGATCTTTGGAGTGCGTCATCAAACTAAATAAAATAAACAACGAATGCAACATTTGCATTCAACAAATCCATTCTGAATATTGATGACCTTTTTTTGTATCTGGAGCGAGCACAGGTAGTTGGCCGGTAATTTATAGACTGCATGTTGTGAAAATTGATTTTGATTTGAAAAGATCTAAATGATTTCAGAAATGATTCAGTTGACTCAGAAATGATTCAGTTGCTGGATGTAACTTGTCTCACTTGGCCTCTGAGAAACCAAACCTGATTTGATCAAGTCTCATTTGACCAATTGGGTCCAACGTTACTTTGATTTGAATTGTTTTGGATTTGGTTGGATTTTTTTCTTAAGCTCAAGGACGAAAAAGACATCACCAGGAAGAACTACGAAGCTCTCAACATCCAACTCAAGGACGAGTTACCCAAACTCTGCGACATGGGTCTGTCTCTCTTCAAGAGCTGCGTGGTGTCGTTCGTCGAGGCTGAGAGAGACCACATCAATTCGACACTCAAGAAGCTCTATCCACTCTTGGAGGTCCGTGTCAAACAAAGATTTCATCCAATTCACAGAAACAAATTCTTGTTTACCACTTGAGGACAAGAATTGATGTCGTAAACTAGTGGTGACTAAAGTCAGATTGTTGATTTTCTTCGACAGCTATCTATCGTCCAGACTAACTCCACCTCCGACATCATGCAGAGCTTTGAAGCCTCTCACATGGCAGCCGTGGAAGACATGCACAAGTTCTCTTTTGTTCCTAAGAGTCTGGATAAGAAGGGAGATCGACGCTCTGTCTACGGGACATCTTCAGAGCCCACACCTCCACAGCCCACACCTCCACCTCCCACACCTCCACCTAGTGCACCGGTGAGTCGACTCATTCCATTCTGAGGGGTTTTCAAAACATTTGCTTAGTCTCTTGACTTTGGCTTTGCTTTGCTATAAATTCTTATTACTTCCCAGTTACATGTCTTGAAGTAGCGAGCCGACATAAACAAACTGTAATGGGATGCGGTGTTGGTAAGGGGTTTTAGCTGCACTGTTTTTCGGAAGAATGAAGTAGAGTTTTCAATTGTTTTCTTGTGTTCACTTTCTCAGCGGCCAGATCCCAGTTCCCAGTCAGAGAAGCAGAAAGCCAACATCAACTCCCGTTACCCAGCTAACAGGGTCTACCAAGTCTCAACCAGCTTCAGTTCCCAGCAGCCGATGGACATCTCAGTTAAGAAGGGCGAGATCGTCGGCATCATTAAGGAGCAGGATCCTACAGGAAGCGGACAGAGGTGGTACATTGACAACGGAGGTGAGTCTGAGGATGCGTCCAAATCCCTGGCTTTGTCTTCGTCCTCAGGGCGATTTAAGGCTCCTAACTGCGGGAACTCCAGCCACATTCTGGTGCCTGTTGTGCTTCAGAATCATTCAATCGATTGATATGAACCTGGAAGTTCAAACGTTTAAATTTGCTTCCATTTTGATTTGCTTCTCCGTGGTTCAGAAGTCGGAGGCGAAGCCAAAGTTGAAGCAAAGGTTTTGATAAAAGAAGTAAAGAGCGCAGAATCACACAAGTTCCGATGTTTTACTCCAAGTAAAAGTTGCTACAATGTTTATGTTTTTCTCTCCAAGCATCGCAAGGTTTCATCCCCTCAGCAATCCTTGAAGCAGTAGGCGGGGAAATCACAAGCCCTGAAGGCTACGGGAGCGATGATGATTGGAATACATTCACAAAAATGCAGCAACAAGCAAAGGTCAGTTGACCAAAGTTCAATCTTAGTTCTCCATTGTAATACATTGTAATACAATATAATACAATGAAATAAATTGCATTACTATGTAATACAATGTAATACAATGTAATACATTGTAATACATTGTAATACATTGTAATACATTGTAATACATTGTAATACAATGTAATTGTAAATACAATGTAATTGTAAATACAATGTAATACATTGCAATACAATGTAATACAATGTAATACAATGTAATACCTTGTAATACACTGCAATACCCCAGGATTTGTAATAGATTACACCTCTGAAGAATGTTGTCTTTGTTGACTACAGTACTACTATGCAGAGTGGGAGTTCACAGCGTCGGCAGTCAACGAGTTATCACTGGGTGAGAGAGACGTGGTTCAGCTGATCTCAGATCGAGACATCGAGGGCAACTCAGAATGGTGGCTGGTGGACAAAAACGGACAAAGGGGCTACGTCCCGTCTGCCTACCTTGCCAAAATTGACTGAGAGTAGTCGCAAAGGATTCTCAAAGCTGCTAAGCACAACAGAAATTTGCTTAGCATGAACAATTCTTCCTTGGCAAAAACAGGGTTACAAACCAATTGTATAGGTGATGTATAGTTTTGTGAAAGGTATTCAGCTGGCTTTTGCTCAGCATGAAAAACACACAGAGTTTTGGCCGGCATTAAACCTGTTTTTATTAAGCAAATTTGTGCTTAGCAGCTCCATGAATTTGGCCCCTGGTTAAGATCAAGTGCATTTGAGCAGGTGCTTACTTTCATCCACATCTTAAATGAAACCATGGTTTCGTTTCCCTGGCTACATCTATTTGGCTTTAATTGTTCAACTCATCCGAATTGCCTCGTCTTGCCCCACAGACAATATTGTACATTAAAAAACAAACGAGGCCCAAAGTTATACATAAAACAACTAAAAAAGCATACTTCTGCTATCCCGAGGCCAAAACTATCTCTACTAATGAATGGAGAATCTTTCTAGAAGAAAAATTATACCTAGATATGCCTGGAGATAAAACTACTAGCCCAAATCCAGATATCTTGGTATCATTTCTCTTCTAGAAAGATTCTCCATCCATTGGTATAGGTAGTTTTGGCCTGGGAGTAGTGAAGGTATGCTTTTCCAGTGTTTTTTGGTGGCCAATCTGTATATAAATTGCGTATTATTACAAGCAGAGCAAACTAACAGGGGCCAATTTCATAGAGCTGCTAAGCAAAACAATTTGCTTAGCATGAAAATTTGTCCTTGGCAAAAACGTGGTTACAGACCAAATGTTCACCTGATCTTTATTGTTCTGGATTGATAATCAGCTGTTTTTTGGCTTAGCATGAAAAACACGTATAATTTTGGCTGGTAACCTGTTTTTAATGAGCAAGACTTTTTGTGCTAAGCAATTTTGTTTTGCTTAGCAGCTCTATGAAATTGGGCCCTGGACGAAAAGATGAAGTCACACAACGCACAGTTAGCAAAATAGCATTCTTTTTTCAAAATTAAAAAAAGTCTTTTTTTTATCCTATTTATTTGTATGTATGCTATAATCTTTAAATACATAACTGTTTTATATATATTGGTTGGAGATATCGTTTTTTTGTAACAAATTTTTTTTTCATGTGGAAGCGGCATTTCCTCCATTTTAAAAACAAATATTTTATATATATTGCCCAAAATACTTAAGTTTGGAGGACTTTATTGTTTGGTTTTTATAGACAAATTAGATGCAAAGGATCATAAAATATTATGGGAATATTTATCTTTAGAAGGTGGGCATTTTTTTATTACTTTTTGAGAAGTATGTAAAATAACCCTCTTTTTTCCCTTGGTCTTTACATGTGCGATGCTTATATAGCGCTTTATAACCAATGGCCTCAAAGCGCTTAACATTATTACCCCGGTCATTGGGCCCATGAAACATTCCAAATACCACCTCAGCTCCCTGGGGAGTATACAGCTCGATGCTGCCATTTCGGCGCAAAGCAGCTAACTGAACTACAATAACCATCTCTGCGTAGCGGTTCTTTCCTCGCCTTCCACCGCTATGACCCGGGTTTGAATCCCGCCTGGGCCAATATGTGGATTGGGTTGTTAGTCCCTGTCTGATTCTATGAGTTTTCCCTAGAATGTTATTGTGAGTTTTCCTCCCACTTCTAAACTGTAATTTCTTCACATTGTCTTTACGTTACTGGGACCCGTGGGAAATCAGTGAATTACACTGATTGGGCTACCCAGGTAACCAGTTTGCGCCGGGATTATTTTAACATCACCGAGCCGAGGCGCAGAATTATATATAATGAAACTTGATCCGAGGCGGGTTTAGGCTGAGGGTACCAGGAAGCACACCCACGCATTCCTGGCCTTGCTCGCTGCTGACAGACATTTCCGGCCTTGCTCGTGACGTGACTTTGCGTGTATATACGTCCTCCGGCGAGAACTGGTTAAAATAAGAAATAAATAATTATATATATAAAAAAGCAATAAATTGTGTCCATATTACCAAAAATATTATTAATAATATTGAATAGTAGGAGTAGTCGTACTTGTAATAAGAGGAAGTAACAGAATATATTGTGTAGTTATCACCTTTTCGTGAAGTAGAACATTTATTCAATGTTTTCTTGTAATCCAAGTCTTAAAGAAAATATATTTCAAAGAAACTTATAGTTCAAAACATTCTATAAATATATACGAGGTATAATTACAGTTGTGTCCTAATTATGTAATATGTGAGAGGTTCTGCAAAATGAGACAGAACTGGGCAGAGGTTGAAATAAGGGTTCTCAGGGATAAAAAAGGAGATAAAATTCTTCTTACAACGTCATTTGTTGCACTTCAATCAGACATTCCATTAACAAGTTAGGGCCGTTAGTTCGCATTTATCAACATGTCGCAAAAGTAAAATGTCGGGGGAAAAAATTCGAGTTTTGTACATGTGATATAGAAAATGCCAATTTTGTTTCCTTAAAAACACTTTTATTCCACTTCCACTACTTTCATACTATTACTTCAAAAAATATAGTTAGAAGGCATACCAAAGATTACAAATATCAATTAATCTGAAAATAAAATCGCCCATTATTGATTTCTTTGCCGTATTCTCTACTATGCCCTGTGCCCAGTTCCATCTCATTTTGCCAGAACACCTCGCATATATTATACCTTCAAACACCGTTTTCTATTTAAACCACCACTAAAATACAACTGCTTATAATTGTCTCAGCCATTTCACAACAAATACTTTCATGAGTTCAAATCTACAAGTTATTCTTACTTTTGTGTTAATATAAAATGTTTCATAATAGGAAGAAGTATAAAGTTAGTGTCAGTAATATTGTGTTTCGTAGCGCATTGCAATTCACCCGATTGAATCGTCCATTCTTTCATACCTAATGTAATAATCTTAACATCTATCCAAATTGCCTTTCGTCGTAAACCTTTTGTAAAGATGGTTTTTTTCATGGCTGTGGTACTTAAACTCCATGTTTGATCAATGTATATTTTCTTTGTTTTGTGATAACTTGCCCAATACTCTCATTCATGTTTTAATTTAAATTGTTGCTTGTTAAATGGGAAAAAGTTTGTTTATTCGCCGACTCTAAGGTCGTTTTTAAAATCCTGGCTTAGACTCCGTCTCCAGTTTCTTCCATTGCTAAACTGCATGAAAGAAACCCGAGACAAAGACGAAGCTGGTGTTTGCAAAATTGCCTTAACCCAAACAATCCCCATCCAGTCGAACTCCAACACTAGGTTTTTGTTTAGATCTATTAGGGGCGTGGCATCGCATGAGAACAGGGTTTTAATTTTGTTCGCTGAATTACTCTGTACTAATCTTGTATGTAATCTTTACGCTTTGCCCACAAAATGCAATAACTTTAACATTGAGAATGACGCGTGTTGCATGCAAACCATGTGTTCAAAGTATGTACAAATTCCGTAACGTGTTAGCATTAGGGGAACGTTATAATGTAAATGTGTACCAATATATCGTTTAATTCTACAATTTGTGAATTTTTTGTTGTAGAATTTAACCCATTTGTACAACTTGGTGTGATGTTTAATTGTATATTTTGTGTCGATGGTTGGCTAATATAGGCATGGTATATTTGTAACTATGAGCACAATTGATATAAGTATTGTTATTCAACAGGACCTAAAGAAGGGACTTGCTAGTTAAATTTAAACAACATCTGGTACTCTGACTTGTTCAAATGCTTTGCACACTTTTAAATTGACAGACTGTTACTATGTAAATAAAATAATACAGAATTGTCATGTCACTTGCATAGTTACGTAAGAGACGCTCAGCACCAATACATTGTTCACAATGAGAGTGAGAATGGCACAAAGACACCAGACCATTCCAGAGCTGGATGTTGCTAGCGTAAGGCCTGCCCCGAATCACGTGATATTATAGTAACAGTCTCTTTAGTCTGGAGAATTCAACGTTGAAATGTGCTAAGCACAATGAGCAAGTCAGTTTACCAGATGATATTCAAATTTAACTTGCAAATCAGTAAAATCATGCATATTTGTAGTTTTAACACAACTTCACCATTTACAGAATTGTACAAAACATAAACCAAAGCTCCATATAACTTTGTTAATAGACCTTATGCATAGTGGCCACCTTAGAGGGCATCTTGTGTACAATGAATGACCTCCAAAGGCATTGTCCTCTAAGATGGCTGCTATGCATATTGTCTATATTTAAAACATAAAATGTGAAAATGGAACGAGCCCTAATTCTGAAATAGGTTGCTGTCAATAAAATACTGTTAAATGTCGTCTCTGTTCAGATCTGCCAGCTATCATTTACGTAACTTTACTGCTATCTAAAAAAATTGAATATTGAGCTGTAACAATGTGTAAACTGACCTAAACTTTCTTCTAATCACTTTAAATACATGTACCTCCAAATGCCTTGCTAAGATATTTTAGGCACGCAGCTGGGACATCAGGCAAGTTGCCAGCTAGTGACTTAGATACACCCCAGATCAACTCTAATTTTAGCAGTTAACTTTAATAGCAACTAACTAAGCTTAGCAAAGTTTTATGATTATCACTTAGCTTTCAACTAGGCTTAGCTGTTAACTAGAGGCCATTTTAGCAGCCAACTAGGCTTAGCAGGCTTTTATGAATATCGGCTCTGGTCTTTAATGCAGTTTGTGTCGAACATGAATATTCAAGACCAACTTTAATCTGGCTCCTCGTAGTCTGAAGGAACGACAATCAGGAGCCTCTGTACAAACGTGGTAATGGGACCTGAAATTGGAGCAAGATTATTGTAAAATTAAGTTAAAATTTATCATCCATATTTATGGCCGTTTCATGGTTGAGATCTTCGTAAAAACAAAGTATTATAGAAAACAAAATCAGCTACACAAAAAAAGATTATAGTCGGTGACTCGGTTGTGCCTGGAGGCTCAATCGTGACCTTTGTGCGTGAGCCTTTCACGACCTATTGATACAAATGCACTCACCCATTACACGAGGTCGCAACTTAAAATGGACGAAGGGAAAATAGAAGACGAGACCAGACAGGATGAACAGACATGCGTAGATGATCTCGATGTCTGGACCGTTCACGAACGGGGAAATGATGAGGTACAGAGAGCAGACGAAAACCAAAATAGCCAAAATAATTGGTACCTGTAGGAAAAGAAATACACCATTTGGTTTTGCTGCAATTTTCGATATAGTGGCAACGAAGATGATCCTAACTGTTGCGTAATAAATCTCATTTGCATATGGGACTTGATGCCGTGGCACGAATGGGAGTAATAATGAACGTCATGTGATGCAAGTTCCACCAATCAAATGACAAGGATTCTGTTTGTCAGTAATATAACACACCGCCTTGCCGATTTCTTTGTTCACTTTGAAATTTAAACAATTTAAACTTTGAATTATAGCCCAAACAAATTGTACCTTAAAGGGTCTTGGTCGATCAGGCTGTCTGTAGCGAAGGACTGGGACGGCCATGACTGATGCGCCATAGAATGCCCAGCCAGCGAAGCTCGTTCCGTAAAGCAAGGTATCGAAGGAGCCAATGGATATCAGAAACAGCGTAATTGAAACCTGGTGGACAAACGTGGACAACATTCTAACTCATTTTGAAGTGAACATAGAAAAGTGGCAGGAGCGGGATTAGAACCTGCGACCTTGGAATACCGTACCAGAGCTCTAGCAACTAATGAGCTATCTGACCCTTCCTATGTTGGCAGTCCATGACGGTATTTCTGGTTGAAGTAAATATCAAAAATGTACGCAATATTTGTTAAACAGACCGATATTACGTGATTACCTCTAAAATAATCCCAGGCAAAGGAGTCCTCCTGTTGATACTGATCATGCTCAGAAAGTGCATCATGTGACCTTCGCGGCTCGTCACGTACGGAAGCCTAGAGAAAACAATGATTTAGAATAATAAATGCTCACCTACATTTCAAGTTGCTAAATTAAAACAAAAAATAATAACATGTTTAAGATTAACCCTAACCCTCTTGGGCATATGTGCAACATCATAATGATTTGAGAGGATTGAGGACTGTTAGGTTTAGGCAGTTAATCAAAATGATATTTATACAGATTGTAGGTTCGCAGAAACTGTTTCTCAAAAATATGGCTTTTGAGCAAGCAAAGGTCAGTCCTTATAGTAAAAACTTTCCCACAATTGTTGTTACCTTGCATCAGACAAGACGCTACCCATGGACGCACCGAAGATAGATATGCAGATACCAAGAGGTATAACCCAAGACATCACTCCAAGAGAACGATCAGCAAATGTCTGAAAACACAGCCAAACAAAACAAGAAACAACTCGAATTACAGATGTATTTAAAGTTTTTTTGA
The DNA here is from genome assembly GCA_037893245.1 of Crossaster papposus. NCBI lineage: Eukaryota > Metazoa > Echinodermata > Asteroidea > Velatida > Solasteridae > Crossaster > Crossaster papposus. The sequence continues at coordinate 648,504 of JBAIAA010000307.1, forward strand.
GCACTGTTGAAAAAAAAGGTTGTCTTGTTATAACATTTAATAATAATTTTAAGTAAATCCATCTTTATTTACAATAACATTTAATATGTGAACTATACTTAAATATTTAAATGTTTGCGCATAATTTATGAGTTGTACCAACCACTGCGACTGCGTCAGATGTGATGAGCTCATCAGGTGTAAGGACAGTAAGATACGACACGTTGACGAGGATGTATATCAAGATGATAAGGGGTATACCAACAAGGGCGGCAAGAGGAACGTTTCTATTGGACAAATAGTAACAAATTTGTGATAAGTATAATAAAAACAAGTGTTTTGTCCATTCTTTATCTTCAAAAATACTGTTAAAAAATCTATTTTTTTAGTACCAGACAGATTCAACTTGTTCTGATATTTTAGGATATTAGGCTGTACAATTTAAATTAATGGTGGCCAGGATGAATTCTTAGGGGAAAAAAATAACTAATTACCTTTTGGGATTTTGTACTTCTTCGTACACGGTATTCAACGACGCCCTGTATAAAAGGCACATAATGGCGTTGAAGTCATTTTTAAAGTCCACATATCATAATGCTCAATAATTCACGAGTCGGCTATATTAAATTTAAGCGAGGTCAATTCTTCATTTGTTGAGCTTGCGAATAGAAATGACCTAAATTAATACCAGTCTTTAAAATTTTAAAATTTGTAATTAAACATGCCTAGATGTTTCATTTAAAAAATCAATATTGAAAATGATGCTAGAAATACCAAAATGGTCAGGCTCCATCCCATTCAACACTTCACAATTTACATAATGCATTTCAGGGAACAAGACCAAAATGGCGTCCTCGTCAATAATACTTATAAACACGTACCATCCATCGTATGGATACAAGCCTTGGTAGAAAGCAGCCGTAAGTGTCAGGAAGTTTGTATTGGAGTTTCGGAACGAGACACTCGGATCGATGTATGTTATGTGACCTGACAAACAAAAGGCAGTTAAAGGTTACGTTACAAGAACCCAAGACCCTTCAAAGGTAGCAAACACCATTTGCAAACATAAAAAACTAATGAATTATTATGAAATACCTTACTTGACTGTAAGTGAATAACAGTCTCAAGCATCCTGTGAAATCAACGCACCTGGGGCCAATTTCATAGAGCTGCTAAGCAATTTGCTTAGCAGGACAATTTGTCCTTGGCAAAAACAAGGTTAAAGACCAAATTTTCACCTGATATTTATTGTTCTGGATTGATAATCAGCTGTTTTCTTGCTTAGCATGAAAAACACGTATAATTTTGGCTAGTAACCTGTTTTTAATGAGCAAGACTTTTTGTGCTAAGCAAATTTTTTTGCTTAGCAGCTCTTTGAAATTGGGCCCAGATGTGATGTAGTTTTTAAGAAAACTGGTTTTTAAGAAAAGTGGATTTTAAGAAAAGTGGATTTTGTATCAATTTTAAACAGTTGCTGGCTGGAACCTGGCATTAATATAATCTGTTCTATTTACAACTGATTTTTGTCGTCTCCCAATGTTATTTTCTTCTCTTTCCCTACCTTCTGTCATCCTCCACACACCGACACCAACGATGATAAGCAGCGCAATGACCTTTGACACCGTAAAAACAACATGGAGGTGGGTTGTCCACTTGACACTGACTGCATTCACGAAACCAGTTACCACTGAGGAAAAAACACCGACATAAAAAAATCATTGTACATCATTTGAATTGTTTAAAAGTTCAATAATTCTTTCTAGATGCATCAACCGGTTAAACACTTTACATGTATGTATCCATTATATGTGTTTCAATTCTCAACCCACCAATTTTAAATTTTTAATTTAGGCCCTAATAACTTTAAAATGTTTAAAAATAATTTATTTGTGAAATGTTTTTGTGGTCAGTAATTCTTATAATTAGAGGGCTTATTTGGAAAGCAGTTTGTTAACTGAAATAGACTACCCTCTTTTAAAGATTACATTAAATAAATAAATAAAAAAAAAATTTCATGGAGTTTAGGCCTATATAATGTTGCACAATGTGCTTTATCTATGACAGGAGTATTTATTAAACCATGGGGTGATTCATCTGCTTCAAATATTGCCAAAGAAGTTGGCATATTAGAAGGAGAGATGTGTGTTTGTTCAGTAAATGCCTGTTTAATTTCTTCAGAGGTGCTTAGACAACAATTGACAGGACCCCGAAGTTGCGACTTATTGTTATGCAAATCGATCTTCTTCACGAGTTGCGATTGGCTGCTGTTGCCCGCCAAAAGTTGCTCAACGAGTGACGTCATAACGTGAGATCGTGTCATAAAATGGCGGCTGCCCTTAAAATCTGCACGGTACAGTTCGGCTGGGAAAAGATTCAAACATTTCTTGAAAAATATGAGGCGAGATCGAAGCATTAATCCAGATAGTAACCTAGTCCCACTCGGATTAATCCGTACATGAGAAAGTACTCGAAAGCGAAAGCAAAGCGAATTTTAGGACGTAAACACTTGAAGTTTCATGACGTTTTCCGTTGCCTTTAACGAATTCGCTTCGCAATGACAATAGCGTGAAGTACACTAGTACAGTTTGAATCGGTCTTTACGCAGTAATTAACCGGGTGTGTAACAGTATTTAACTAAGTAAGTAGACGTCAGTGGTGGGACTATAACCATGGAGGAAGGAATATACCATGGACTACTTACTGATGGCCAACACAGCAAACAATTTGATGAGAATATCTGGTGTCGGACAGTCGCCAGGTACGAAGAATTCAGCCATGTACGTCCCCAGGGTGATGGTCACCAGGGCCTGACCTCCTGGTCGCGTTAGGAGACTCGATGTCCAGGAGTATAGGAATGCTGGGATATCACCGTAGGCTTCCTTCAAGTAGATGTACTGACTACCAGATTTGCCCGTGACAATGCTCAGTTCAGCGAAACACAGAGCCCCTGCAGAACATCAAACAGTCGTTAGACAGGCAAACCTCTAGATATCGACATCTTAGACGTACAAGATGCCGTCACCATAACTTCTGAAAAGTTACCTGAGCCTGGGATGTCGGTAAGTTGCATTTAAGATATTGTCATCCTGTAATATTGTGTTCTCATGGTCTCTAGTGGCACATCGATAGCTCATGTAAAATACATATTCCCCGTATAAGTTATATTTTATTTGTTCGAAAAAAGTGTGAACAATAAATTCGTTGTTGTTTGTTGAGGTGCAAATTAATTTTGCTTTTGTATCGCCCACACTGCGAGCAATGCATACACGAAGTGTTAACTGTAAAAAGAAATAATAACTAACGTACTATGCAAATAAAACCTGATACATGTTTTCGATCTTAACAAGATCTTTAGAAGCTAATATTGTTAAGATCACATAATATCAGGTCCATGATTTATTCGATTTGTATATTTTTTGGGCTATTTCAGTCAGAAAGCAGTTTGCAGCAGTTTTAATCATTTTCATCATTTCCATAAAATAGTAAGCATCATATTATAGTATTATTTACCTCCTAAGGAGACGAGTCCACACACAAGCCAAACGATCAAGCTTAGCCCGACACTCCCTGTTACTCGTAAGACTCCTTGTGGTGAGATGAAGATCCCGGAACCAATGATAGACCCCACCACGATGGAGATCGCTTATCGATTAAATCACAAATCAAAATCATAAATCTGAATGGTTTAAAATAACGGTAACAAAATAAAATACTATATCCAAATGTAAGCATTGTTTTTAACCTTTCTTTATGGCAGTCACGGTGTTATCGACTGTTTTGTTGATCGAGATGTTTTTTTCTTCTCGGACTCGACAATAAATTATTGGGCAACGATACAATGTTTTATACCAGTTCACGCCGGATGACGTATATAAACGCAAAAATTTCCACAAATTCAAAACGGATGACGCATAAACACGCCAAGTTCAAGTTCGGAAATGTATGTCAGCAGCGCGCAAGGCCGGAAATGCGTGGGTGTGCTTCCCGGCACTTTTAGCCTGTACCCGCTTCGGATCGAGTTTCGTTAAAAATAATCCCGCCCGTCGGCTCGGCGATGTTAAAATAATCCCGGCGCGAACTGGTTAACAAAAAGGAAACCGAGGTTAAAATACTCGAAAGGTACCTTATTTATGAAGGAGCAGTAACCACCGAGTTGTGTCATCCCGTAGTCTTTTATTTAATAACACCAAGTAATCAAGGTTATTGTCATGGATGACCGAACAAGGGTTTGTCTGGATGGTATTAACAATGAATTTGCACCAGATGAGAATTCGTCTTGTCTAAAATCCTTTATCCAACCTTACACTTATTCAGTGATAACACAGTTGTAAGCTTAACTTTGCCACAACCTAACAGATGGTAGTTATTATTATTCATTAGGCGTAATACTTACCGAGTACCGGTAATAAACTCGGTTTTCTTTTTTTTACGACGCACTGTTATGCAGACGGCCTTTTAATGTACGCTTAACAAAGAGCGTACTCGTAACTCGTGGCATAACAATACAAAAATGTAAGGTTTGTATTACCGTGGTAGTCTTGCTAAAAAGGGTTAAGCCAAACGTCGCTGGCGATTTTCTCGATTAAGAAAACAATCAATCTTACCTTTTACCGCCCCGAGTTCTCGTCTCAGCTGCACCTTTTCATCACTGGATGATCTCCTTTCGGGTGGAGCATCACTTTCGACCCCAGTGGAATCGGAAGGGCAACTTTCACGTTCTACCATCACGCAATTGTTTTTGTTAATATAATCCTGTCAATTAGCATGAGTAACAATGTCGGTTCACTATAGCAGTTGTTCCCCTTCGATTAACGTTACACGTATTTTTTTCTCGAACGTTACACTGTTTAAATTTAACTTAGTTTAAACAGACGGTCGGCTTCAGGTTCGCAGAATTTGTTTTTAAAATGATAACAATTGTTCAGTTGAAATCATAAAACCTCTCTGGACTCTAACCACTTGGCCAAATGTCAAGAGCTTATCACAATGGTGTTTTTCGATCATATCGTGTTATTACGATTTTCTTTACTCGAGTCCTGTCCTGGTAGCCATTACATAAAAACAAGGATGTTGATTTCATAATAGAAAAATACAAAAAACATTGTGTAATAGTTCTACTACTAGCTCAACTAGTGTGGCTCCAGATGTGTTCGGCTCGTCTTTTTATCTGTTTCAAGTGCTTACTTTTACCCTAAGCCCAACACATAGACAGCCATTGTTTATTTTCACAGATCATTTTCCAGATTAGTCAAATACGACCATACTCGTGTAATACACCTGCATCATTTTTTTCGTGGGATGTCTCATTCGAAAGCTCATAACAAATACAATGCTAGAAAATTATCAATACAATTTGACACATTTTTTTTCAGGGTGCAATCCTCTGAAAGCACGGAAACACCAACTTTAATGTTACGGTCACTAGCGTATAAATGAAAAGAAAAACATACGAGAACAATATCAATTTGTTAAAATTAAAAACGGAAAATGTAATAAAAAAGTTAATTGAAGCTCTCGTCCTAAAAATTAATTGCCATACAAAAAATCTTAAAATGTCTTAATCTTGTGTCATGTGTCAAAGATTATTGCCATTGTCTTCTACTTTTGTATATTCAATATATTTTCCCCAAAACTAATTTATTTAACCTAAAAATGAAAACACCTTATTGATAATTTCTGCCTACTAAACAAATCTATTACCTACTAACACCACGAAGCTGACGTACCTTTACAATGAAAATATGAATAAATAAATATATTTAAAACAAATAAAAATAATATAAATAATATAAATAAACATACAATAAAAATTACCGCGCCATATGGTGAAAATCAAAGTTAAATATTATAATTATGTAGTTTCAAGGAATAATCGTCTGCTTTAGTAATAAATGGAATTACTTGTTCCATTGACATCAGCTTAAAGTCTAGGTCTCGGCCATGATATGAATATTCAAAAGACTCATGAATATTCAAAGGGATCTATAACTTTACTCCGGTTCCACATAATCAGAGGGAACAACAATCAGCAGTTTCTGTAGAAATGTGGTGATGGGTCCTGAAATAAACAATAAAACAATTCAGACTACATAAATTATAGAACAAAATGTTGAGGTACATTAGCCTCGCACAATAGAGACAGGTACCCAAAACATGACCCTGTTTTAAATAACAGCATCACATTCTAGGTACGTATGGTTGACAGAAATCCGAAGAAACATTGAAAGTTAAACCCCCGCTTATCAGAACCACCCTACCTCTTCTCAAAAGAGATCTTGTTATCGCAAATCTTTCTAAGTCTAGTCTCCACCATGCAAAGCTTTAAATCTCATTTATTGAAGGGTTACCTAACAATCCCTACTTTATATGGGAATCTTGATACTTTCAAACTATTGCTTTTTTAATTCTTTCATTAAAATAGGAAAATTGTTGCATTAGGTCAACACAAAAATACTCACCCATCACGCGAGGTCGCAACTTGAAGTAGACAAAGGGAAAATAAAAGACGAGCCCAGATAGGATGAACAGACATGCGTAGATAATCTCGATGTCTGGCCCGTTCACGAACGGGGAAATTATGAGGTACAGAGAGCAGACGAAAACAAAAATGGCCAGAATAATGGGTACCTGTAGAGATATACCATTGTAAATGGTATTAATAATGTGTTTACCCTTATTTTCGTGCATGGAGTCTATCCTCGCACGTTCACGAACGGGGAAATGATGAGGTCAGAGAGCAGACAAAAATTAAAATGGCCAGAATAACAAGTACCTATTATATCACTGTAAATGATATTAATCATTTTGTTTTGTTTATGCGCGAACGAAACATTAAACTGAGTAGACTTAAGGCTCGGTTCTAGTTGGAACAAAAAATCCCAATTTAAGACTCTTGAGGGCAGCAGTTAGCCCCATTTTCAGGCTCTTGGTGGCAGTATAATATACCCATTCTGCGCTACAGTGCTCATCTTATTTCAATTATTTCGGAACTTGTCACTTTGCACACATCACAGAAAATCGCATGGCACTCTACCTTGAAGGGTCTTGGTCGATCTGGCTGTCTGTAGCGAAGGACTGGGACGGCCATGACTGCTGCGCCATAGAATGCCCAGCCAGCGAAGCTCAGTCCGTACAACAAGGTATCAAACGACCCGATGGATATCAAAATCAGCGCAATCAAGACCTGTCATGCACGGGACACAAAAGGTACGACAAAGTGTTGTTCGTCAGAAAGTTTTGGTATAATGAACTGAACAAATATATAAACTGTATAGATACCGTATAATCAAAGTTACCATAAACTTCGTGTTGCGGTTTTTGTTGTATTTTTTCAAGGCACTTTAGGTAACCTAACCGGGTTTCCCTAAGCATTGTTCGATTGTTTTTTGTGGTCCAAGCTGGGACTGAACAATTAATTATGGCCCTTTGTTTTATAATATTCATCTAGCTTGGTTTACAATAATGACATTTTCTCTTCACCGATATACTAATTCACAAATTGAGTGAGTGAGTGAGTGAGTGAGTGAGTTTTGGGTTTAAAGCCGTGTCGGCATCAGTGGCCATATTCACGGCGGGAATGTGTACAGATATAAGACAATAGGTAGTACTACAAAACAATCATCACAAAGAAAAAGAATGAGAACGTTTCAAAATAATGAAAGAATCATTGTATAGAAGTGTAACGATGGTCTGATTCTAGGCAGTTTTCCAGGAGAATCCCGTGGGAGGCGGGTCATGGAGGATCCCCAGACACCCGGCACCCTGTCTAAATGGGTCCCATAAGGCCGGCCGTTTCCCTTGCAGTTCACAAATTATGAAGTATAAATTATGCCGTAAATGTATGCCGAGGTGTGTGGTTGTGTGCCGATTCAGGCGTGTGGTTACTACTCGCACTTTTAGGAAGCTTTTAAGGATTTATTACCTCGAGACAAATCCCTGGCAGGGGAGTCCTCCTGTTGATACCAACCATGCTCAGAATGTGCATCATGTGACCTTCGCGGCTCGTCACGTACGGAAGCCTTGAGATAACACACACACAAATACTTGACAATGATTTTGAATATTAAAATACATTTGAAATCTTTAGGTTTTTGGAGTTAAAGTAAGTACTAAACGTAATATGTTTACCGTTTGTTTAAACAACACTGCATCGTTACGATACCTTCAGTTCCAGATTATGACGTTACGCTAAGAAAATGATCATTTGTCAGTATACGGTAGGGTTGTTTCTAGGTGATTTTTATCCCTGGACCTTTGATTACCTTGCATCAGACAAGACGCTACCCATGGACGCACCGAAGATAGATATGCAGATACCAAGAGGTATAACCCAAGACATCACTCCAAGAGAACGTTCAGAAAATGTCTGGGGAAAAAACCCCAGAAACAATGATGAATAATTCTAAAGGCCAATCAAAATATTGTCGATTAATGACCTATTTGGATTCATTAACCGCAACCCTCCCACAAGTGCAGCAGGTGGACCTGATTGATCTCTCGCAGTGAGCAAGGTTGACACTTTTGACAAATGATGCAATCTGATGCGTGTGAAAGGCAACTTACGGGTTAGGGTTAAGAATCGAAAATCATAAGAAAAGGTATATTACTATTGGGTAATTGCTGATGTCGCTCGTATGCACACACATGAGATAAATGAAACAATAGTACTACAGAAGAGATTAATTAATTAACTTTAGTTTATAATATACTTGAAATAAATTTGCAATAAAAAATTACCAAATTAAACGCAGCTGTAGTAGATTTACAGTATAAGAGTCCAGTCAGAGATACCATACATATAGGCATAGCTCGTTAAAATTCGCTCAGAAATGGAAACTATTAAATATGTAAATTATATGCGAATTAAAAATAACGATCAAACTTATGCGCAATAATTATGAGTTATACCAACCACTGCGACTGCGTCAGATGCGATGAGCTCATCAGGGGTCAGAACGGTGAGATACGACACGTTGACGAGGATGTAAATCACTATGGTAACCGGTATGCTAATAAGCGCGGCAATAGGGACGTTTCTATTGGATAAATAGTAACAAACAATAGCGACAAAAGCTTCTTTTTAAAAACAATTACCTAACTAACTCAACTACCAGGTACGTTGAGTTAAGACAAACATTACAGTTTGGATGATTTGGTAAAACAAAAATGTTCGAATTACCTTTTGGGATTTTGTATTTCTTCGTACACCGTGTGCAAAGATGCCCTGTGGAAACAAAAGAAAATACGCTCAGGTTATGTATTCCCGGAATTTAAGTATTCTTACAGATATCTTGGGAGGACGTGTTAGATAACAAAAGTCTGGAGTGTATAAGGTATGAGACAAAATTTGGTCCGCTCCGACTTAAATCGTGCTGGGCAGGGCCTATATTGTTCGCTGTTGAACCGATAACCATTGGTCCTCGGCGTACTCACCTGTCTTTGCAAGTCTAGGCGAGGTATATTCCTTAATTGAAATTGTTAGCAATACTGTTACACGTACCAACCATCGTATGGGTACAACCCTTGGTAGAAGGCAGCCGTTAGTGTCAAGGCGTTTGTATTGGAGCCCAAGAAGGAAACACTAGGACTAATGTATGTAGTGTGACCTGACAAACGAAAGACAAACAGAGTTCTGTTAGGAACCATAACGTCCTAGGCATTCATTTGGGGGTACAGTACTACAAAATACAACTTAGTTCCATTGGCCAGTACAGTATAAGCACTGCATAATGCAGTTTACTTAAGTACTATTTTGTAGTATTTGCGTTATAGGGTTAAGGCTATCTACACGTAATCGGGCAAAATTATAATGCAGTTACAACACGCCGCCATTTTACCACTAGTCGCTACCAGTTGGCTATCATAATGACAACCCATTCGATACCGTCAGGCATTAATTAAAAAACACAAAAAGTGCATTTTAAATCGCTTATCCAGGCTCAAGAGTATTCTAGCTAGCGCCGTTACGGATTAATTTAATTAATTGACTCTCGGGTGCATTAATTATCAACAAATACTTGATAACAATCACCCTGCTCTTGCATTTATTCCCATTTATTCCCATTTATGAGGTCTTATCCTTAAGCATTTTTCCTCATCAAGTTCTTTTCTTCCTTAAATCCCGATTTATGACCAAAATTGCTACCACTTGTATGTTCCCTTTGTCCTCACCTTGTATCATCATCCACACGCCGACTGCGACGATGATAAGCAGCGCAATGACCTTTGACACCGTAAAAACAACGTGGAGGTGGGTTGTCCACTTCACACTGACGGCATTCACGAAACCAATCAACACTGAGGAAAAACATTCGCACGAATGTTGTTAAAAGTGAACCAACATCTCTTTATAGGCAACTTATAGGTGTCTTGAAAATAAAAGCAAAATTTGACGTGTCTATTTCCGCCAGATGCATGCATAATGACTGCCACTACCAACATTATTAGCAAAACAACTACCCAATCGAATTAATAATATCTGCTTAGCAATAAACCGAAAACCAGTCAAGAGTATTCCCGATGACAAAGTAATTAGTAAGTGCGTTTCTCTAAGTATTTTGCGCTCTGCAGTTGAATATAAATGTTGTGCGGAACTGGGCTACTTACTGATAGCCAACACAGCGAACAACTTGATGAGAATATCTGGTGTCGGACAGTCTCCGGGTACAAGGAACTCGGCCATGTACGTCCCCATGGTAAGGGTCCCCAGGGCCTGACCTCCTGGTTTCATGAGAAGACTCGATGTCCAGGAGTATAGGAATGCTGGGATATCACCGTAGGCTTCCTTCAAGTAGATGTACTGATTCCCAGATTTGCCCGTGACAATGCTCAGCTCAGTAAAACAAAGTGCGCCTGCGGAACGGTGAAATTAAAATAGTCGCTGGAAAAGATAAACTTAGATGTCGACATCTTAGATAAAGATGCCCAACTCGTGTGTGCCATGATATTTTAATCTCATAATATTGGCCTGACGCGTGTAAGACGTCATCCTGTGTTACCTTCAAGCAAATTGAATATTTGATCCTCCTTAATAAATCTAAACTAACAACAGTGTAATAACTAATAATACCGGCATCTCAACATATTTGATGGCACCTCCGGGGATCCGTACTATTATGTAACCTCCCCAGCACAACTTCACACATGTTCACACATACAGATGTAAATGGCAAAGAAAAGGAATGAGAATGTTGTAAACAAAAATGAACAAATGAAAATACAACTAATTGGTGCGTGCCCGCTGTTATGCATTAATAGACGGAAATACTGTTGTCCGCGTAAACGCTCCAATTGTAACTGGTACGAACTATAGTTGGGACAGAACTATTCCTTAGTTGGGGTCTTCCCAACTGCAGTTGGGATGATATAATAGTTGGGCCTTACCAGCTAAGGAGACGAGTCCACACACAAGCCAAACGATCAAGCTTAGCCCGACACTCCCTGTTCCTCGTAAGACTCCTTGGGGTGAGATGAAGATCCCGGCTCCAATGATAGACCCCATCATGATGGAGATCGCTTAAGCAAGACAAAGCAAAACAATTATACCCTCGACCAAAATTATAAGAATCAAAAACTTTTTGGTAAGATATGTCGGAGAACACTCAAGCTTACATTTGACCAAGCCGAGTTCTCGTCGCAGGTGAACCTTTTCATCACTAGATGATCTGCTTCCAGAGACCGGAACATCACTTTCGCTCGCACCGGAATCGGAAGGGCCATTTTCCCGTTTCACCATGGTTCTTATTCACGGTCCTTTTCTGTCAAGTGGTAACAAGAATGTTCACAAAATAATGTTAGTATAGCTGTTCCTGCTCACGCTGAATCGAAAGTTGAAGTCAAATTACATACTGATCGAGGGGTATTGTCTGGGGCGTGCACCGACTGGGACCTTGAGGGCTAGGAAAATATGAAAAATAAATCCAGGCCAACTGTACTCGCTGCAAAGACGTATACACAGGTTCACTCTATATACAGCTCAACAGAAAACCACTTTTTAAGGTATCATACCTACCCTAACGGCGCCTTTTATGTCAATGCGCGTACGTTGCAGATCGACATCGGGCGAAAGATGGGCACGGTTGAATTCGCCTATTGAATAATATTTAAATTTTTTAACAGCGGCGCATTGTTAATCCCACGCGCTCTAACTTCAGCCATGTATGACGTTCATTGACTAAACAAACTATTTTGTATTGATTCCGCATGAGTTAAAACAAAGCCGCAAGGGCCGGATATGATAATCTACAACAGCACCGCAGATGGCTGTGTGTTTGTGTGTTTGGTGATGCAAGGAAGGAATTTGGGGGGAGGGGGGCTTGGGGGAGTGCGTTATGTAACAATAGTATAGTGTTTTGGTATGCGATGACTGAGGGGAATCTCTTGGTCCTATATCTCGCTGGGTATAATCGCAGATGTCAGTTGAAGAAATATAAGTAGTTTAACAAGCAATATCAGCCATTTTGAAAATTGCTCGTTAATTTACTTATAATTATTTCCTCCAATACCTTATAGCCAAATATTTTTCTCATGATATATTCTGACTGTGTACCTAATTTCGGGAATGACAATAAAACTATAAATCATGCAAACAGATTAGTATTTGTTTTCGTTGGTATTTCCCCCACTTAGGTTACACGGCGTATTATCTGTCTACGCATACATTAACCGAGTTATTAGAAGCTGTGTTTGTGTAGAAAGAATAATGTACGCCGTTAACCCACAACTGTAATTGATATTATTTTTCATGGTTATACAGGTGGCAAATAGGCAGAGAAGTTTCCGCGAAAACCAATTTGGCGACTTACGGTAAGTTTAAATGGTTTCGTTTTACAATAATAATAATCGGTATGGTGTCAAGGCCTTGCTCGTATACGTTTTCATGCAAAAGCGAGTGTCGTATTTTTATAGCAGTGAGCAAATTATTGAAGTTTTCGTCAAGTTAATTAAATAAAATGTGCCATGAGACGAATTATAAACAAACACCTATCAACACAATATATATGTATTTGGTATATATAAGTTTATTTAACCATTCTGCAATCGCATATGTTACTTGCTATGTGATATACCTTAATTAAATTACCTTGAAGATAAATTAAACACTGATCTTCAAATTCGCCTTTTTTCTCCGTTTTTCAGCGTTACCAACTTGTATAGTTTAGGGTTCACTAGACGGTAGTACGTCTTTGACATAAATAACATTTTATTTTGCATATACAATTCAAATAAACAAAAACAAAACAAACCAACAAATATCCTACACCCCAATACCCCAAACAAACAAACAAACAAACATCCCAAGAAAACCGAACAAACATCCACAAAAAGCGCGATAAGTTATGTCCCAAACCCTTTACCTAAAAACTGTAATCAGTCAAAAGCTAATTTCGAACCTAAATATTGCTTAGACGTTTTCTAAAATAAATAACTATGTAGTTTAATGTATAACTGATTAATAACAGTTCAATTTGGCCCTAGTATAATTATAATTGTGTTCACAGACTCGAACAGTTCAAAGTGTGCACACGGTATTTTGGTACTGGCGCTGCAGATTTCTAGGGCGTGCTTATAATGTGACGGTAAGGGCGACATTCCCTTTTCAGCACTTTCGACCTCCTTGGTTGGTCATCTTCTTATTTCTCGTCTGGTTCGAGGTAAGATGACGGAGCAACCAGTAACATCTTCTGGATGAACAGCGAGATGGCATCTATAATAAGGACAGAAATGAACGACAGAAATAGTAGTGGATAACTACTTCTTGTACCGATCGAAAGTTGCATTGATTGAAATTGGAAGAGTAAATGAAGCAGCACAAAATCAATAGCACATGCGAACCCAATGCGCCGTATTTCTGGCCGCATGAGGGCGCTGTCAGACGCCATTTTCTGGGTACCCAAAACAGGCAAAATTGAAGTAGTTTATTGAAGTAGTTTTAGTAACTTTACTGATCTAAAAACTGAATATTAGAAAGAAAAACAATTTGAAGCTGTAAGAATATTTAAACTGACGTGAATCATCTCCTAATCACTTTTAATTATACCCCCAAATACCGTGAGCACAGCGCCCCCAACGTTCAATAATACGGCCTATTGCACATAACGTGTGCAATATTAAAACGACTGGTGGCAGCAGACTATTCTCGTCAGAATTTTGCTGCTTTCCAATCGCGTCGTGTTTCTCGTATTCACCGTGAATTCCTCCAAGTAGTCATGAGTGGGTTGCTTTCCAAATGCTACTCGCCAACACGCACGCGCACAGTCGAGTTACTTGTGTGGGTAAGGACATTCCCGTGCATGAAGTCTGTGGTAAAGTTTCGGCATAGTTGTGGTAATGTTCGGCATATTTGTGGTAATGTTTGGCATAGTTGTGGTAATATTTCGCATAGTAATGGAATGTGGTAATGTTTGGCATAGTTGTGGTAATGTTTGGCATAGCCGTGGTAATGTTTGGCATAGTTGTGGTAATGTTTTGGCATACCCGTGATAATGTTTGGTATAGTTGTGGTAATGTTTCAGCATAGTGCTTCGGCAAAGCTGTGGTAATGTTTTGGCATAGCCGTGGTAATGTTTGAAATAGTTGTGTCAAATGGTAATGTTTTGGATACAAAATGGTACCGAGATCTTACAACATGCACACGTAGGGCTTTTGAAGTTTGAAGTCGGGCCTGAAAACACAATTTCAAGCCATGTAATTGGCGTCTGATTAAGGTCCAAAACTGAATACGAATAATGACTTCAGCATCGTGATCACATACCCATACAGCCTGGACGATATTTCTTCCAGACGAACAAGACGTAGAAAATGACACCGATTCCCATCAAGATGGCGACCAGATAGATATAGGCCAACGTCTGCTCACTGATAATTGGCGCCACAATCATAAACAGACAGAAGAGTGTTGCTGCTATGGGGAGCACTATGGGAACCTTAAAAAATGGCGGGAAAAGTAAATGGCGGGAAAAGTTATTGGTGTTATAAATTTGAAGGACTTTCGAACCTATTTGAAGAAATGTCATTGGTAATAAACCAAGAAGTCCACTGAACTATTGACTCCGTGCACAAGTACCCTCCACGACGGCAAGAAAGGGAGAGTTGGGGGGTCACTATTGACGCCATCTTGACTGACTGCAAATAATTTTGTTGTCTGATTCCTCTTAATTTTAAATAATTTTGTTGCCTCTATTAAGAAGCAAAACGTTAAGAAGCAAAACGTTAAGAAGCAAAACGTTAAGAAGCAAAACGTTAAGAAGCAAAACGTCCAGAAGCAAAGCGTGGCGTGTTTGAAAACAGCGAAATTGCACGTGAGCCTCCAAGTGTTTACCTTGAACGGACGGTGTTGGTCCGGGAATCGATACCGAAGAATCGGTATTGCCATAAAACCGAAGCCGTAAAACACCCAGGCTGCGAAACTGAAATAGTTCAACACGCTGTTAAAGTCGCTAATGCTGACCAACACGATAGCAATGACGCCCTGGGAATCGAAATAACAGAGTCGTTACTATGAGATATACCAAAGAATGAGTTTGGGCGGGAACGGGAGATTGACAAAAAAACAAACATTCAAGAACACTGTTTGAAACTGGTACATGTATTCAGCAATGTCAACGAGTTCGCGCCGGGAATATGTTGACATTAAAGTTGCTTTTGTTACGATCGAAGACGGGTTCAGGCCGGCATCTGTGGGTATAGCACACCCTGGTATTCCGGCTTCGCTCGCTGCGAGCCACGTCCCGACAGATATTTCCGGCCAGTGCTCGTGACGTGTTGACCAGTCATCCGTTTTGAATTCCGGAAAAAAACTATGCTTGTATACACACGTCCTCTAATACGAACTGGTTAAGCTTTGGTATGAATTTTACCAAAAACTGTTTTTTTTGTGACCACCCTTTTTGTGTGCAGTTCGACTCTGTTTTTTGGTCCTGTTCCAAAAGTCGAAGGCACTGATTTATTCCACATTTCCTCAAAACACAGCTGTTTTTTTAAAAATACAAGCTTATAATGCTGAGTTTGTGTGTGAAATATATGTAAAAGTACCTACCTGAAGGGCCGTGGAAGGTAGTGGAGTATGTTGAGTAACACTGACCATTGATAATACTTCCAACATGTGCCCCTCTCGTCCCGCGACATAGGCATTTCTATGATAAAAATTAACACAACCGTTACTTAAAGCCCATTTAAACCCCTTTACACAGGATGGCGACCTACCGTGCCTCCCTTGTGCGACCAAAACATTTGCAAGGTCGCCGTTGGAGGCTCAAAGGAGGCAGAATTGCTGCCTAGGTCGTTTAAATGTGGTACACAGGAGGTTCAGACACCCCTATGGACGCCGTAAGTTTTTGAACATGTCCAAAACAGTCGCACAAAGATCGTCGACGAGGTTGGTTGCTCAAAGAAGGCAGGAGGGAGGTTCAAGCATTGCCGTGGTTTCCTGGGTTTAGTCGACCATTGAGCGTCCTGGCCAAATTTTGGTCGCTCAAATAAAGGTGGCACAAAGGTCGCAGCCATTATGGGCCATAAAGGGACCATTAATTAGCTACTGACAAACTCAATGTTTTATACAAAATGTTGAGAATATTACATTAAGATGAATTTACAGTCTTCCATGTTGTTGTATAACAATGTGAACGTTCAAGACTTGTTCACAACTCGTAGGCAAAATCTCAAAAATTGATAAACTTCGTAATAATCAATTACCTTGGCCCGCAAAGAAGTCCGCCGAGAAGATTACCAAAAGTTGAAACGCAAACACCAAGCGGAACAATCCACGCCATGGGCCCAAGAACACGTTCAGCAAACGTCTTGCGTATAGAAAAAACACAAACGAAGGAACTTTTAACAACACACTTAACCAGTTTGCTCCATAATTGAGGGGTAAGGCGCCCTAGAGCGTCCGTATTTACTTACGACGGCCACGGCGTTCGAAGCGACCACTTCGTCCGCGGAGAGCAGCGTAAAGTACGCGACGTTGGTGAGAAGATAGATGACCATTACGGACGTCATAGAGATGCAGATAGACAGAGGAATGTTTCTGCAAAAGAGTGGACAGCAAGCTGGGGTCAAAACAGGGCTGAATATTCACGGCATGTCAAGAATGTTTTGAACATGTCACCCCGGAAAATGGTCGCGGAAGAGAGTACGATTACGACAATTTATAAGAAGGATTCCTTCATAATGTGTTACCTTTTGGAATCTTTCACTTCTTCGGTCAGCAAATTGAGAGTATCCCTTGGTGAAAAAAATGAAAAGGCAGTTAAATGGATACATCTACACAGAATGTTTTTATTTTATTTTATTTGGAAATTGATAACCCCGTACTATTTACGAGGATCACCCACCAGCCAGAAAAAGCCCAGAGTCCCTGGTACAAAGCAGTTCCGTAGCCGAACACATCGGCCGATGTTCCCTCAAAGGACACGGTCGGGTCCAGGTGGCTGGTCTCGCCTTGGAACAACTTAACAACCCCACAGATGATGATGATAACCAGGATCACAATCTTGGAGGCCGTGAAGACGACTTGAGTGGAGGCCGAGTGACGGACACTCCAACAGTTGATGAAGACACAGAGCACTGTATACACAGAAACATTCAAAACATTCGATAGTCACTCAAAACTACCTTATCTTCAGTTAGATTTACCTGGTTACGTCTAAACGTACAGGGGAAACAGATAGACACAAGTGTAATACATTTTTAATTATAACTGTAATGGCCCTGGGCGGTCGTATGATGGCGCTGTCCACATCAACCGTACTTCCCATGGGTAGTCGTCGCTGGTATTACGCACCGCGCTCCTCGTTAATTTGATACTTGTATACCAGTGGGATTACTTTGTCTGTTAACCCTTTAAACTTAGGCCTGTTTTCGAAGATTCTGTACGTGTTGCTAGTTTGTATACAAATATCATTTACAGTGTACAGATCCCATATAATTATGTATCATTGGAAAGCTTACAAATAGGGCTATATTTTAACACCTAGGAGCTTTTAAGGGACTTATAAGTCAGATGTAGCGCGGGGCTGAGTGCAAAGGGTTAAATGCATTTTCATTAAACAATATTATAGCGGGAACCAGACACTTAAACGAAGTCAGGCAAGATGACTCTTCCGACTCACCTTTTCTTTCTGCTGGGGGAGGGGGAGGGGAGAGGGGAGAGGGGGGGGGGGGGGGGGGGGGTGGTG
This sequence comes from Crossaster papposus, assembly GCA_037893245.1. Taxonomy (NCBI): domain Eukaryota; kingdom Metazoa; phylum Echinodermata; class Asteroidea; order Velatida; family Solasteridae; genus Crossaster; species Crossaster papposus. The sequence continues at coordinate 666,659 of JBAIAA010000307.1, forward strand.
AAATTTGACCTACTCATTGCGAGAATGCTAATCATCTTAGTAACCACCGCTAGTTGCACACAATCGCCAGGCATGACGTATTCAGTGACGTAGGTTCCAAACGTCAGCGCGTTCAGAGCCGATCCGGACGGGCTGATGACGAGAACGTAGCACCATGAGACAAGGAACCCCGGTAGGTCGCCGTAGGTCTGCAGGATATAGGTGTAGGTCCCCCCGGATTTGTGGATGGTTGAGCCAAGCTCAGCGTAGCACAGTGCGGCTGCGAATGGCAATGACAAATAAATAACTGGATTCAACCGTGAACCGCTTTAATAGGCCAAATACGAAATATATTAGTATCTCGTCGAGCGCATACACGTTTTTTTCTTTTCAATTTTTGTGTAAAATTAACAACGTAACAAAATGACGAAAATTTGAGGCATTTTCATTGAGTTATTTAATTTCAGATTGAATGTCCCTCGTATACTTCTTCTAACGCACCTTTTGGGTCCATTTCCCCTTTTTTTGCGGTAGGGAGGTGATTAAAGATAGAGTTAATAAGTTTGTGTACTTCTTTGATCCGTTTATTGGTTAAACCTGATCACTGCTCTCCTAAATAATTATCTTCACACTTAGTCAGAGTTTGAGTCACCAAATTCACGCTATACCATAACTGCACGAACGGTCACGTATCATTTTGCGCAATAATTTATTGTGTTAAAGGGAAATTCCAGGCTCAATAATATTTTACCTAGTCGAAAAGAATATATGGTGCAGACACTACGTCACAATATCTCAGATGTAAAGATAAACCAGAACAAAATGGCGGCTCGCATGACGGTAGGCGCAGTGCGAGAAAATATGTTTTATATGATTACCGGAACCGATAAAAATGAAATAAAAATCAAGTCACAATGGCAATTGACTCTCTTTAACATTATGCAATTATAACTCGGGTGGAGTTTTCCTTTAATAAAGTGTGGGTGTTCAAGTCAGTGTGACGTAATCCTGTGTCAATATAATAAAGATGAAATGACGAGGTTTTCCCGATATATAGGTCTCTATAATTTCGCCTTCTTTTTAACGGGTTATTGGCATAGTGTAAATCGATTCTAAAATAAACAATACACCATCTGGTATTATATTGGACGGCCATGTAATATAATCGTACTTAGTTTAAATGAAAGATGATATTTATTTGAGTATATGTATATCTGTTTGCATTGTGGAACAGTTGGCGCAACGAATGGGTTTTCCATGTTGCGCAAACTATCCCACTGTGCAATGTAACCCACGTTTTAACTGTACATTTCGGGTCTGTTTGCTATTTCACCAAGACGCGGTGTCCTTATACTTACACACTGAGGACATGATTCCGCATATCAACCACACGATCAGGCTCATTCCTACGCTGTGAGTCCCTCGTAAGATCCCCTGGGGTGACATGAAGATGCCTGACCCAATGGTAACACCCATGATGATCGCCACCCCCTTCACCAGTCCCACTTCTTTCTTCAAATGGACTCGCCCGTCGTCTGTCGCCGGCTCATTCATTGGCTCGTTGTTGCTGGGCGCGGCCATTCTTTGGCGGGGTGAAACTTCCATCTTGTTGTCTACTGCCATTTCACTCTGACAAAAGCTGCCACAAAAGAAAAGACATGAAATTTCAGTACATGAATATTCTGATTTATTGTTTTAAATGCAGGTTTTGGAACCATGAATTTATAAAACAAAACGTTTTAAAAATTGTCACCGACACCACGAACATTACGTGCGCATATAAGAGCGCGTCACACGCGCGTATTTTTTACAGTACCCGGTAATTTTCGTTTTCGCCAACTGAAACCCGTCATGTTTTCACAAAGTTTGGATTTTGTGTTAGTTACATTTTCCTGTAACCCACAGTATATGGATGGAGTAAACCCTTTAAAGCTTTCTTCCACCGAATTGTATTTGCGCCACTGCGTCACTTACTTTTAGTTTTCAGTTCGTGAAAACGAAAATAACACCTGCTGTGTCCAAAGTGCGCGCACACGTACACCATAATTGTGTCAGTTTTCGGGATGTGCGTGTTCAGTACAGCGTTGCAGTTCGTGAAAACGATGACCAAATATTACCAAAAGGCCACCAAGTGTTGCATGAGGATAATAACATTATTATAGCCTATAACTTCAGTATACAACTGACTGTGAATTTATCTTACCTTTGTCAACTTCTCAATCTTAAAAAGAATCCGTTGGGACAACAGTCTAAATACACGTCGACAAAGTGCAGAATGTTTCACATACCGCGTTGTAGCGAACTAATCAACCGGCTGAATGTAGCTCGTAGGCGGTAGGAAAGAGAATGCACTGTTCGATTACAACCAAACTGACATCGTGCGGCTTTGGTTAGGCAGGTAGCCCCACTTAATCCGGCTAGGGTTAGGGTTTAGAAATAGGATAGCCCCACTCAATGTGGCTAGGGTTAGGGTTGTCATTTTGGTTGCTCTTTTACCGTAGAAATGACAGGTTCTGGGTGAGCGACCAGTTGACAATTTATTTGGTCACAAACTTTAACTGACAGATGGTGTTTTGCTTATGGATACTCGTCGATTGTGTTCACGGCCATGCCCCAGTTCTGACAGCAGCCACAATACCAACCATACACGGGAATCACTGAACCGGCTGGATGTAATTGTTCGGTTTGCGTTAGCATCACGAGGTCAATTTCTTTTTGCGAGTTTGTGTGGTTTTGAAATGAACCGGTGGAGGGAACTCAACGTTTCGGGTAATGCTACAAATTCGAGGGTCTATAATGCTTATGGCGGACACGTAGAAAGGGTGAATAACATGTTGTGTGCACAAGATACAGAAACTGATGCCTGCACTCGATCAGCTCTCATTGCACATTTTGTCTATAACTTCCTGTTTTTGTCTCACTTGGTGGACTTCACTCATCCCATACAGTCCCATCACTTGATCATTCTAAAAAAATGCATAAATACTGACATACACCTACCTTTGAGACTAGAATGGCGTGCCGTCTATAGACGTGACTCTGTGTTGCGACACGGGTCGCGAGGGCCCAATTTCTTGGCTCTGCTTAAGTTAGCGAAAAATCCCTGCTTACTATAGCAGAAAATTCGGTGCTTATACGGTAAACGTATTTCACGCGTTAGCAAGGAATGTTGGTCTCTGAGCATGCGTACATCCCGTAACTAAGGATTATGTGCTTACCGGGTGAGCAAATAATTTTTCTGCTAGCGCGGTTAGCGGAAAATGGTGACCGTAAGCGAGGACTAATTATGAGCCATGAAATTGGGCCCTGGTCTCGATGAAGTTGTGTTTCATATCACTGGTTCGTATGAATATATATTAGCATCTGTTTTTACGTGTTGCTTTAAAGGTATGGATACACCATTAAATTTGCAGATATCAAAAATATTCACTATCGAATTATTAAGAATTATCTTACTAATTATTTGAAAGAAAATAATGATTGTAGGCATCCAGCACAATAATTGTGCTAGATTTTATGTAATTGTTCCGATAAATTGAATTTTATTTTGAAAATCTCGATCGCCAAACGGCGATCTTGAAGAAAAAAAACAAGAACAAAAACAACTGCCCGACGCCGGTGAAAACGAACGCCGTTTTTCTTGCCTCGGAATCCGACCATGATTGTAAAATTTCGGAGGTCAGTTAAACGATATTTACTATAAAATACAACCCCCTAAATCTACCCATAATCTTAATAATTCAAGCAATTACCAATGCTGTATCCTACGTTAAACTATTGTGTTTTATTTATACGACCCATAATATATGTTACATAATATGCGAATAAAAATGCAAATGGCTGAACAAATAAAAACTAGTCTAATAAAAAAGCATTTACCTTGAAATCTATTAGGCCAAGAAAATACGTAGTGAAGTTTTACTATTAAGCTTAATATGCGATAAAATTAGAATAAAATGTCAGTAAACAATGCTATTTGTTTAATTCAAATGACCCTTTGCAGTTATTGATTTTGTATTATCCGGCACTAAAAAGTCAAATATTTATTGACCGTTCATTTTAAATAATTGTTATGATCTACGTGGGCGAAATAGTACCTGTAGTATGTATACACGTGTTGTATAGTTTACATAAGAAAGGGAAATAAAACTCGCACTGTTAAGCTCGGGTTACTGCAGCCAGTACTGCGTGCTGATCTCTGCAGTGGTCAGCCGGCGGTCCGTACTACTCTCTGCTGGTCAGCGGACAGTCCGATTCCTCGCGCTCCAAATCGTGGGTCATTCCTGGGAGCAAGACGGCCGTCTTTAGGAGTGGCGCGCCCGATGCCGGCTGGGCATGGGTGGTCCTAGGGGCGTGTCACGTAGCCTTCTTTTTGTGGGAAGGACTATGTAAAGCACTCGGGGTGTTACTGTCGACACTGACGGGGCAGTTCAACACCGAGACCTGGCCCGTGGGTTGGGCGATCGGACTGATGTTGGCAGCCAGAGGAATTTCAGGTAGGGAGAATATATTGGAGATTATTTACAAAGCTACAACAGGTTCGATCACAAGTCAATCACAAACCAGTCACAAACCGAATCATAGGTTATCGCAATTTAAAGGTAAAATACACCATTGGTAATTGCTGGAATTATCATGAATGGGTGGATATGGGGGGTTGTATTTTATTGTAAATATCGTTTAACTGACCTGTTCGAAATTTTACAATTATCATTACCTAAATAAATCATCATTGGTGTATAAATCCTCATCGGACATGTCTCAAAATACTAGTTTGAATCGCCATCGAAATAAAATGGCGAGTCAGTTCTTGAGACAACATTATCTCCAAACGTATTCCTACTGTCGCTGGAAGACATTTTAGCGGAGTTGGCGTAGACACACCCGACGCAATTAAATGTATACCATCAAATGACTTCGATGTCCAACGAACTGGGCATTTGAAACACCCTTATTTAACCCAACCTTTATTATATTGTTTGGTTACGCAACACGGAGACCAGACAGTGCAAAGCTTTCACATACCTAAGTTAGTAGCGCTCGTACCACTGGACAGTATACCTAATTCATTTTATACCCAGTTATAAAGCATTAGTAAGAATTGAAATGTTTGATCCTTGGAAATTATTGACAATGGGTGTAAAAGAGACGTAGTTTAATGCTAGTTCGAGTGTATTTAATGTGCAAACATATACAGGGTACCGAATTTACAAACATATGGCACAACTAGTTACGTGCGCCACTTGACTTGTTGTTAGTTATCGTCCTTGGACATTGTATTATTTACCTTGGTCTTTTACTGTATTTAAACAAAATGATATTTCTGTTATCATTTCCCCCTTTGTATCTCACTATTTACATTGAATGACTTAATTGGGTACTTAAATAACATTGAAAATTATTGTATTTTTTGTTCGAATATATAGGCTTGCTTCTAAGTTCTCTCGAACAAAGATGGCAGCATCGACACATAGCCGTTGTGTGTGGTGCCCTGTCGTCTCTGGGTGTTTTAGCTGCCTGCTTGACAAATAACGTGGTGCAGTTTGGATTGTGTATCGTGCTACTGACGGGTAAAAAACGACTGTGTGTGGTGCCCTGTCGTCTCAATTGGTGTTATAACTACCTGCTCGACGAATAACGTTGTGAAATTTCGACCCAATATACCCTATATTAATTATAGCCTAACCCAAACACCAACCCACATCCTAACCCTAGTTTTTAGGTAATTTGAGTAAAATCCAAAAATCTATTTCGTGAAATTACTTGTGAAGACGTCTTATTTTATCTATAAAAACGACTGTGTATTGTGTAACCAGTTGTTTCTTTATTGTCCGAGTCTTGCAGCCGGAGTAAGTGTACGTTCCGAAAAGTTATTTTACAAACTTGTAGAGTACAGTGTTCACTAGTTTCCTCATATGTCAATAATTATTTATTCACCAGTTCTATTGTTTTGCTTTGACTTATAAGGGGCTGCTTGTGGTATTCTACTGAACTGTTGTATGGTTCTCTTGGGAGTATACTTCGACCGTTACTACGCAATGGCTAACGGCGTCGCTTGTGCTGGCACCTCCATTGGTATTCTAATATTTGCACCAATGACACAGCTCTTCCTGGACGTCTACGGCTGGAGGGGATGTCTTCTTCTGATTGGTGGAATGTTCTTGCACTTAATCGTGGTTGGTTTGCTCTTCCATCCCTTGTCCAATCATTTCGACGGACAGACGCAGAGCGCGTTCGGTCATGCGTACAAGCAGATCGATCGCGACGTCGGTGATGATGTTGACTCGTCAAGGGGCGTGTCTTGTGGAAATGGCGACAACTGCAAATTAGGAGCGGGTTGCAGCGGTAGCGCCACGGGGGAATCGAGGGACCAGGACGGCCGAGACCAAGCTACCGGCTTGGTATCAAGATTCATCCGAGCTACAGATCTTGATCTCTTTGCGAGTCGGTCCTATCTAGTGTTGCTTGCAAGCGTGTGCAACCTTTGCGTGGTCATTGTAGCTTGGGTAGTGTTTACCGTACCAAACTGCATAGTGAAAGGCCTGACGACCAAGCAGGCATCGGCGGTGGCTGTGGCCGGTGGCCTGGGTATTCTGACGGGGCAGCTTGGCCACGGGCCCCTGGTAGATCGGGAACTCCTTGGAGCCCGGTCCTTGATGTACCTGGCCAACTTTCTCATGGGGCTAGCCTTCTTGTTAGACCCGCTGCTGAACCTTTTCTGGCCGCTCGTCGCGGGTAATTTCATCTTCGGCGTCGGGTTCGGCATCGCGCTTCCCCTGTCCTTCACCATGATGCGTAATTTAGTGGGCGGGGCTAAGATGAGCAGCGCAGTGGGGTGGGCAGAGGCAGCCGGAGGGATCACTCGAATCGTGGCAAGTTTTCTTACAGGTACATCAGTCTAGATACTTCACACAATTATTTAACAATTATTTAGTTTGAATTTCTCAAAATAATAAACCCCTAAAGACCCCAGTTAGACTTAAATCAAGTCGCACTGACGATGTTCTGAATCACTTGAATTCGGAATTAACAAATTATTATCATTTAAGTGGGTCATAGAGTGAACATGCTGCGTAAAACAATGATATTGTTTAAAAAGGTTAATTTACATATCTGTAGAAAAGGCCAGGCCATATTTTTGAACGTTGAGGGCGCTGTGCTCCGAATTAAAAGTGATTAGAAGATAATTCACGTCAGTTTACATATTTTTACAGCTCCCAAAATTTACATTTTTCAATATCCCATTTTTAGATAATAGTAATGTTACTAAACTACTTCATTAAACGTGATTTTACCTGTGTTGGGAAATGGCGTCCTATAGCGCCCTCATGCGACCAGGAATACAGCGCATTGTGTGTGTTAGGCCTAAACTGTACTTGTGGGATGACAAATCTTAAAACAGGTGCATCATTATAGACACCATTTAGATGTCAGTTTTTGATTTACAAGTTCTGTTAGAAGATATTAAATGCATGTCTTTACGCATTGTTATGTAGGTTGGCTGTACGACCACACCGGAAGCTACGACCTCTCCTTCCTGATCATCGGGTCAATGCCGTGTCTCGTCTTTGTTCTGTTTCTTATGGAAGACACCTTTCTGATCTATGGGTCAAGGAAGGGGCCAAGATAGCCACCTGCAACTCTCTTGCGACACGCTAGGATGATTATACACTGTCTAAGTTTATATAAAACGGTTTGGATTGTTTTCAATTATTATACTAATCAGGACTTGTATTCTAATATAATTTGAATACAGAAGTTGACCTCAAATTGTCATTTTAACTTTATTGGCACAACTAAAGATATAATCTCAGTGCTCTTCAAAAAGTTAAAAACAAATTATATCACATGTTTAATTTGTACGTTTTTGTTTGTTTTAATCTCTTGAGGCATTTGCAACTTATGTGACAAGGTATTTGAGTTGCTTTGGTGCATGTCCGGCCAGATTTTAATAAAAAATTCAGCTTTTTTTTTGTTTAATAAAAGAAATGACTTTGGTTCCATGTTCTTATTTCAAAGACATTTTAAGAAGGAAGAAATGGACAGACCTGCTTACTGTAAGCCTGTCATACTCATGTCCTATCAAAATGTTGGGGACAAAACCCAAGTTTGTATATTGCTTGAAACTTAAACTACGCCCCTCGAGTATCCCCCATCCCCACTTCACCCTCACTCATAAAACCCCAGTTATTCTGTTGCCTCTTGAACCCTAACCCTACCTAATGCTACTTTTTACTACTAGTAGTAAAAAGTAGTATGCAGTACTCTCACTGACTTGTGTGCAATGCCTGTAGTAATTTTTAGTATTTGGTACTTCACCCCTTATTGCACTCGTAGTACTTTTTAGCATTGGGTCCCTCTGCTTGCTGAGTGTGCATGGCCCATGTATGCTGTGTAAGGTGTTCTAAACTCTACAGCAAAAATTGTCACTTGGGACACAGCAATGTGTCAAGGCTGGACTACTGCATTTTTTGCCAGGTAAGTATTACTGACCTTTATTGCCACTATAAGTATTTTGTAGTTGGCAGTATTTGTACTCTGTCAGTACACACCCAATCATCAGTCACTGAGAGACCCAATGCTACAAAATACTAAGTAGTATTCTGTAGTACGCAGTTCTTTAGCCCAAAGTAAGGCCTAGGGGGTTAGGGTTAACCCTAAACGTCTTAGATATTTATTTGGGGTACAGTACTACAATTCTCATAGGCCAGTGGGGTAAGAGTATTGCATAAGAGGGTTGGTGACGTTTGGGTTAATCCGTTAAAGTTCATCAAACAGCTGGTCTGCGTCTGGGTCTGATTTGGAAGATCGGTTGGACGTAGTCCGTGACAAACGTCCTCCTTGAGATGTGCTTGAAGGTGTTGCACTCCTATGGGAGGGAAAAAACCAAACTGGGATCAAGTAAATCACAAGTCAAACAGTTCAAGCACAAGACAATCGCAGACAATCACAAATGAATCATAAGAAAAGTCACAAGCCAGGCACATGTCAAATACAAGTCGATCACAGATGAATAACAAGACCATCAAAGTCGGGCACAAGACAATCACAGATAATTGCGGAGCAATCACAAGTCAGCCACACAAGACAAATACAAGACAATCACAGATGAATCACAGATGAATCACAAGTCCGGCACAAGACATGTCACAAGTAAAGGGGGATAAGGAATGCACACATTGTCATCTGTGGGCAAATTGAAGCGCAGACTCTTACGCACCTTTCCGTTTTTCCCGAGGAAACTTTGGGAATGGCCGGCTTGGATGGGGTTTGTTTGTTTGCAACTTCTCTCCTCCTCCTCCTTCAACAACAAAAAAAGAAAACAAATTAAAAGACAAGCTTAGTGAACTTCTGTACTGAAATGGCAGACTTAGACGTCTTAATTTCTTGAGAACTTGGTGCTTTCTAAATTGTTATCAGCCAATGGTCTTAATCGACCAAAAACAATAATCTAGTCACAGCTGATTTTAAAATATCAATCAATCAACAAACCAATCAGAAATAAGGATTTGTGATGGGCCAATTATAATTGACCAATCAACCAATTGCAATTGCCCTTACTGATCAGAACCCACCAATCACAATCGGCGACAAGTACCTTTTACCCACAGGAGCTGCCTCATTGGTCGGTTCCTCAAGGATCAGACTACTGTCTCGGTCTACTCGCTTAGAAGGCCCAGTTCTCTTTGGAGGTCTCTTGGATGTCTAAAAAAACAAAATTCAATTCAATCCATAAAACATGGAAATTTAACATGGACGTCAAACTGTCGACATTCACAAGATTATTTATTTAAATTAAACCAGACAAAAATCTTTAGATACTGCTATTGCAAAAATCAGCTTTTTTTCTCAATAATTTATTAAGTGTTAATCAAGGTATCCCACAATGCAACTCACCTTGGACTCCTCATCCGTACTGACCTCTTCACCTTCCGAATCGGCTGTTTGTTTGTGGTTGCTTTCCTCCCCTGATGAATGTGTGTCGTGACTTCTTTCCTCACCTGAATTGTTGCTGGATGCCGATTTGACTAAAGGAGAATTGACAATGTTTGTTACATTAATGCAAATGCTTTTATATCGAGTATAAAAGGCAACACAACAAGAGAAATCAATTGACGAATTAGAGAGATACACGTGTTAAACAGCAAAATGCATTGTTACTCTTGAAGTAATTTGGGGGGCGGGGAAAGGTGGGTGAGTGGGCTGGTTGGACTAATTATGTATGTTACTTTGTGTCAGTTTAGAGAAGTTAATCCAAATGATCAAAGAAGGTCAACATTACTGAGTTTAAATGAGGAAACAAAGAACTTACCGTCCTGCTTAAGACGTCTGATCTTAGCTTTCTTGTCATTCAAGACAACTTGGAACTGTTTCAAAGAAAGTTTACAGCAACAAAAAATCAAGAACAGATTACCATGTATCATTAAAAATAGGTTTTTAAAATGGAGGTTCTTAGTTAAATACGGCTATGGAAGTGGCTTCGGCTGCTTCCATAAGCGCATGTGCAATCACAAGCCGTATCCAAGTAATTTGGACCTAGCCTAGTTACCTTGGAGAAAAGTTCTTTTTCCGTCTCCTCGTGCATCCCGACACACTTCTCCAGCCTCTGTCATAAAAAATACCCAAAAAAGTCACCGATTTATCGAATTTCATTTTTTGTTTATTGCCACTGCCATTCCAATAATTTTAAAATTCTATTGTTCTTATTTTGCTTCAATATGTGTGAAAAAACCAAGAACTAGGAAAATACTCTAATTATGTTGGGGGATGTGAAGATGGTTGGAGGTTGCAACCCAGTGAAATACCCCAAAATTCAGGATAAGGTATCTACAGATTTTAACCCTTTTTGGTTTAGAAGCTTCTCTTGGACTCTACTGCAAGGGGGGGGGGGGGGTCTCTTGCACCCTTTCAAAGCTCCTTTTAGTGCTCCCTTACTTTAAGAGCATTTGCTCGCTCAGTGGACAGCCGTTCATTCTCTCGTTCTAAGAGACGAATCTTGTCTTGCAGGGACGCCGAGTTGTCAATGGTGAAGATGAAGAGATCCTGTATGCTCTCCGCAGAATCTTCAACTACATCCAGAGCCACGGATCCCAGTTGGAACTAGATATCGAATAAAACAAAAGGTAGAATTGAATAAAGAAATTGACTGAAGAGGGCTTGAACCTGCGACCTCTGGATTCCCGTTCCGGTGCTCTACCAACCGAGCTGTCCAGGAAAACTTTTGAAAATACAAGCTCACGGCTTTGTAGGTTATTTCAAGAAGTTTATTAGAAATTTCAAATTGGCAGATAATCTGAAACTGAATTACCTTACCTTGATGTTCTCATTCGACATCACTTTCTTCCATGAGAACTCGCACTTGTCGGCGGTGGATTTAAACTGGATTAAAGAAACATCAACAATTGTCATTAATTTTATAAACGTAAAATGGATTTTTCTCAAGTTAAGAAAGAAATCAAACCTTGCTCACTTGGTATTCAAATGCCAATTCTCCCATGTCTTGTCTCGTTAACGCTTTCTGTGTCTGCTCAGTAAATTCGTCGAGGCTCATGTTAACTTTTTTAGCGAGCTGGGTCAACCTCTGGCGAGATACTGTCAAATAAATTTTAAAAATGATATATTTTGGTCAATTTTAGCTTTACTAATAAACCACTGTTGAACACTTTTATGTTTTATAAAATGAAAAGAAAGGGAATTTACGACGGACTGACTTTGCCCCTCCCATGAGTTGACTGCGTCTGTCATGATCAGATCAAAGCCGTCTTTTCCTTCATTCTTGGTCGTGGTTTGTAGGAAGTATGGCTGACGACCAACGTCGATGCGACATAATGTCTGATCAGACATCCTTACGTTAGGGCTAAAATTAAAAAGTTGAAACAAAAACTAACGTTACTTTGCTAACTTGCAATAACCAAATTAAGAGGTGAAAAATATTCACTGCACGTGCTAGATAAACTGGATAAAGATTACCCGCCCATCTCCCTTCTCTAGCTCTCAGACCCGCCCACAAGTTAAGCCGACTAAACGTAGCGCCCTCTTGTGTTATTATTAGTACAATTTTCAGCAGTAAACAAAAAAGGGCCCCTTTTTCAAGTGTCTTTCCTACAATTCAGTCAACACTTTGCATTGCAATATTGTTGCCCAAAACTTACCTTTCAACACAAAAATACAATATTTGTTTACGCCTAACTTAGTTTATGCATGGAGGCAACTCGTGCAACTAAACTGGTCTACCGATCCGCGATTGTTGTCATGTTGAAAGACGCCCTCTATCGATAATTGAAGGGAAAAAAATGTTTAAAAAAGGAGTCGAAGAGCCGTTTTTCAAACATCATCAGCTTAGACTCCATGGGCTCTATCACTATTGTCAAGCTGCATGATATAATCGAAGCTACATCGGGGACAAAGCTGTGGCTTGAAAACGGCTCGTGCTCTCTGGAGATTTTTTAACAGCGCCCCCAAGCGTCAATTTTGCCTCATAATTATCATCATGGCACCCGTTGCAGAATCGGAGAAAAAAACACCAGAGACGGAAAAAAAAAGTGAGAAAGAAGAAAGCAAAAATGGCAAGAAAGTCGAAGAGGACAAGGAAGCAGACTTGGTATGAAACGTTTCAATGATTAAGTGTGATTTTGGTAAATTTTGTACTCCGTAGACGGGATGTGAGGCAGTTAAAAAGTTCGCTTTTTGTTCATGTTGTCCGTTGTCGTGTGTGTCGCGTGCAGCGAATTCTGCAATGTCATGCAGTATTTACCTTTACCAGTTGCGCTATTAGTATTATTAGTAATAGCGAAACAGGTAAATAAAATCAGAAAAAATACAAACTGTTATTTGCTTGGCTGTTATTTTTTGGATGATATTTACTTCTTGGTAAAAGGAGCATTAACTTTTAAATGCGTTTTGGTTTTCACTGTCTTTTTTGTTTTTTTACAATTTTCTCTTAATTTTTTTAAGATGTTTTCCTAATTTAATTTTGTTGCCAAATTTTGTTTAGGGCTAAATGTTTTTAACATTTAAATTGAAACATTTAACAATTAAATAAATATTGGTTTCATTTTTCTACTAAAAAAAATATGACTCAAATTTGCTTTTTGTTTGGTAATTAGTCGGAGGAAGACAAACAATTACAAGAGGAACTGACCATGCTGGTGGAAAGACTAACGGTAAGCCTGAATTTAAATATGAAATTGTTGATGAAACATTTTCTGTTTATTTACCGATTACTAATATTATAACTTAGGGGTAGTAACCTTTATTTTTTAAGCCTACATTTTTCAAGGAAGATACAGATCTTGGTTTAAATTTTCTGAAAAGAAATCTTTTAGTTTTACTTGTCACTTAGATTAACTTAATAAAAAGCAAAGAATTAACAAAGATGACTCCTTGTAATATTCTATTACTTTTGTTGGACGTCTTCCAGGAAAAGGATACCTCCTTATACCGGCCAGCCTTGGAGCAACTGAGACAGATGATTCGAGCTTCTACGAGCTCTATGACGTCGGTGCCCAAGCCACTTAAGTTTCTGCGGCAGCATTATGGTACCATCAAGGAAGTTTTTGAGAAAATGGAAGAAGGAGAGAATAAGGTGAGAAAAAGTACACATTTAACTTATGTGGATAGCAATTTATAGGGTTATGTGGTGCTTTTAAGAGCTTTTAAATCTTGTTTTTGTCCTTTTGTTTCTCAACCTGTCAGAGATTCTGTGCGGACATCATCTCAGTCCTGGGCATGACAATGAGTGACAACAGGGATTGTCTCAACTTCCGTTTGCTGGGTTCCAAGGAGGACATTGGTACATGGGGCCATGAATACGTCAGGTGAGAGACTTGTAAGAAGAGGTTTTGTGACACTGTGTTATACGTTGTGACATTCTGTGACACATTGTGACACTCTGTGACACATTGTGACACTCTTTGTGACATGTTGTGACACTCTGACACATGTTGTGACACTCTGTGACACTTTGTGACACTTTGTGACACTCGGTAACACGTTGTGACATTTGGTGACACAAACTGACACTCTGTAGTACTTTATGATACCGTGACACTCTGTGACACCTTGCTATACTTCATGACTCTCAGTGACAATTTGTAACACTCTGTTTGACACTTACTAACTGGTAGACAAAAATGACACTGCAACCTCTCAATGACAATGCCCTTCATGCTTTTTAACCTGTGACATTACTTGTTGTGATGAATGTTGAACAGACACCTAGCCGGTGAGATCCCCCAGTTGTGGGGGGAGACGGAAGATGAGAGTGCCAAGGACCAACGAGACAGTATCCAGGTCTTGACAAGACAGATCGTCCCTTACCACATGAAGCACAACGCTGAGGCTGAGGCCTGCGACCTGCTCATGGAGATTGAGAAGCTGGATCTGCTGGAGGAATTCGTGGATGAGAATGCCTTTCCCAGGGTTTGTCTGTACTTGACAAGGTCAGTGTGGGGTCATAGACTGGGGTGGGGGGGGGGGGGGGGGGGTGAGGAGAGTGGTGGGGAAAGGGGTATGGGAAGGTGTGGGGAAAGAGGTATGGGAAGGTGTGGGGAAATGGGTGGGAAAATGGGTGGGAAATTGGTGAGGATTACTGCATGACAGGCATCATGGTGCTTGTGTTCTCGGGCAAGATACTTTACTGCAATTTGTAGTATCTCTAGATACATGTACTAGTGTAACTGAAAGGGTTATGAGAGAGTTGAGAACATATTGTTTTAACCCCCTCGTCAAATTTTCGAGGAACCTTTTCATTCCTTGCAATTTCCAACATTAATGATTGAACATTCATGCTAAACGCTAGACTTGTCTCAATCCACAGTTGCGTCAATTACGTGCCTGAACCGGAAGACTCTATTCTGCTACGGACCGCGTTGGCAATCTTTCGCAAGTTTAAACGTTACGCGGAGGCCATGAGACTGGCCATCCAGCTAAACGACATGGAACTTGTTGAAGATATCTTTACCACTTGCAAAGACAGGTAGACATCTTCATTTTTACCAGATTTAATGTTTGATGTAAAGTTTTTTGAGACTGAGGAAAGGTTCCAATTTGGTTAGGAAATACTTACTAAATTTAGACTTTGTACACAACCTCTGAAGTGACGTCAGAATACTACATTTCTTTCCTGTTTCCGTTTATAATTTCTCTCTTTTGTTTTAATTTTCTGTTTACAGTCTAGTACAGAAGCAGCTAGCTTACATGCTCGGCGCTCAGCAGATATTTCTAGAATTGAACGAAGAAATCGAGGATTACGACGATTTGACGGAGATCATGTCTAACAGCCAACTGAATATCAACTTCCTTGCTCTTGCAAGAGAGGTATGTCAACAACTTTATTCCTCACCAAAATAATTTTAAAATAAAATGCTTTGACTTTTATCTAGGACTTTTATCAAAAAATCTTGGAGTTTTCCTCATTAACTTTGCTTTGCCGTAAAAAAATACTCCGGATTCTTTATTTTGTATTCAACAGCTCGACATCATGGAACCAAAGGTCCCAGAAGACATTTACAAAAGCCACTTGGAAAACACACGTAAGCATTCATATCTTGCCAGGATTCCTATTTCAAATGGGAAAATTAATATTTAGAAACCATCTTTTGTGAGTTTTTATTTTAACAACCCATGACAGGATGACTTTTACAGCGCTGGAGCAATGATTTAATTCCCTCCCGTTTGCGGTATTTTCCAGGACCGTTTGGAGCCTCGGGGTCGCAGGTTGATTCGGCGAGACAGAACCTGGCCGCGTCGTTCGTCAACGGCTTCGTCAACGCCGCCTTTGGCAAAGACAAACTGATCACGGAGGATGGAAATGTCTGGATCTACAAAAATAAAGAACACGGTCAGTTTGCCCCTGTTTGGTTTTTTATTCTGAAGACATATTTAGTTGGCTCGAACCAACAAATTGATTGGCATTTGTTGGAGGTCTTGCCTCAACAAATGATACTCCTTGTCTGAAGTTTTATAAAGTTTGTAGCCCTCTTTATCCTAGTTTTTGCCATTGTTTTATTTTGTGGTATTCTGTCTTTCTGTGTGGTTACTGGGAAACTTTCAAATTGCTGTTATTTGTACGTTTATAGTTGCTCATGAATATCTTGTCACAACATTGTGCGTGTGTAAACACCGTTGATCGTGGACGGGGGACAAAGGAATTTTTGGGGAAACAATGCTGTCCACGATTGACACAAGGTCCACGTTCTCGACTCGTGCGCAAATCCTATGGAGATCATAAACAAAAGAGGGATTACGGTCGGACAATGCCCCGTCCACGATCGAAGGCCTTTACACACTATTGTGTGTGTGTGTGGGTGTTAAACAGTTAGTTCCCCGAAGCGGTAACGGCAGTGAGGTTCAAGGCGCTCAAAAACCTGTCTTAGAAACTTTTAAGTATTTCAGTTGATGAATCAATTTGCTGTGTCTGTCTTATCTTGAAGGAATGATGAGCACCGCAGCATCGCTAGGTATGGTTCTCCTCTGGGACGTAGACGGAGGCTTGACTCAGATTGATAAGTATCTGTACTCGGGAGAAGATTATATCAAGGTACGGGGGACACTGCAAAATATTGAACAATTAGGAAACTTTCCCCTGAAGTTTTAAAACGAGTCTCTTGCGACTGACTTGCGACTGACTTGCGACTGACTTAAGACTGACTTGCGACTGACTTGCGACTGACTTGCGACTGACTTGCGACTGACTTGCGACTGACTTGCGACTGACTTGCGACTGACTTGCGACTGACTTGCGACTGACTTGCGACTGACTTGCGACTGACTTGCGACTGACTTGCGACTGACTTGCGACTGATTTTAGTGTTAAAAATGTTCCGTTTAATTTCGTACAACTTTTTGTGCATTCTTCATTTAGTCTGGCGCCCTCTTAGCTTGCGGAATCGTCAACTCTGGAGTGCGTAACGAATGCGACCCGGCACTGGCCCTTCTGTCAGACTACGTCTTGCACGCAAACAACACCATGCGCACCGGGGCCATATTTGGGTACGGAGATTTGAATTTGTTTTCTCTTTTAACAGTAAACGTCCTGAATCCTTCAAATTCACTTTTTTTTTGGGGTGCTGTGAAACCTTCCACAAATTGATGTTGCACCACAGATGGGTACAGATGTTTTGTGTTCAAAGAAATTTTTGTTCCTATCGTAGCTTATAGGGGAGTCAGGTTGGCATAGCGGTTCTTTCCTTGCCTTCCACCGCTGTGACCCGGGTTAGAATCAGGCCTGGGCAATATGTGGATTGGGTTTTTAGTCCCTGCCTGATTCCGTAGGTTTCCCCAGGATATTCTTCTGGGGTTTTCCTCCCACCTCTAAAACTGCACCTTCTTCTCATTGTCTTCTCTCTACAGGTTTCTTCAGGCTTGCAAGCTACAGTGCCTAGAGCGCTGTTGAGGGATCCTTGGTTTCATTACCAGAAAGAAATAATAATAATAATAATAATAATGATTTTTGTCATTCAAGGTTAGGGCTGGCCTACGCTGGATCAAATCGTGAAGACGTACTGAGTCTTATTCTACCTGCTATGAGTGACAGCAAATCAAGCATGGAGGTAGGTTTCTTTAACCATTTCCTTCAACCCCTTGATGCCGGTATTAATTCCTCACTTACTGGAGTATACGCATGACTACACAGCAGCCTTTGTCCAGCAGCTGCACTGCACAATGGACCCGAACGTGCAGCTGTAACAGGCTGTGTTATACGGCATGATCTGCTTGAAAGCCCGTAACATCACCCAACTCTAGCATTTGTCTAATTCTTATCGCAGGTCGTCGGGATCACAGCCCTGGCAGCGGGCATGCTAGCCGTTGGCTCCTGTAACGGAGAGGTCAGCTCAACTATCATCCAGACCATGATGGAAAAGACATCATTGGAACTCAAGGATACCTTTGCCCGCTACCTAGCCCTGGGACTAGGCCTGACCTACCTAGGTTAGTAACTAATCCTAAACCGGTTCGTAAGTGTAACGTCACAAAACTTTCATAAATTTGGATAGTTTTTTTATCATCTTCATTGTTATTTTTTTCATTCTGGAACTTAAACAGGCAAACAAGAGGCTGTAGAGGCCACGCTAGCGACGTTGGACGTTCTTCCTGAACCCTACAAACTCTTCGCAAAGATCCTGGTGGATATCTGTGCTTATGCTGGTAAGCAGTGAAGTATAACACGTCGTACTAGCGTTTAGAATCACGCCAAAAAGTCCCATGTCTCTACTTACTTTTAGCAATTAGAAGACCGTGTTTGTTAACATTCATCGCTAGAGTCAGGCTTTGCTTTCTTAGGTTTTTGTTAATCTGAAATAGCAGCCGTTTAGCTTGAGAGTTGATTTAGGACTGGATGACTTGTGATGGAGTTGTTGTGTCTTGGAAGCAATCACAATCCTCCACTGTAACACTCTCCTCTCCCCACAAGGTACCGGTAACGTCTTAAAGGTGCAGAACCTCCTGCACATCTGCAGCGAGCACATCGAGGCCAAACCCGAGACGGACAAGAAGGACGACAAGGCCTCCGACAAGAAGGACAAGGACAAGGGGTCTGAAGACTCGGTGGCGGACCTAGCCGCCCATCAAGGCGTGGCAGCCCTCGGCATCGCCTTGATTGCAATGGGGGAAGAGATCGGGTCTGAGATGGCTCTAAGATCATTCGGCCATCTGGTAAGTTAGGATGGAGGTTTTAAAATATTGTACTGTTATGTGGGCAAGCTCTTGCCAGCTCTTTCTCAGGGTTAGCATTAATCTGACTGGACCCTGGTTTTCATTAGATGAATTCAGTGAGAACAGATCATGAATATTCATATCTTCTCACATGCATATTCATATCTGTCATCTCAGTATAAGGAGCCTGTTATCTGTCGATAACATCTGTCGATAACAAATATATATTATATATTGACCCTCTTTTAACCCCTCTAATACGCCCAGCAAATTAACTAATGAATATTCAGATCTGCTAGTCTTGAAGCTAATATTAAATATTCATATCTCTTGTTTCAGTTGCGATATGGTGAGCCTGTCATCCGTCGGGCCGTGCCGTTAGGTCTGGCTCTTATTTCGGTGTCCAACCCCCAACTGCAGATTCTTGACACCCTCAGCAAGTTTTCTCACGACACGGACGCAGAGGTAGCCCACAATGCAATTTTCGCTATGGGTATCGTCGGGGCCGGTAAGAGAAATTTGTCCTTGACAAAAAACAGGGTTACAAACCAAATTTTCAGGTGTTGTTTATCGTTTGTGACTGGTAGTCAGTGTGTTTTTGTTTACTTAGCTTGAAAAGCACATGAATTTTTTGGCTGGTAAACTGTTTTTAACTGAGCAAGATTTGTTTGTGCTTAGTAGATTTGTTGTGCTTAGCAGCGTCCTTAAATTGGCCCCTGTTGATGCCTTGTTTTTCAGGTACCAATAATGCTCGTCTAGCTGCTATGCTCCGCCAGCTAGCTCAATATCACTACAAGGATCCCTCGAATCTCTTCATGGTACGCATCGCCCAGGGCCTGACCCATCTAGGCAAAGGCACGCTGACCCTTAGTCCTTACCACAGTGACCGGCAGCTCTTGAGCCAAGTGGCCACTGCTGGACTGCTCGCCACGATCGTCGGCTTTCTGGACGTCAAGAAGAGTAAGTGGGACTTGTGGTGGATTTGAAGAGTTGTGGTGAATCACAAGTCAATCACAAACCAATAACAAGTCAATCACAAACCAATAACAAGTCAATCACAAGTCAATCACAAGTCAATCACAAGTCAATCACAAGTCAATCACAAGTCAATCACAAACCAATCACAAACCAATCACAAACCAATCACAAACCAATCACAAACCAATCACAAACCAATCACAAACCAATCACAAACCAATTACAAGTCAAGTTGTTGTTTTTTGTCTTGTCAGCAATTCTGAAGAGCTCTCACTACCTCTTGTACGGCCTGGTGTCGGCCATGCGACCCAGAATGCTGGTGACCTTTGATGAGGAGTTGCGACCTCTGCCTGTCCAAGTCAGAGTGGGTCAGGTATGGACAAACAAAATTGGTGAACCAAAATGTAACTTTCTAGTCGTAGCTTAAAATCGAGTTTATATGTCGAGTACTGGTTTCTTTTGTTGCTTTTTCAGTAAATATACACAATAGAATGCGACAAAGTACAAATAATTTGTGGTCAATTTTAGATATTTTGTAAAAAATCCTTTTTGTTTATAGGCTGTTGATGTCGTCGGGCAAGCCGGTAAACCAAAGACGATCACAGGGTTCCAGACACACACCACGCCGGTACTCCTTGCTTACGGAGAGAGGTCCGAACTAGCAACGGACGAATGTATCCTTTGTTGCAATTTGTGCTTTGTTGCGTTGTGTGTTTCATTGTGTTGTGTGCTTCGTGCAATTTGTGCCTCGTTGTGCTTCGTTGTGATTTGTGCTTTATTGCATTTCGTGACATCGCAATCCATTACTTCTCGTAATGATCCTTGACTTCAATTCACAGATTTATCACTGACTCCAATCATCGAAGGTTTCGTCATCCTGAAGAAAAATCCCGACTTTGAGCAGTAGTCGTTGAAAAACCTCTACATTGTATATCCTTTCAACCCAAAGTGTCTGTGTAAAGTCTGCTGTAGGCCAGCAGTAATGCAGAAATGTTTATCAGGTTTCAAGCAAATGTTTGGAAAGAGATACAGTGGAATGCCGTTATAACGAACATCCTGGGATCCACACATTTTATTTGGTGTATCGATCGTTCAGGATAGCGATTTGCAACCGCCGGTCCATCAGGGGCCAATTTCATAGAGCTGCTTAGCACAAAAATTTGCTTAGCATGACAATTTGTCCTTGGCAAAAACAAGGTTACAGACCAAAATTTTCCCTGATCTTTATTGTTCTGGATTGATAATCAGCTGTTTTTTTCCTTAGCATGAAAAAACACGTCTAATTTTGGTTGGTAACCTGTTTTTAATGAGCAAGACTTTTTGTGCTAAGCAAATTTTTTTGCTTAGCAGCTCTATGAAATTGGGCCCAGGTGCAAGGACATTGAACGACTTTAAACAGGCGACGACGGTTGAATCATGTAATTACATATGTGCAAGCTTATTCATCACACCGAATTCCAAAGATATGGTTGGCTATTAACTTCTATTCATTAAGTTTGGACAACAAAAATTGGGAGTAAAGGATAGTGGACTCTGTTAATCAGTTGACATTTTTTCAACATCAATGTTCGGTATTTTGTCACACAAAAATCGGGAGCCAAGGAGGGTGTTCGGTTTAGCCGAATGATCAATATAGCGTTGTTCCACTGTAGTGACATTAAGTCAGTCGCTCAATTTTGGAGACAACATATAGCGTGACTACGTGAAGGTAACGGCCATTTTGTGTCCAGAAATGTGGTCCAATCTTTTATCCAAATCTGTTTGAAGTCTAGCTTCTTACTGTTGTTCAGTTGCTGTATCTGGAAGACTTTTGAAATCCTTCGTGAAATGCCTTTAATGTCGGTCATCTGACGCGATACATAAATGTGTTTTGGTCCGTGTTCAAATGCAAGTCTAAATATTCTGCCGTTGCTTGACTCAATCCTAGTTTACTTCTTTGGTTTAAAAAAGAAATTGTTCTATCGTCAGTTTTGTACAACAATTATTTTGAATCTTTGTTTGGGTATCTTCTGTAAACTGAAATATTCAATGTCGATAATAAATGATTTAAATTCCGATAGGAAAATATGTAAATTGCATTTGCACTTTTTTTGTGGACGAGGGTGCTATGACGACGCATTTTTTGGGGTACCAACACTAGAAAAATACCATTTCCTAAAGCAGTTGGGTAACTTTACCCGATTCAAAATATTATTATTACAACAAATTGCAAGGAAATAGCAGCTCTTTTCTATCTGCTTATTGTGCACCACACATAAAAACAAACTTCTGAATTTGGCACAAGAAATACTCCAGAAGGCGACTTTTCCTCTATACATAATGTACAATTTATTTCACTTTAACAAATAACAGTACTTATTCATGGCATTAATAAATAACCACAAACATTAAAACAGTTATATTATTTTGCCAAGATATAATTTCACATGATTATAAAATGTTTACTTCAAGGAATAATATTGTCCTTCTAAATTACTGCCGGTCTCTCTTTTTAATATAATTTAATACATCTTAAGTATAAACAGTTGTATCTTAGGGATCAGAGATTGTCAACAAAGATAGTAAGAAGCTATTGCAAAATGCAGGCAATAAACAATTTTGGGTCAATTAACATTCTTCTCAAGAATAAAGCAAAAATACACAAAATAAATAGTAAGTTTATGCACCATAAGTTTTTCTTTGAGGAAAAAAAAAGCCCCTCCCCCCTTGTTTCAACTTGTTTTACCAGTCAAGTATGCATGACCATTTTTTTAAAAGGAAGAATGAAAATGAATTAAATAGTTGCGTTTTACCCTTCACCGATGTTGTAATAAACATAGATTAGGGGGGACTCGAACGAAAATGATAGGAAAATGAACTAGTGTATTTATTTAAACTGACAAAGAATTGTTTGAATGTTGGGTATATTTGGGACAATCCTGTGGCTTTTGACTGGTTATGGAACACCAAGAGATTTTTAAGCCACAAACAACAAAAAGGGCAAAAACTTAAAAGGATAAACTGTTCTGTACAAATCTAGCAAGATAACTCGGTTGGGAGGTCGCAGGTTCGAGTCCCGCCCTGCCATTTTCTTTGTTCACTTTGAAATCTGTACAAATATGGGCAACGCATCGTTACACATTTTTCTAAATATGTCTGGTTTTTCTACCTTCTGGTAAAACAACTCATAATTACGCAGTAAATATATTCTTTTTTAGATGTTCTCATTAAATTGAAATGTTTAAAGCAAAGTCAAATTTGGCTGCCAAAAAACAGTAGCCACCAAAATAACCGTAAGAAACGGTTTGCCGACATTTACCAAACTGGCCACCAAAAAACCCACTAAAAATATCTATAAAATGACCTCAAAATAAGAAGTCAACAAAGGCCTTGATAAAAATGTACTTGGTCCCCCCTTCCAAAAAGAGAAGACATTCTAATTATTTATTGAGATGTGATTGGCATGATGTACGTTTTGTTTTCCACATTTCATATTCGGTCCCAGAAGTTGATGTTAACCGGGTAGTAGACGTAAGCGTAGTATTCCTGCTGGCTTATCATCAGACCTGGTATGTCATAACCGGACTAGGAAATAAACAAAAAGGAGAAAATAGACGTTCAGTATTTTCCCCAAGACTAAGGCTCTTTTACTGATAGCCAACCGAATTTGGACCAACTACCTTAAGTAAATTAGGAAGTATTTGAAAAAGGTCGTTTTTTCCAACGATGGTTGGGAACTGATACAAATTTATATTTTCTTAAAAATGACAGCACACAATGTGCCGTGATTTTAAGGATGCTTGAGACTGTTATTCACTTACAGTCAAGTAAGGTATTCGATAATACTTATATTTTTTAATGTTTACAAATAGTTTGTTTTACCCCCAACCCTAACGTCACCCAATACTACAAAACACTCCTTGAGTAAACTGCAGTATGCAGTACTCTTACTACACTGGCCAATGAGAATCGAGTAGTATTCTGTAGTACTGTGTACTGTCCCCCCAAATGAATGCCTAGGATGTCATCGGGGCTAAAGCAATTCTTGTATGATTTATTTGTTGACTTACGTCCGTGGCAGTGCCTGCATTGCTGTCCAAGTGATTGTACAAGACGGCTAGATTCTGTCTCAGTTTCCGTTGCGATTTCTTGTACGGCTGCAGGAGCATCGGCTGAAAGTTGACTGGTAAGCCGTACCTGAATAAATCAACCAACCAAATGTTGAAGGCCATTTTTAAAAAGGCCTGTTTAGAGGCCATCGATGGGTTTTGGAAGATAGTCACTTTGTTGACAGCCATTTCCGAAGGCCATATAGAACAGTTGAAGACAAGGTAAGGGCTATTTTTGGACAACATGGAGAGTCCCTTTTAGTGTTTAGATCAATTAGTTTGGTAAACTTAAAGTTGATAAATTTCTTTAACTTGTGTGTGCTAGGTTCTAATACATTGGGCCATTCCAGGCCATTGTGTGGATTGAGCTTTCATTTTTATATTCAATGTTTTCTCTCGACTAACTCATTGCTAAAAGTATTAGGCAGACTAGTTGATATTAGTTGATATCAGTTGACACGAGTTGACATTAGTTGATACTTGCTTACCTCAGGACCGACTCCACAAAGACTCTAAGCGCTTTGACGTGGATCCACGCCATGAACGCCTCACTGAAGTTGATCTTCAGCCATCTCACCAGCGGTCCCTGAATCACGGACAAAGATAAGTAGTCAAAGTGACAGTCTGTCGCGAGTCAATCTTGCCCCTTAGATTTGCGTTATCTCCAAATTCCTTGAAATGAAACTACTGAGAATATTTCTATTCTCCCTGGATGGGACGCCAGCTGATGCTGGTACCCATTTATACTACTAGAGAGAGGCAAGTGGGGTAAAGTGGCTTGCCCAAGGACAAACATTATGGCCAGCAGCTGGATTCGAACCCCTGACCCTCTGATCAGAAGTCACGAATCTAATCACTTGGCCAAACAATTCACAAAGGAAACGGAGTTATTAAGGGTTTTAACGGAAGAACCCTGAAAGCCCACCTTTGTGTAACGCCCTTCCGGGTTTCTAACTTTACACTTACATATTGCCTCTTCTTGTCCGCTGCTAGTTTGTTGAGCTCATCTTTCCCGGCGGCCAACACCTGCTCGTCGTATGTAAAGTCTCGGACCGTGAACCTGCACAACCACAAAACAGGGCCAAAAAACTACTAAGTTTTGGGTATCGGAGAAACCTCATTGTTATATCGTGTGCTTGCATACTGTAATTTGATTGGCCTAGAATGATAATAATCGTGCTCATTATAGCGCTTTCCATGGTATCAACGATCTCAAAGCGGTTTACAATTATTATTCTGTTCATCAGGCACTAGACCATGCGACAGCCGTTAATAGGCACTTAATCAACCTCGACAGGTACCCATTTAAGCTCCTGGGTGAAGAGAGGCAATTGTAGTTAAGTGTCTTGCCCAAAGGCACAAACACCGTAACCACTGTGCCATGGCACACTCCCAGTGCGATATCAGGATGTTGGCGGTATCATTACCTATTTTCTCTAGCATGAAGCTTGTACTCGTCAACAACTTTCTGGAAGAGGGTTACGGTGAACAAGCCGTGTTCAGCATCTTCAGTGATTTTCCTATCGAGGGAAAGAAAGAAAATCGTAATTGATCATCTAAAAGGACACAAAAATGCTACCTTAATTTAGAAAATGTAAATTTTTGTGTGATCCTGTACTTACCGTGATGACTTCGGGACAACCATGTCTGCTAGCGTCTCATACTTCGCCTCCCATTCTTGAAAGGAAGCTCTAGAAAACAAAAAAAGATCTTAAGATTTTGAAACAGGAATAGACAATCAAGCAGTCAGACATTTAATAAATAAAAGGAATTGTTCAGACAGAATTAGTGGAATAAAATATTGTGATAGGCCTACACAGCTAATTTTCCAGTGAATATTTGCATTTGACTTACTTTGGAATGACAACAAGTAGGGTTACAAGATACTCAGAACTCGTGATGAAATCTTCTTTTTTGACCAGGTCACCAAGGTTACGGGTCAGTAAACTTCCCCTGAAAATGGACAATTAAAAAAAATGCTGTTTAATAATAATATTGTCTCACTTGACAGAGTTTTTGAGCCAAACTGAGAGAAGCGAAATTGCTGAGCTTTTATCAGCCAAATTTTCAGCAAAATGCCAAAAACCAGCTTCTTGGCTTATAACCGATTTATGGCAACCTATGCTAAGACAATTTGCCAATTGGCACATAAACTCTTCCCTTTCCAAATCCTCCAAAGTCCTCTTTTAACTTGTGATAAAACTTTAAATTTGTTAACTTACGTAGCTTTTCTCTCCAAAGACTGTAAGTTGCCTTTCAGGTTGTTGTAAGCTGAAGATTTTGTCTTTAAGTCAGAATCCATCTGGGTGACTTGCTGCTCAAACGAGATCAACAATCGTCCATTCATTAAACAAAACTCAAATTGCCTCTGAACATCTTGTTAAGATCCAAATGTCAGACCATTACGATTTTGTTTTTAAATGAGGAATTGGGTTACCTTGGAAATAATTTCTGCGATGTTCTTCAGTGGCTGTTTAATTGGGTACTTAGCAAGATCCCACTGGAAGCGAGTGATGTAAGACGTCAAATCAACTGCCAAAAAAACCCAAAAGAAGTCAGCAAGGGTCAAAGGTGAAAGTGGATGTCAAATCAATGGTCAAAGGTTAATGTGGATGCATATACATTACGGAAACAAAATGCCACATAATTGTGGTATAACAATTTCACCGATGCAATTGAATATTGACGAATGTTTCGGAATCAGTAAACCATAGGCCTACCTCCACTTGCCGTGAGGTTCTCAACTAGTCGATCTTTGACATCTTCCAAAACATCTCCAAGGTAGTATGCTAGTTTACGGGCAACACTAGGAGAGGGGGGGGGGGGGGGGGGGGGGGGGAAACAATAATGAAGATTCTAACGCACGTTCTTTAGAATGACAATAGAATAACAATAGCGGACAACATTTTCAAATATTTTCATGAGTTAAAGAAGACGTCCTCGGTATTTCACCAGCTAAGTTTAAAGTTTCGCATCAAATTTGAAACGAGGGTTTTCTTCAACATTTTGCACCTAAAAAGAGTAAAGCCGTAATTTTTTGACTAAACAAGGACTAACCCCTCGACGTATGCATCCAACTTGCCCAGTTCGTCCGACAGCCCGACCAGGACGTCCAGCGTTCCGACTTTGAGATCGGGAATATTTAACTTGTAATTCATGGACATGGGGGCTGGTTTAGAGGTGACATTGTTCAGTTTGTCCCACGTCTGTTGGCAGGTTTTGTCTCCGGGAGCCGAAATCAACCAGAATTCAGTCAAACTCATCTACAAAATAAAAGAAAAAAATCATTGGTTTATACTATAGCCACACCCCATAGGCATGATAAATATTTTTTCATGTGTTATTTTATATTTTGTGATATGCCTGGCAAACCTTTTTATTTTCTTCAATGTTTACATACCTTACTTGTATTTGTAAGTTTTGATCAAATAATTACCCAGAAAATTAATGTTAACTTGAGTTCTTGTATGCCTAACCACCAAAGTTTTAAGGTTTTTCAACAGACAAAACTGCTGTATCTTGCATCATTTCTCAATTTTGCTGAAATTCTCTCTTTTTTCAGTAAAACTAATAAAATAACAAAGTATTTTTCAAATACGAATACAACTTTCCCATAAATCATGCTTATCTGAACATGTGCTAAACTAGGCCTATCTATGCCACACCAAACTACCCTACCCCCTCCCCCCACCCCCCCCAATTCCCAATGCCAGCCCCTCCCACTAAACCGGCTTAAACGTCTGTGTATTTTGAGTCAGTAATTTAGCTGGCTGCAGCACAATAATTTACCGTAGGTGCCGCTGACAAATGTTCAGCATTTTGTTTATTGAAAACCAAGAAAATAATAAGGTTGGACTTGGCTATTGGTCTTGACAAACGAACACAAAATCATACAATTCTTACCCTGATTTCGCAGTTTTATCGTAAAAACGGTAGTGGCCGACGGACTGAGTAATAACAATTATTTATCCGACTGGTACCAAAGTGTTGAATTGCATTGTGGCCTATATAGGAGGATGGGCACCAAACGCTGACTAACAATCCGTTCACGTGACATGTGCCGGTGATTTCCGATTATTTTGATGGCGTACTGTAGATTTTACAAGGACAATTAAAGTATAATAGTACATGGAAATTACTTCATTTTAAAACAAGCAAATGGTAATATTGAAGAATAGTTTACCTCAAAGGTTTTGCTCTCACGAGATAACACATTTGGGTCTTTAAAAAAAATGTTTTATTCACTCAAACTACACTGACCAAAGGGACACCCCTTTTTGTAAAATGAAGCATTCAATTCAAAAGTGTGTGGGCCAATTTCACGGAGCTAGCTATCAGCACACACAAAAAAGTCTTGCTCAGTAAATAAACAAAACGGGTTTATACTGTCAAACATTCAATGTGTTCATGCTAAGCAAAACAAACGAGTGGCATAATTACGCCCTGAAAACTCCCCCAAATTCATATTTAACCCCGCGAATACAATATTTAGCATGCTATGTTATAGACTTTTTGCACAGCGGCCATCTTAGAGGGCATATTTTGTACAATGAATGCAGAAGGTTGACAGCGCAACATGGAAGAATATAAGAAGGTATAGAGGGCGCTGAATTTTAGTTTCACAAATCCTGTTTGCGGTCGACCAAGTACAGAAAAACTACATTTCGTGTAGGAGGAAAACAATGGTAATTCAAAACAATGGGCGTTTCCAACCATAAAACGTAGCGATTGTAAAGGTGACGAAAAATACTAAATACAAGTCAATAGTGGAACTTCGCGAGTCGAGAACGTGGGAAATATTCTCTCTTGTCTGTAAGTGATAGAACGAGGATAAAAAGAAACGTCACCACGCCCTGACCCTTTTACTCTAAATAGCCGCAAAATTAATGAGCTCAGGTTATGGAACCAATTTTTATTTAATAGAAAATACTAGTGCATGTATTTGCGATGATAATTGAGGCACTGATAACAATCTCAATTGTTGAATTTAAAATCGATTTTCCTCTATTAAGTTTTAATTTATCGTCCATCACGGACTACTTTTCTTCCCCGGCGGATGAATGTAGAACATGTGCGCCCAGTTCAACCGCCATCTATTGGCGGATCGAAAAAAACGGTGAACCCTTCAATGTTTCCACGAAAAATAGCAATATTTAACTTAATTGTTCTTGTATTGCTACCAAAATGCGCAGAAAGATTCCATAGTTAGTAGCCTTTGTCCCACCAATGTTCCAGGTGATTCCAAGCTTTTCTGACTTGTTAATCGGTGTGGAATTGTGTTATCCCGGAAGTTGGGCGTTACGTTGTAAATTGCACGACCTGTGTGTTCAGCGTGTGTGGTGAGTACATCATGGGGGCATGTGGGTCGCAGTACGGCATGTATATCACGATATGAAGAGTGCATTCACATGCCGTGGTACATGGTGTCCCCACTGAAAATATGTCAATAAGTGGGTCCATGTTTTGATTTGGTTATGTGACACTGACAGATCGTATTTTATCTGAGGCTAAGGAGTAAGGTTTCATTGTTTTTTAAACAAATGTTAAAATGATGAAAGTTGTTAATGTTATAAATTCTTTGACAATTTAAAAAAACTAAAATTAAAAGCTTTCTTTGAGTTTAAACAAGAGATGACTCTAGATCTGAGTTGATAAGTTGTCTACCTCCACGATTGAAGTATGGTTTACAACAACCAGACAACAGAGCTTCAGCAAATAGTCTCACAAAAATACCGTAAATTTGTTGTCACGGTATTTTTGTAAAAAATTGATGTAAAAAACATCTCAACATTGTTTAGATGTTTTTTGCACATTATGTCATTAAAGTTGCGGCCTACCTCATGTCCTTGTTTTGTTTTACTTTT
The DNA here is from genome assembly GCA_037893245.1 of Crossaster papposus. Classification (NCBI taxonomy): domain Eukaryota; kingdom Metazoa; phylum Echinodermata; class Asteroidea; order Velatida; family Solasteridae; genus Crossaster; species Crossaster papposus. Next base: position 696,222 of record JBAIAA010000307.1, read on the forward strand.
TAGCCAGACAATCGTTTAACATTCAATTGTAAATATACTTTGAGTTTTACCACCTTGTCTGTGTTTACATGCCTCGAATCACGGAGGAATAAAACACTAAGACAATAATATAAAACTAGTAAAGACATGAATTATAATAATCCTGACGCTACTTCAGCGATTGTGTACCAAGTCTATGGAGAGCCGATAACATTTTCTAAGTAATTTGGCCCATTTCCTAACAAAATTGGAAATGTTTCTCCGTCTGAGATTTATGTCCCAATACATTTTTGCATTGATTGACCTTCATTGAGATGATATATGATTATGAAGAAAATAAAGTGGCGTCAGGTTTCAACATAGGTCTACTTTCCATGTTAATAAGCTGCACTGCAACGTACATTATGAGACAGATTGTGGCACAGAAATCCAAATTTGTAGTACAAGTAACATTGTACAGTACAACTACACTGCACACTTTCACCATGAAGCCAAAACGGCCCACCATCTTTGCCAGAACCTTGAGACCCACTTTACTGACCATAGACCTTGGGCTGGAACTTAAGGATTAAGGATATTCACACAAATGACACAATTGTTTCCATTAGTAGCTGGACGACCACACAATAGAAGCAATCCTCAAAACGGTTGGGTTGGGGGGGGGGGGGGGGGGGGGGTTATGAAGAGGTGCTTGAAAGGAAGATTCAAGCACTCAGGAAAAAATGTCATTGCCTTGCAATACAAAGTCAGAGTGCCCTTCAAAGTATGCGAGGTAAATTCATTAACATTGCAGCTCAATACTCACAGGTTATAAAACTAACACTGGTGATAACAGGAAAGCTCATTAGCTAAGCTTCTGCAAGAGTGATTATTATTGTTATGATCTTTGAGGCAGGCACGATTACTTCACGTTTCGTCACAATTTAATTTCAATTTTAAGATTTTTAAAAATGTTTTGGCCTTGACCAGTTTGCGCCTGGATTATTTTAACATCACCGAGCCGAGGTGCGTGATTATTTTTATAGAGCAAAGAGACAGTCGCCAACAATACATCACCTGAAAATTTAGTTTGTAACCCTGTTTTTGCCAAGGAAGACATTTCATGCTAAGCAAATTCTGGTGCTTAGCAGCTCTACGAAATTGGCCCCAGGCCAATCAACACTTTCTTGACTGATACATTTGTTAGACATTAAATTAGTGATTTTGATTAAAGCCAGGATATTGTGCTGTGTATCATGTACATCGGTATTGTCCAACACTTACACGAACATAGAGGATGACTAACAATCATTGGCCATGCCTATCGGCCATGCTGGCAGGATATTATTCATTTACGTCATTATTCGTCGGCATGGATATACATGTACGTATTGTGTCTCACTGGATGTGAACAGTGTTGGTACCACAAAATGGCGTCCTTGGTACACACACAGTGTTGATTCTTGTATGAAAGAATATAGTATCCTGACGCTACTTCAGCAGTTGTGAACAAAGTCTATGGAGAGTAGAGAACATTTCCTAACAAAATTTGAAATGTTTCTCAGTCCCAGATTCATGTCTTTTCCACACTTTTACACAGATTGACCTTCATCTACTCGTGTAGAATGATAATATAAAGAAGATAAAGCAGCATCGGGTTACAACCTTCTTTCCTGGTTTTAATTTCTAGATTGAATTTACTTCATTCTACAGTAATATTTGTTTGGTATACATGTACATGTATCCACAAATGGCTTGGACAATGTTGCCATTCGCTCAAGATAGCGGCCTAAGCCATATCAAGCTTACAGCTGTAACACTTATGCAAATCTGTGAGAGATTCTGGCAAAAATGAGATAGAACTAAGGATGGCATAGTGGAGGAAACACCCAAATAATGAATAATGAGTGATTGTTTTGATATTTGTAATCTTTGCTAAAAAATTTTTTTGCATTTTCCCTTGTGTACAAAACTCAACTACAAAAGCCTTTTTCTCATGATTTTACTTTTGCGACGTTGATAAACATAACTTGTCAATAGTATGTCCGATTGAAGTGCAACACGCAGCATTGTAAGGAGAATGTTATCCTCCTCTCTAATACCTGACAACCCTCATTTCAAACTCTGCCCAGTTCCGTCTCATTTTGCCAGAACCACTCGCATATCAAATACTTTAGTAATGCAATTGCATTGTCAGATTTGTTCTCCATCAAAACTGTTGGTGCTGTACAATGTATTGGTAAAGGAAGGGAAATGTACATTGAACCGGTTAAAAGACAAGACGGTTTCATTTCAATTGCCTTTGGTACAGGAAAAGGAAATACTGACTTAAACTTCATTCAGAAATGAGGAAGAGAAACGCAATATACTTCATTGTACATTGTCAAGTCTAAGGGTGATGTTTATCACATGTGATGTATATTTGAGGGGAAAAATTTAATGGAATATGGTGTGAAAATTTAATTACTTATTAAAAATCAGCCCCCCCCCCAAAAAAGAAAATTCACAACTACATGTAGAATGATTTTTGTTTCCTTCAATTGTTCACTAACAAACATTTTTTTGTAAATTGTAACTTGTTTATTTTTGCTGCTTTCAAAATCTGATTTTCCATTTTAGTTGTTTTCTTTCAGATGTGTCAAAATAATTGGAACGCCTAATATTTTTGTTAGGTTGGTTTTGAATATTCGGTTTTCAAAATCGAATCCGAATAGTGAAATTAAATCTGAATAAAAAAACCAATGGTTTTAAATTCCACTACTATTTTAATCTTTTAATATCGTGTTTGGTTTTGTTTCAGGTGTTAGCTATTGCCCTGGGACAACACCCTGATCTGGTTGTAGGAGAGGGTGGTCGGTGGTTTTTTTAATATTTTTTTTTTTACCCGAAGAGGAGCTGTAAAGCTAGAAAATATTCCAAGATGGGAAAAACGTTTTCTCAGATGTTCGGCAGAAAAGAGATGCGCATCCTTATGCTGGGTCTCGACGCAGCCGGAAAAACAAGTATCCTTGTATAAACTATCTAACACATAAATGAGAAAATCTCTGTAGCTCTGTATGTATCTATGTAAATGTGACCCAGCACGAGTATGAGACACTTTGCGGCAAAAATAAAAATTGAGATTTTGATTTCATCCTTTAACCCTTTCAATACCGCATTGTTTTATGGGGTCACACTGCCCTGTACCGCATTCTTTCACACAACGCACTGTTTTATGCAACTTGCAGCGTTTACTATTTGTAAACCTCCATTTTCCATTTGAAGACTTCGTTTTACCGAAAATCATTGTGTATATTATTTGTAGGCAATGAAATGGTCTTTCATATCTGTTAGTTGTTATACAAATAGAACAAAATGTAGTTATATAAAAATACACCAGCGACACCAGCTACCCAAAGCCCGGCGCGTCAAACGGCACCCCGTCCACCACCGGCACCCCGTCCACGGCGGGCCGTTGTAGTAGCACTATGACCAGGCATATCAAAGTCAAACGACGACGTAGACATGGAAGAAACTTCACTAGATTCATTGGAATCCTCACTAAGTTCCTCTTCAGAACTTTCCAAATCTATATCGGAGTCACTATCAGCAAATAACTATGCTAGTATTTCCGCGTTACGATCAGCCATAATGGTGATATTTTGTCCAACAAAAACAGAAGATTTGTTGCGTGTTGTTTTTCTCGGAAAATCGTAATGGAAACCCCACACGCGTTATACACCATTGTAAAGCTAGCTCAATTGACTTCCTGACTATATAAAATTCAACAACAGAGGGCAGCAAACGAAAATAATGCAGCTTCTCGAAAACAGAGGCACTCTGTTGTCGAGTAAACTCGACATTGGTAGGGAAGCACACTGCGTTGCGCTGTCGAGTAAACTCGACATTGGTATTGATAGAGTTAACCCTAACCACCCTGAGTCCATCAAAATCCATTTCCTGTTTTGGAGGATTTTAGCGGATTCAGGATACCTCCATATTGAACAACTGGAGGAGTGTGATGGATTGAGGATTTTAAGCCTAGCGTTACTGCAGGAGTGTGATGGATTCAGGATACAGAAATTCAGGTGATGGACTGTGATGGACTCTATTGAGAAACACACTGCAATTTTGTGTATGCCACCTAGGTATCCTGAATCCGTCACAGTCCATCAAACTTTTGCTGGTTGATTATGATGGACTCAGGATCTCTCCAGAATGCATACTGGTGGAGTCTGATGGACTCAGGACACCAGCAGTTTTTGCAAACCAAAATTGGTGGACTGTGGCGGATTCAGGATACTTTCTAGTAAAAGCCGTGAGGGAGTTAGGGTTAAAGGATTACAGAAATAGAAAAATAAAAAGTACTTATATGATATAAAACATAGGTTACAGTATCAATACACCCAATAAAAAAAATTGTGTGTGATTTTAGGGTTATTTGAGCCATTACAAATTTCAAATTTCTCTTCGATCGCCCCGCCCAGAAAAATTCCTCCTGTCGAAGTCGTGACGTCACGTAAAGAATAGCTTTCTTCGCGATTGATCGCGATCGCGTGCGTACATACGTAACCACGCGATTGCAATCAATCGCGAAGAAAGCTATTCTTTACGTGACGTCACGACTTCGACATCCAGGCATTCTGTCAAAGGAGGAATTTTTCTGGGCGGGGCGATCGAAGAGAAATTTGAAATTTGTAATGGCTCAAATAATCCTAAAATCACACACAATTTTTTTTTATTGGGTGTATTAATACTGTAACCTATGTTTTATATCATATAAGTACTTTTTATTTTCTATTTCTGTGATCCTTTAAAGCTTGTTTAGCTTTAAATGATGAAATCAAAATCTCAATTTTCATTTTTGCCGCAAAGTGTCTCATTTACTCGTGCTGGGTCACAAATGTATCTACATGTATGTTTGCATGTATGTCGGTGACAGTTATTTCAGGCCTTGCTCGTGACGTGTTTTTTCCGTCATCCGTTTTGAATTCAAGCCTCTTTCTTTTTGAATTTAAGCACTTTTGCTGCATCAAACCATACAAATGACAAATGTTCTACAGTACAATTATTTCCTTAATTGTCTTTCCCAACAGCCATTTTGTATAAATTAAAACTCGGTCAGTCTGTCACTACAATACCAACAGTGGGCTTCAACGTAGAAACTGTCTCATATAGGAAAGTCAAATTCAACGTCTGGGTGAGTTCATTTAGAATTAAGAATCTTCACCCAGAATTTAATTAGATTTGCCAATATTTATTATTTGCACTTAGATCATTTTTTTCCAATTTATGTTTTGGTTTGATTTGTTAACCAGTCGGCACCGGAATTATTTGGACATTAACCGGACCCTGACACGGGATTGTTTTTCACGAACCTCAATCAGCGACTGGTACAGGCCGGCATCTGTGGGTAGCACACCCTGATATTTCCAGTCTTGCCTGTGACTTGTTTATCCGTCATCCATTTTTAATTCCGGTGAAAACTACGTGTATGCACGCCTCCCGACGCAAACTAGTTAACTTGGTTTGAACAGGAATGAGATTTCTTTTTCTGACTCGGAGAGGAATTTACATGTATCAGTGTAGAAAACAAATGCATCTTTCAGATCTTCCTGTTTTATACATTTGATAAAATGGTCCTTTTGACAAACAGGACGTAGGAGGACAAGACAAGATTCGGCCGCTATGGCGGCATTACTACACCGGTACACAGGGTCTTATATTCGTAGTAGACTGCGCCGACAGGGATAGAATAGATGAAGCCAGGCAAGAACTTCACCGGATAATCAACGACAGAGAAATGAAAGAAGCTGTCATCTTAATATTTGCAAACAAACAAGATTTACCCGACGGTAAGAACGGCAGCAATAATTTAGGGGAGTCAGGTTGGCGCAGTTGGTTACTTCTTCGTCTTTTACCGCTGTTGCCCTGGTATACCTACCAAGTTTCTAGGCGCATGCTCTACTTTCCTTAGTCCTACAAAATCCTCCAAAAACCATCGAAAGGACTGTAAAGAACAGACAGAGCCAATTCAATTTGAAGATCTGTTTAGCTTCTCAAACCCTAAAATCATGCCAAAAAAAGCATTGTTCTTGTTCTTGTAACATCCAGTAACTTCCGATAAGTACTTAAAGAGAGCAACCAAAAGACTACCAAAGCCACACAACAGTGTCACTTTGGTTGTTGTTGAACAGTGCGTTACGAACATTGTGAAGTAAACCAGACCCGGAAATGAACCAAAACCAAACGTACAAAAACCAATACACAACGACGTGGCTCCTGTTGCTTGTTTTTCGTTAGGATTTGAATCTCGGCTTTCATGTATTAATAGATCCTGGTATTAACGGGTTTATGTTCTTGCTCCTCTTCCTAGCAATGAAGCCGCACGAGATCCAAGAGAAACTCGGTCTTACGCGGATCAGAGACCGCAACTGGTTCGTCCAGCCCTCCTGCGCGACGTCGGGCGACGGGCTCCATGAAGGACTCACGTGGTTGCAACAAAATGCCAAAAATTAACGGACGTTGTCCCCCCCCCCCCCCCAACCCCTCCCATTTTCTACTTTCTGTATGTATTATATTATGTTCCTTTAGGTTTACTTTTTCTTTCTTTCAATCTCCTGTGCATTTTTGGTGTTGCGATCTACTAAATAACGGGGTGTGGTCTTTTTCTTCTGGGCGGGGCCAGCAGGGTGTGGCCAGCAGGGTGTGGCTTTGTTTGTGGCACTTGCTGTGAGTCCATATTTATTAAAGCCCATCCCTCTTTCGTGTCTTCGGGTAAAAATGTAGATGTTCACAGATTGTAATTTTAAAGGCTCTTGTTAGTCCTTAATCTTAAATAGCCCTCGAGTTTTCAGAATTTTTTGTTTTCTGGCCTTAGAAATGGCAAGAAATGTCTGTTGCCATTGCAGTTAATAGCAGCATCTCGTATAAGACTTCAGCCAACAGATTGCGTACAACTTGGGTCCCGAGTTAAGGAGCGCATTTAGTTTTGAATGACCATTTAACCAGTTCGCGCCGGGATTATTTTAACAACGCCGAGCCGACAGGCGAGATTATTTTTAACGAAACTCGATCCGAAGCGTGTTCAGGCTGATAGTGCCGGGAAGCACACCCACGCATTTCCGGCCTTGCGCGCTGCTGACATACATTTCCGAACTTGAACTTGGCGTGTTTATGCGTCACCCGTTTTGAATTTTAGGAAATGTTTGCGTTTATATACGTCATCCGGCGCGAACTGGTTAAAGGTACATGCACGTACATCGGCTTCATGCAAGGTACGATCCTTGCACACAAATAACCGCGTCACATGCGATGTCGTCTCTAAAAGGTAACATCTCGAAATATGTCAACGAAAGTGGCCTTGACCATAAAACGAAACGATGCAACAAAAAACAACTAAACAAACTAATAGGTTCTGCGAGTGGGCTCAAAGGGATATTTAGTGTAGTGGACAACAATAGCAGGATTAAAGTTGAAAGATTTATAATTTGATGCAAAAAGAATGTAAATATTAAGGTTTTTTCGCACTGAAAATTATTTGATCTTATTTTCGTTTTATTACAATTTTTGTTGTACGTTTATTTGTAATTTTATTTTTGCGGTGTGACAAGATAAGTATAGCGGGATTTAAAAGGAAATTTATTTGAGAGCATAAGTAGGGGCAAGCCCAAGAAAAGGCCCCTTTTTGTCCCATACACATGTTTTCTTTAATTACATGTATATGCTCACCGTAAGAACTAATATCATAAATTCATAAATAAGATTTGAAGCTTTGCATGGTGGAGACTAGACTTGCTGTAAGATTTGCTGTAACACCATGTGAAAGGATTTCTTTTGAGAAGAGGTAGGGTGGTTCTGATAAGAACCGGTGGTTTAACACGACGTTTCGACCAGTATGCTCTAGTCTTCCTCAGGTGGGGACGACCGGAGCGTACTGGTCGTAACGACGTGTTCAAAACCACCAGTTTGTCAGAACCACCCTACCTCTTCCCAAAAGAGATCCTTTCACATGGTTTCACCGCAAATCTTTCTAAAACTAATATCGTAACATATTTCTTGTGGGTATATCTCACCCCTTGTGGGTATATCTCACCCCTTGCGGGTATATCTCACCCCTTGCGGGTATATCTCACCCCTTGCGGGTATATATCACCCCTTGCGGGTATATATCACCCCTTGCGGGTATATCTCACCCCTTGTGGGTATATCTCACCCCTTGTGGGTATATATCACCCCTTGCGGGTATATATCACCCCTTGCGGGTATATCTAACCCCTTGCGGGTATATCTCACCCCTTGTGGGTATATCTCACCCCTTGACGCTGGTATTAATTCCTCACTGCACTGGGTTATATGCATGACTGCACAGTAGCCTTTGTCTAGCAGCTGCACTGCACAATGGACTAGAGTGTGCAGCTGTCACATAGGCCATGTTCTACGGCGTAGCACAGCTGACAACTGTTAGACATAGCCTGTGCATATTCTTGGACTTGCCCTCGGACTTTTCTTGTTGAGAATTATTTTGCTAACTTAATTTTTTGCAGGGATTTGATTTTAATGTGAAGACATATAGTGTCCGATTGTATTGTCTGGCATTTAATGCACAGCATTAGAAATTAGTTACACAGAAATGCTGCACATTGCTGGGGGGGGGGGGTCTTTGTTTTCAAATCTGGGAAGGTCTTACGCACAACTGTTGAAACGTTACCTCGTTAAAGGCCCAAATATTGCGAAATGTAGGACCAGTGTATTAGGAAATAAGCTAAAGATTGTTTCGAAGCCTTAAATTAATCAGAGATTTCAATATTTCATTCCTAATTACCTGAGACGGGGAATAAAAAGAACACATCTAATTCCTCACAAATGAACTTTGAATTCCTGACATTTCATGAAATGTAGATCTTAAATTTGATTTTGCCGCACTTTGCACTGGACTTTTTTGATAATTGTTTTTCAACGAGCACTACTTGTATGCACCCTTTTGGGGGGCCAGACCCGGGTTATTTTTTGAGAGATACATGTTGAAGCTAAGGGATAACTAATGCTCAGTTTATGGCATTATACATTCAATGACCACAAATATTGAGCAAATATTTCAAATCCAAACGAAACAATAGATCTAGGGGTAATTATCTTAGTTTACCTGTGAGCTTTTCTATCAGAGCCAGTCAGGATGCCAGGCAATTGTTTCACCTGGTTCCAAAAGTGTGATGTCATTATGTCTTAGGTCTACCTATCCGAGCCAGTCAGGATGCCAGACAATTGTCTCTCCTGGTTCCCATAGTGTGATGTCGTTATGTCTTAGGTTTACCTATCCGAGCCAGTCAGGATGCCAGACAATTGTCTCACCTGGTTCCCATAGTGTGATGTCTTAGGTCTACCCTTACGATTATTGAAAAGTTTGTCGGTATATTGTTCGTCTTAAAAAAATATTTGGAGTCTTCCGTGGCATTAGCCTTTGCTCAAGGCGCGCGTGACCAGCGGTCTTCTTTCGTGCTAGTATTTCCCGGCTGCGTACACTTCCGGGTAGCCACGCGCGCCTTGATTAAAGGCTACCGTGGCAGCAGAGTCAAGTAATTTAACCCCAGACTGAAGGATTAGAAACATTCAGAGGTGCAAATCACGAGCGAGTCAAAATTTGTCACGCATTCGAGTCGTGAACTATTGAAAGAATTCCGACGATTTACGACAAATCCTGTTAAAACGACGCGTGTTCGACCTAATCGCAAACCTGCAAAAAAACACTATTCTCACAAACTCTGTTTTGTCCTAATTTAAAAATGAAATCTCTCTTCTTCCATTACTACCCGGGGTGATTCGACGTTCGTCTTCGACTGCGGTGGCATTTTAATTCCCATGTTGTATCATTTCACAATGTATTTTGTTAACGTTATTGTAAAAAAAAAATGTCATTGTATTATAGTATAAAAAAATATAATGTAGTTTTAATATTCATTAGATTCCTTTTTTGTATACTAAAAAACAATAAACTGTTGGAAAAGCTGTCTGAACGGTCGTTTAAAAAGGGCATTTTTTTTCTTCAAAAAGCAAATGTGGTGTCAATTTCAAATAAAATGTTGAATCTGTTTCCCGCGGTGGTCGTAAAATCCTGCTGTGGGCTTCTACTTGGGCTGTTTTCCAAACTTTGTCTCCGGCTCCATCACCATTGCTAAACTACATGAACGAAGCCGGGGTTTGGAAAATGGCCCTACTATATTTGCAGTGATGGGGTGGGTGTAATGTTTACTCCACCCATTCTATTAAGGTGTATTGTTTCCATATCACAGCTTTGCAAGTGAGTTTCTTGGGAGTAGCTAATTTGCATGCATCTAATTTGCATATTAGATCCCGCCCCATTGCATTGTACGGTTCATGGACCGAGTGAAGTTGTGTGTTACTCACCTTGGGGGCTGTACCACTTGTTAATTTTTTTTTTACTCTCAAAACTGATTGATTCGCATCATTTTTTCAAGTCCGTATTTTGTATCGTATTAATTTTTTGTGTGAATTCGTCATCTATGTTTCAAATTGGGTTTTCATTTGAGACTTGTATATTTACATTTTGTAAAAATTGCATTTGAATTAAAAATCTCGCCTTTGAAAGTCTCTTTAAAATGTTGCAATTCTAGCTTTGGATCGATGAGTATTGCTTAGCAAAGACTGGTCACCCGGAAAAAACATTTAACTTTGATTGACTGCTTGCTGTTTTTGCTTAGCAGTGTTTTTTCCTTCTGCTAAGCGGCTGTGTTGTGCCCAACTATTTCATCAGTCCCAATTTCAGTTTGGACCGTCCCAATTGCAGTTGGGACCATCCCAACTAGATACCCCAACCACATACCATATCTTTCACTCCCAACTTAAGTTGGGACCGACCCAACTAGAGTGTTCCTAGTCGGGCCGGCCCAGTTGTAGTTTTGTTCACCAATATTCAATTTAGATGTCACAGCTGAATTCGTCAAAAAGGAATTTATTTGCCGTTTCTTCCGTGTCACAAATTTGTACTAAAGTAACTATATTGTAATTGCGGGTTAGTTTAGCTGGTACTTTGCAACACTTGTAACGGCTATGTATGTTGCCTGGTTTGCAAATGTGCCCCCCCCCCCCCCCCCCAGTAAAATTGGGTTACCAGCATAAACTCAATGTGCTTTCCATGCTAGGAAATAACCAGCTGAATACCAGTCACAAACAATATACATCACCTAAAAATGTAGTTTGTAACCAGGTTTTTTTTATAAGCAAGAGTTTTCATGCTAAGCAAATTTGTGTGCTCAGCAGCTCTATGAAATTGACCCCTGACGTTAACCAGCAAGTTAAGATTTTATCTGTAAACTATTAACTTATATGTACATTAATTTCAACTGGTTAATGAACCGAGGGTTTAACAGAAAGTAGGTGTCTGGATATAATTGATGTTAATCACATTGTGTATGCATATTGACTCCTTATATAAGGATGTGATTTTCATCTTTTTCTTTTGTTGTTGTTGAGGAATTGTAATTGAAATATACTTCAGTGACTGACAACGGAACAAACTGATTGATAGGCTTCATGATAAATCTGTAAAATAAAGGAATGATTTGCTTAATGATATGTCGTCTTTCAGATTTTTCAGGTATTTTGCCGATGTTTGATTTGGCGCCCGGTCGCAAAATAGAATTTTGGTCCAGTTAATCCATTTTTGCCGACCCGTTTTTTGCTTTTAAATTCTCATTACCGTTGCACTCAGTCGTTTTGCAACTTGTTGAAATTTAATTTTCTTAATATATAACCTTTATACATAAATAAATCCAAATAAAACAGCATTTTTTTTCATTCTACTTTAAATAGAATTACACAATTTATTTTGTAACATGCAGACATTTTTAATAATCTCAACAAACAGCAACAACTCTGTAAAATAACTTGTATCTTGGAAAGATATTTTGGGAAAAATCAAACCAAGTAATTGTGAAAATTGAAACACAAATACAATGCAAGATTAACACAGCAGCCCTGATAAAATGAAACTATACAATATTGAGAAATAATATATAGTTACGGATAAAATCTTTACCTTAATAAACGCATCCAAAAATGCTTTACGATTTCCATAATATCACTAAATGCTTGACCCAAATATTTTTCTTTACATGTAGAATGTCTCATTTGGTAACTATTTCATTGATGATGATGTACCCTTGTAACATTTTTAAATATCTTGGGATGTGTATAACAATTTAAAATATAAACCAAATATTCAATCCCGCATTGGAATTTAGATAGCTACAACTATTAATTTTCTAATACCGGGTAGTTTTCTGATATTAAAACCATTGCTTGCAAAATCCAGTGGCTACATTTATCACCATATATGTAAAAAAAATAGAAGTTTGTTAAAATATATTGTAACATTAATAATACCATAGCCAAAAACAAACTTGTTGCGTATATATACTGCACACAGAATGTATGAAACACAAGCAATTTGAAACCAATATCCAATTAACTTTCTCTATAAATGCTTTGAAAAAAGCTAATTCGATGAACCAGTAATTTATTTATCAACCAGACGAGTAGACATCGTCACTAAAAGATTTTAGATGTACTTGGGTACTATGGTTACGCATTAGTTTCTATGGCAACATGGTATGTTGCAAAACAAATGAGCGCCAATTTGAAGAAACCAAATGAATATGTTCTATTGTACTCAATATATAATTTGGTGCACAGCAAAATGGTGTTTTTTTGGTAAAAGTGAAATGTATTCTAATGTATTTTTAATACATGCACAATTATGCAAATATTTTCTAAATTTATAAGACAAAAACTATTTGACATTGGGCAGCTATAAAAAGAAAAATAACGAGCAATTTACATTGCAAAGGAATTGAAATTATTTACGTTAGCTCTTTGTTTATGTAACCATTCTAACACTTTACACATTAACAAAAATTCAAGCAATCCGAGTTTGTATTTTGATAAATACAGTACACTCGTTAAGAAAAACATATTCCAACAAGGCTATATCTAGTCTACATACAGTTATAAGTTAGGTATACAAACAAATATATATACTATACCAATTACACACAAACCCATTCAACCATGTTAAACTGCACAAAATTTAAGTTTTGTATTTATGAAGCTGGATTCAAATAAAGTGTTTATTTCAGAAAGAGTTTGTTTAAATTCTTCATTAAGTGGGCGGGTTCTGTTTGTTGCCTTCCCTATCTCAATCCTGGCGTTACCCCTGCATCAAATCTTGTATCTTCAGCAGCTGACAGGAACTCCACATCGTACCTTGTTGAGGAATTTGGAGTGAATTTTATGTGTAAGATGTGTTGGGTGTTCTCAATTTCGTCTTATCTTTGTCTGTACTCGGTGCGTCTTGTGTAACACTTTACAGGAATTCCAGAATTCCCAATAGACGATTCTAATTCTGTCAACAGAAATAAGAACACAGGCAAAGAATTTAATAAGACTATTGAATATGTTTTAAACAGTGTTAAATTGGCAAAAATCTAACAGAATATTTTTTTCCTGCTCATTTTAACCCGGATGACGTATATAAACGCAAACATTTCCCCAAATTCAAAACGGATGACGTATAAACACGCCAAGTTCAAGTTCGGAAATGTATGTCAGCAGCGCGCAAGGCCGGAAATGCGTGGGTGTGCTACCCAGCACTATCGGCCTGAACACGCTTCGGATCGAGTTTCGTTAAAAATAATCCCGCCCGTCGGCTCGGCGATGTTAAAATAATCCCGGCGCGAACTGGTTAACATAATTTATTTATCAAAAAAATGTAAACAATGTTAGAACTAATCATATTCAGTCGAAAACTTTTTTTTTTTCTTAGGATTTCTAATATTACGGTGTAATTATGTGAAGCATTTTTTGTTCTTCCAAAAAAATCCAAATTTACAATCTTTTGTTTTCATTTGGTAGGCCTAAGTGAAATTTCAAAATGATTATTTTACCTTAAAAATTAGATGATCATGCAGCCCCTCTTTTCCTTGAAAGGGTTGTCGGTTGTCAAAAACACTCCGGTAAGTAGGGCATCGTCATTTGCATTATTCTGACAGAACTGTTGTAAGCTGAAACGAAATAAGGTAAAATAAACAAGTGTGAATACTTGCCAACGACTTTGTTGCACAAAATGAAGGCAATGAGTTTATGTAACCGGTTTGTAGTTCTCCATAATTATTAGAGAGGTTTCGGTCGCGCACGGTTAGAGAAACGACTACGTTTAGTTCTCGTTACGTCATCAGTTTCTGCGCAGTATGAACACGAGACGCAGTGCAGTGCGTTAGCCGTCTACAGATAGTTGTGCGTGGCGCGTCCAGTTTGGAACTAATTGTAGGCGTTGCACTAAACGTTGGCTAACGAAACCTCTCTATTAATTATACTTCCCGACTAGACTCTTTCTGAAATCATTTTAGCATATTGCCACTCAACACAAGTACATTTACAAGGAAGTCGACACTGCAGAGGACAACAAAAACCAATGTTTTCTCTTATTTCTACTCACTCTTCGGCTGCTTGTGAAACCTTCATACGTTCCACGCCAGCCTCTCTTTTTAACTGCTCCACCGTTTTCCTCATCGTCATCTCACCGCTCGACATTTTTTGGGATTTCTTTCAACAAAATTCAACTACAGCGAGAAAAATGAGGAACAAAAAATGGCGACTAATGACCTAGTCGCTCACTTAAGCTGGCTGGGCGTCATAGCAAAATTAGAAGAAGAAACAAAACTTTTTTTTTAAGCAGAGCTCGGAAAACGAAAGTTGTTTGGCAAAGAGGAATTACACTCAATGCCAATTTTTAGATTTGGGATATGGTATAATTGTCCAGCGTACATTATTTCTTGATTCTGGTATTTTACTTTTTATACAAATTCTTGCGCGTCTGCTAAAGAGACTAGAAATAAAAAACTCTGGCCCCGCTCACCCTTAGGGTTTAATATACGTAAATATAACATGATAAAAACCAAATATAAGGCAAGGTACCCGACACAATTAAATACCCTTAATTTACAACGACTGTTGTATGTATTATTACATAAATTATGTACCATAAAACAGTTGTGCCATAAAACAGTTGCAGTGTAATTAATCAATGTTGCTAGGGCCGGCGCCATTCATCACAACAGACGCTTGCTGAAGTTTATGTTGTCGTGCAATTTTGTCACGGCTTTGAAAACTTTGAGACTAAAAAACGTTTGTTTAGGAAAAAGTGAACTTTCCACTTTGTCAGTTTGTGCAGCGGTACACGATCAGCTTATAAAATCAGTGAGTATTATTGTCAGCATCACAGCCTCAGGCTCAGTGTCGGGTATCTGAGGCTGAAGCTTTTTTTTCTGTGATTGTTAATGAATTATTTAAAGTTTGTGTGCTAGCCTAGTGTAGTGAATTGTAAAGCTGAAATTGAAAAATATGAAACATGGAAATAACTCAAATAAAACATAGGCCAGGGACTAAGCTACGAGCTAAATAAAAAAAATTGCAACAGTTCTTGCAATCTTGGCAATGGCATGCTTGGTTGGAGTCGGACTGATTGAATAGACCAGCCAGGACTGATTGAATAGACCAGAGTCAGAGACGTTTGAGATGACAGTATTGGCTTTGTTTACTATGCGCTTTCTACTATAGGAGCGAAGTCTGGACGCCAGACGACGTAGGTACAGACTCGCTCATATAGGAAAGTGCACATGACATGTATTGTAAACAAAGCGTGATGTCGTTACGTCTTATGCTATAGACTGACTCAGTCAGTGACTATAATTTATTGAAACCATCCTAATTCTGTATTCAATGATTTACGTTAATGACAGTTAACACACCACACGACTGGCTGGAATCCTTTTTTCAAATAAAAAGTGAAATAAAAATAATTTTTGTATCAAAACTTTCTTACGATGTTATGTTCAGAAAATGTCAGAAATTAACAAGTGGCCTAGGTCTACCATTTTTAATTAATATTTCTCAACTCGAGTGGACGTAACTCGTAAGTCCTATTTTGAATCTTCAGCAGGAGTGCAAGATGCCAGCCATTGTTGAGCTACCAGATCATGACCCCAAACCAACCACAGATGACCTTGGGTCAGAGGTCACATCCGATGAACAGCCTCCACCCCTCGGAGAACATCCACTGAATCAACCCGACGGGATTTCTCCTCAAAAGGTATAGTTTGAAAGCCGGCAGATTTGATCATTAATTGGTCCAAACTTTATTTCATATTTTTGTAATTTTAAATAGTTTTGTTTTTCTGTCAAGAAATCTTTGACGAATAAGCAAGTCTTCATAACGGAGACTACAGAAAATATCGGAGACGATGCGGGTGATGCAAGAAAGCTGCAATTTCATGAGATGGAGACAAAACCTAAGGAGGAGTTGAAGACGGAGGAAAATAAAGAGAAGAAAGAGGAAAACGAGTATCCAAGGTAACCAATGATTAAAGACATCTTCATATTTAATTTTCTGACGCCATTTTATGAATATTTTTTATTTAGAGTTATGTTTTTTGTCTCCTTTGACAGAATAACAGAGAAGTCTCTGAAAGACCTTTGCAAGCAGCACAAACTGTACCGTACTGCAGAACTCAACGATGTACTGTACTTGCATTACAAAGGTACAACTGTAGCTATTAACCCTAACCTCGCCTAATACTACAAAATACTACTTGAGTAAACCTGCAGTATGCAGTACTCTTACTACACTGGCCTCTAAGAATTGAGTAGTATTTTGTAGTACAGTGTACTGTACCCAAAATGAATGCCTGGGACATTAGTTAAGTTTCTTTAAATCCCAGAGTTGCATTTAAGTCCCTGCAACTTCAAGTCCAGTCGCAGGTCCAGTCGCAAGACCAGTCGCAGGTCCAGTCGCAGGTCCAGTCGCAAGTCCAGTCGCAAGTCCAGTCGCAAGTCCAGTCGCAAGTCCAGTCGCAAGTCCTTTCATTAGGCCAGTCACAAGTAACTGGTTAAACAATGACAAAGGAATGCTTTTGTTAACAGTTCATTTGAATAGCTAGTGACTTAACTTGAGACTGAAGGACTTGTGATGGACTTGCAGAGACTTGCAGAGACTCGAATACAACTCTGTTCTTTTACCGACCCAATCAAAGAGAAAGAATTCTTCATTTATAAATGTGTAATTTGTACAGGGTACCAAAAGATTGAGAACCTGGACAAGTATACTGGCTTGAGGGCGCTCTACCTAGAATGCAACGGTATACGCGTCATCGAGAACTTTGACCATCAGACTGAGATGCGTTGCCTCTACCTCCAACAGAACCTGATCAAATCCATCAACAACTTGCAACACATGCAGAAACTAGACACATTGAACCTAAGCAACAACCAGATTGACAGGATCCAGAACCTAGGTATGTATACCAATGTTCTAGAACCGAGGTCACTATTTATAGGTTCTGACCGTGTTCTGGAACCAGGGTATTTATAGATTCCCTTAGGAATTAAAAGGGGAAGTTTGCAGAAACTTGGCACATTGAATTTGAGCAACAACCAGATCGACAGGATCCAGAATCTAGGTATGTATACCAATGTTCTAGAACCTAGGTCACTATTTATAGGTTCTGAACGTGATCTGGAACCTGGGTATTGATAGATTCTCTTAGGAATTAAAAGGTGAACTTTGCAGAAACTAAACACGTTGAACCTAAGCAACAACCAGATTGACAGGATCCAGAACCTAGGTATGTATACCAATTAATGTTCTAGAACCGAGGTCACGTTTTATAGGTTCTGACCGTGTTCTGGAACCTGGGTATTTATAGATTCTCTTAGGAATTAAAAGGTGAACTTTGCTGTAACTAAACACGTTGAACCTAAGCAACAACCAGATTGGCAGGATCCAGAACCTCAGTATGTATGGGGTATAACCAATGTTCTAGAACCTAGGTCACTATTAATAGGTTCTGACTGGGTTCTGGAACCTGGGTGTTTATAGATTCTCTTAGGAATCCAAAGGTGAACTTTGCAGAAACTAAACACGTTGAACCTAAGCAACAACCAGATTGACAGGATCCAGAACCTCGATATGTTTGAGATAAACATGTTCTAGAACTTAGGTCACTATTTATAGGTTCTGAACTCGTTCTGGAACCTTTTATCCCTTAATTACTTCAACAGCATGCCTGCCAAAGCTGAACACCATAAACATGGCTCACAATCGTCTGACGACTGCCGACGATGTCCAAGAGTTGGCCGCCTGTCAGAACCTGAGCGTGGTTGATCTGTCTCACAATCGCCTCAACGATCCAGAGATTGTCCACGTCTTTGCCACAATGAAGAGCTGTGTAAGTTAACTAAGCTTCAAACAAACTCCAATTTTATTTTTTGGGAATTTCTGGACTGTGTTTTTGAGAGCCAAAAATGTAGACTTTGGCTTAGGACTTCAATCAAACTAAAAAAGTGCTGATGTTTAGATTTGTGTTCCTCATTTTCTAGCGAGTTCTGAACCTCATGGGCAACCCTGTGGTTAGGAAGATTCCAAACTACCGCAAGACTCTCATCTTAAAGCTGGTAAGATCCGATGTGTGACGAGAGGAATATCATTTAAGAAAACAACACTTTGGAGAGGTTAACCGCTGAACTGAAATACATCTTAATGATGTTATCAGTTAAACACTAATTACCTAAATCAAAGATTTCTTTTGGCAGCGGAGGCCATAACAAATATTTCAATTTTAAATATTTCAAAGTTAATTGGTCTCAGGAAAATAAATTATTTCAAAGATGCACAAACTCAGAGGAATTGTTTTTTGTTCTCTCTTTTTTCTTTTTTTTCGTGTCCCCTCATGTTTGTTTATTGTACCATTATCTGTTTGCTTCTGAAGATCTTGTTAAGAAATATCAGGCCCTTGTAATTCATTTTTGTTTTTTCCTTTCTAGACCAACTTGACATACCTGGATGATAGACCAGTATTTCCCCGAGAGAGAGCTTGCACTGAAGCCTGGTAAATTACATTTTTCCCCATTTCTTGTCTCTTTTATATCTGTTTTATCGATTAAGGTAACTGTTTTCAATTTTCTTTCTCGTCAGATCCTATGTCTTAAAGGTCTCAAAAAGTAAAGCCCATCCCTGTACATGTAGTCTAAATTCTTAAGTCCTAAATTTGAAAGCTTGGAACCCAAAGTCCCAGGTCCTAAATTTCAAGGCTTAAATTAAAATTCCCGAATCCAAAGTCCAGTTTCAAAGTTCTAAGTCCCATGCCCAAAGTTCAAAGATTAGGCTTGAAGTAAGCCCCAAGCCAAGCTACAAAGTCATTGTTGACAAGTTAAGTGCTAATAAATCACAAGTCCCAAGTCCAGTGCTGCAATTAAATAAAATATCGAGCAGATCATGGCACAGGTTCTCATGAACGAGTTATTTCAAGGACATCCCGTCTTCTTTTGTTCTCAGGTTCCACGGAGGTCGCGAAGCAGAGAAGGAAGAAAGGCAACGATGGATCAACAAAGAAAGAGCAAACATCCAGGCCAGTGTCAACGGTGAGCCAAATACTCCTATCGAATACCAACAACCAGATTGCCTTTGACCTTTTTTGTTTTAATGAGAAGTGTACAGTGTAGCCAGGTCAAAGTTAATTTTATGAATTCTTCCAATTTTACAGCTTTGACAGAGATCCGTAAGCGAGCCCAAGCCAACCGCCAGGAAAACGAAGGTGTTGACAAGGAATCTGCAACCTCCACGGAATCAGTTACTGATCCAGCGGAGGACGAGCAACTCTTCACGTTTGATGTCAGTAAAGCGCCCTCTAATGGTCAGAGAACCGAGGCAGGAATGCAGATTGAAAAGGTGTCCAGTCGAGGTGACAAGTTAAATATTTGAATAAGTTAAATATTTGAATAAGTTAAATATTTGTGAATCTTTGTATTTACTAAAGCCCTCGTGGGTGGTATGGGTGACTGACGTACGCGTTCCGTTTTTATTTTTATCGCTCAGGAATTGTAACAGCTGGGGTGAAACTTGTTAGTTTTTTTCTGTGATTTTAGAATTCTTTGCCTGGATTTTTTTCTGATTTCAGGATTGTTGTTGGGATTTTTGAAGAAGCTGAAATTTGTATAAATGTTCGTACAGAGCAGGAAAAAATTGTTATTTTGGGGGCAAATTGATACAAACATTTGCCATAGACCCTCAAACCTCCGCTGATATTTGATGAATTTTTCTCCCAATCTCTTCCCGAGTTGTCAGGATTCCAATCTGACAAATAAGTGTTCTCATAGTCAGTTATTTTGACTCCATTCAGATAACAGCAGTAGTGTTCAATTAACGAGCCCGGACATCGGCACAGAATTGGTTGACGAAGACAAAATAGAGACAATTAATCTACCGAGCGAGGAGAAAATCAACATTGATGTGAGTATCGTACAAGTCTACCCTTGCAGACATTTCTGAACGAATTCTTGTTTTATACCTGTTCCAAACAGGTTTTTAGGTACCAGAAAACAGGATTGACATGTTTTTATCCTGTTTAGATAAAAAATACTAGTAGGTTTGACCCTTTTTAATTGTGTATTCGTATTAGATTTGATTGATGTCTTCAGTAGGTTTTTTAGCAATTAAGTAGTCTCAACCACTGCACTAGTAACGGGAAGGTTATAGGTTCGAGACCCACTCATTTCAAAACTGCTTTTTCTTCTGAAAGCATTGACGGTGTGATTGTGTTATTGCATCTTGGTGTTGGTCAGGGATGTAGTCGAGTCCATCACAAGTCCCTGCAAGTCCCTGTAAGTCCCTGCAAGTCCATCACAAGTCCTTAAGTTCTAATTCAAATCACAAGCTATTAAAATCAGCTTTGACAAAGGCATTCCTTTTTTATTGTTCATCCAGTTACTTGTGACTGCCTTTATGAAGGGACTTGTGACTGGCTTCACGAAAGGACTTGTGAAAGGACTTGCAGGGACTCGACTACAACCTTGGTGTTGATTGCTTGGCTAAGTCTGGTTTTCTAAGACTTGATTTTTTTATCCATTTGGTTTTGCAGGATATGCCCGATCTTGAAGACTTTGAAACAACGGACGATATCGTCCCGGCAGTCCCAAGAAAAATGCTGATTGAGGAAATACCGTCATCAGAACCGACCAATGCCAGAGTCCCGATTTCCGAAATCACCCAATCACAGCGCGGCTCTAAAAATACCAGCAAATCAGATTCGTCACTGTTGGTGAATGAAGAGCCAGACGACCAATCACATCCCTTGGTTGAAAACCTTAGCCAATCAGCACGCAGGTCAAAGCCCCTCATTGTTGAAATAGACCAATCAGAAGGCGGCAACTCTGTGACATCATCAGGAAGAGCCAATAAGGTTTCTTTAATTGAGGAGCTGAAGGAATTTGGGGCTCGGATTCCCAACAGCTGGCATGTTGTTGAACAAGAAAAAGAAAGAAACAAACAAGAAAATGACAAATCAAACGGTAAGTCTATCAAATTAAACTCTATTTTATCTGAAACATTTTCTGAATGATATTCGCCATTATTTATCCCAAAATGTAACAAAAATGTTAAACATTAAAAACAAAAATTGGCGATAAAACTACTTGAATGTCACAAACAATAATCACCTGAACATTTGGTATTTTGGTTTGTATAAACCTATTTTATTTGAATGAAGAATGAATTTTGTGTGTGTTTATCGGCTCCATGAAATAGGCCTTAGGTCTCTGGTTTCTTAAATGAAATCTGACCCTCCCACGTGACTTGTCAATTGTTTAAATTCTGTTTACTGAGACTTGCGCAATATTCATATAATTTTTGTCTCAAACAGAATCGGAATCTGAGTTCCTAGAAATTTCATTTTCATAATTAATGCAAACCACAGGTGTTTTAGAGACAAGCTCTATGACGGAGAAGTCCGACTGAAGAAAGGATTTTGGATCTTGCAGCTAACGCCGGCTCAACGTTAGACAGGCCAGATCCGTCAAAACCATGAATTGCCATAGCAACCGGTGTCATGAAGATCAAAGTCATTTTCCTCAAAGTGTTAAGTCTTCAAAAGAAGTCGACATCAAGGTCAGTTTTTTGGGAGGCAACAAAAATGATCTTTAAATCAAGGATGAGAATCCTCAGATTCGTCAAGACATTTCGTATAAAAAAAGATGTGCATCTTTGAGAGATTTCATCCATTTTCAGACTTGTTTTCTTAATGGACAATCTCATCTCAGGTAGATCTCTGGAAACAGTTTTAACAGTACATGTACGTTAGTAAGTTGCGTAGTTTAGGTGAACATTTTACACTCTGTGGTCATATTAATATTCTCTGCGTGTGGCGGCCTCTTTTGTGGCGTAAAAATAATTTGTCCTTTGGTTGTTGTAAAAATATTTTGTATAAAATAAAAACAACTATATGTTTGTTGTTTATAACATTACTGTTGGAAATAAAAACAATTACCAGTTCTTCCCTGGGAATTGTTTGGCATTATGACTGGACCCAGGCAGGGGATTGTTTTTCACGAACATCGATCCGGCATCTGTGGGTAGCACACCCTGATTTTATTATTCCCATAATAAAACCGCATGTGTGTATAAAACAGTAGAGAGTCTAATTGTCCAAAGAAATATAACTTCTGTTTTATTTTATTCTCTTTAATATTATTCAATTCAGTATTTTGGATTGTGATTTTGATTTTGCTAATGTAAATTCCGTCCATTATAAATTACAGTCCCCTTTATATTTTGAACTTGAGACATCTTGATGTATATATATGCTGTTTTGTTAATACAAAATGCAGAAATAAATTCCAAAATTCTTGGTTTGGCAAGTAAAACATTTGAGCATTGTATCACTTTTCACTTTAAAATGATGTGCTTGTCTTTTAATATTGTTACTAAAGTTAACATTATTAGGAAAAGATTTAGAAGTTCTTTTAATAAAATAACTGCCTTGCCCAAGGATGCGCGCGCGGTTTGCAAAATGATGAATATGCATAAGGGTCAAAGTTCAATAGCTGCCATTTCATTTTTTTGAGTTGATGTCTTGATTGTTGCGGCAAATTTGGGACGAAAATTGCAGAAATTAGACAGCCCTCTTCAACAAATATAATGGCTCTGTAATCCGGATGTATCTGGGATGCGATAGACGTATAAATATGGTAAGTTTGAATGAACGAAATGGTAAAAATTGAGGTTTTTATATTGGAATGGAAATAAAAACTAGCGTAGCGTTTCAGTGTGACCATGGCTTTAGGATGATTAGCCCCCTCCCTGTCCCCACCTCCAAAATTGGAATTAATCGGTCACCAAATGAGAATTTAAGTGTTTTTCCAGCGAATACAAGTCCAGGTTTGAGGCAGCAGGAATCTTGTACGAGCACCGACACATTGACGACATGGCGGCCTATGCCATGAAATTCATGTGGGCGTGCAAGAATCACGACGGGGATGTGCAGTCGGATAGTGTAGCACAAGGTGAGTGCCCACCCCTTTTGTCAAGAATGGATCATTTCACTTCAGTGATACCATAGAAATTGCTTTAACCATTTTTTGCCGGAGGACATATATACACGCAAAGATTTCCCCAGATTCAAAATGGATGACGTATAAACACGTAACGAGCAAGGCCAGAAATGTCTGTCAGCAGCGAGCAAGGCCAGAAAAGCGTGGGTGTGCTTGCGGTACCATCGGCGTGAACCCGCCACGGATCGAATTTCGTTAAAAATAATCCCGCGCCTCGGCTCGGGAATGTTAAAATAATCCCAGCGCGAACTGGTTAAGCACAAATAAACTTTGCTTAGTAAAATCATTTTGCTCCTTTCCAGGGTACGGTTCTCTGGGCATGATGACAAGCGTATTGGTTTGTCTTGATGGGAAGACGGTGGAGTCCGAGGCTGCGCCTGGCACAGTTACACGCCACTACAGGCTACACGAAAAGGGCCAAGAAACATCCACCAATTCCGATGGTGAGCGAGTTTGATCTGTTACAGCTTAATTTCTGGAATGCTTTACTTTTAGAGGGTGTGTTTTAATACATCTTTGCTTGGACGCGGGGCCTGGCCCACTGAACCAAGCTGGATGGGAACTCCCAGCTGGCCCGGTTCACCAGCGATCTGGAGGCTTCGTGCGTGGAGACGATAGAGGCTGGCTTGATGACTAAAGACTCCATTCCCTCACCTCGTCCTCCACTATCTGGACCAGGACATCGCCACTACCGAAGCTACTCTCTAGTCTGCTGTCCACTCCAATGACTCCCGCAAGCTGCATTCCCTCACCTCGTCCTCCACAGTCTGGACCAGGACATCGCCACTACCAAAGCTACTCTCTAGTCTGCTGTCCACACCAATGACTACCGCAAGCTGCATTCCCTCACCTCGTCCTCCACAGTCTGGACCAGGACATCGCCACTACCGAAGCTACTCTCTAGTCTGCTGCCCACACCAATGACTACCGCAAGCTGCATTCCCTCACCTCGTCCTCCACAGTCTGGACCAGGACATCGCCACTACCAAAGCTACTCTCTAGTCTGCCGTCCACACCAATCTCCATTCCTTCACCTCGTCCTCCACAGTGTGGACCAGGAGTACCGACCAGGACATCGCCACTACTAAAGCTACTCTCTAGTCTGCCGTCCATTCCCACTACTAAAGCTACTCTCTAGTGTGCCGTCCACTCCAATGACTACCACAAGCTCCATTCCCTCACCTCGTCCTCTACAGTGTGGACCAGGACATTGTCACTGCTGAACTTGCTCATACCTTGCCTAGTTGAATGAAGATTCATTGAAATCTTTGTTTGTGCTTAGCCCCAGATCAATTCCAATATAAGCCAGTTGTATTTCACTCAGTGCCCGTTTTATTTGTCCAGTTCGTCCATGAGCGAGTGGTCCTAATGTCTGTTGCAGAGTGCTCTACCTAACATCGAAGTCGCTCTAATGAGTTTAATTTAGTGAGTGAGAATATCGAAGAAACTATAGTAAGTGTCTAATAAGGAAGCTTAAAACTATAGTAAGTGTCTAATAAAACAAGCTTAAAACTATAGTAAGTGTCTAATAAAACAAGCTTAAAACTATAGTAAGTGTCTAATAAAACAAGCTTAAAACTATAGTAAGTGTCTAATAAAACAAGCTTAAAACTATAGTAAGTGTCTAATAAAAACAAGCTTAAAATTATGAGGAGTGTCTTATAAAAACAAGCTTAAAATTATGAGGAGTGTCTTATAAAAACAAGCTTAAAATTATGAGGAGTGTCTTATAAAAACAAGCTTAAAATTATGAGGAGTGTCTATTAAAACAAGCTTAAAACTGTAGCGAGTGTCTATTAAAACAAGCTTAAAACTGTAGCGAGTGTCTATTAAAACAAGCTTAAAACTGTAGTGAGTGTCTTATTAAAACAAGCTTAAAACTGTAGCGAGTGTCTATTAAAACAAGCTTAAAACTGTAGCGAGTGTCTATTAAAACAAGCTTAAAACTGTAGCGAGTGTCTATTAAAACAAGCTTAAAACTGTAGCGAGTGTCTATTAAAACAAGCTTAAAATTATAGCGAGTGTCTAATAAAACAAGCTTAAAATTATAGCGAGTGTCTAATAAAAGAAGCTTAAAATTATAGCGAGTGTCTAATAAAAGAAGCTTAAAATTATAGCGAGTGTCTAATAAAAGAAGCTTAAAATTATAGCGAGTGTCTAATAAAAGAAGCTTAAAATTATAACGAGTGTCTAATAAAAGAAGCTTAAAATTATAGCGAGTGTCTAATAAAAGAAGCTTAAAATTATAGCGAGTGTCTAATAAAAGAAGCTTAAAATTATAGCGAGTGTCTAATAAAAGAAGCTTAAAATTATAACGAGTGTCTAATAAAAGAAGTTAATTATAATAAGTATTAGTATCTTTCTAATAAAGCGTAGCTTTATTAGAAACTTTTTTTGCGTAGCAAAAAAAATTCTAAGTGTTTGTAAACAAACTTTTTTCCTTTGGGTTAAAAAATTTCAATTTTTTTTTTTTTAAGTGTTTATATACAAACTTATTATTTTCTAGATTGCACCACCTGGGTTAGAATACGGGACCCAGTCCTGGGCTTATCCTTTTGAGCTACTGGCTCTTGAGGAATTATTTCTCAGACGTTTTATATATTTTCAAAAAATATTCCAAGTGTTTATAAACAAATAATAAAACAGTTACTTGTATATTAAAATGGAACTAACGACAGACAACAAAACAAAATCTTATTCAAACACTGTCATTTGTCATGCCTACTAAAGGCCTCTTTCTTAACATTTTATTTTTGCAACATGTTGATAAATGCAAAGTATAAAGAGAATTTTGAGATTTTTATAACCCTCATTTCAACCTCGGCCCAGTTATGTCTCATTTTGCCAGAACCCCTCACATAATTGTTTCGTGCAGACCGGCATTCTGCGTTCCTTATGTGCAGGGAAATCTGTTCTTGAAAGGTTGTGGCACCGATTGAAACATCTCAAGAAAATTCTGTTGGGTTTCGTCTTTTGCTAAATAAGGAATTAATTGGTTAATTAAGTCAAAATATAATTGTATCTATAAAATCTCCCCAAAATGTATTTGTACGTGGTTAAATTTACTGGTCCCGACTGTGGAGGACGGGGTGAGGGAATGCAGCTTGCGGGTGTCATTGGAGTGGACAGCAGACTAGAGAGTAGCTTCGGTAGTGACGATGTCCTGGTCCAGACTGTGGAGGACGAGGTGAGGGAATGCAGCTTGCGGTAGTCATTGGAGTGGACAGCAGACTAGAGAGTAGCTTCGGTAGTGGCGATGTCCTGGTCCAGACTGTGGAGGACGAGGTGAGGGAATGCAGCTTGCGGTAGTCATTGGAGTGGACAGCAGACTAGAGAGTAGCTTCGGTAGTGACGATGTCCTGGTCCAGACTGTGGAGGACGAGGTGAGGGAATGGAGCTTGCGGTAGTCATTGGAGTGGACGGCAGACTAGAGAGTAGCTTCGGTAGTGGCGATGTCCTGGTCCAGACTGTGGAGGACGAGGTGAGGGAATGCAGCTTGCGGTAGTCATTGGAGTGGACGGCACACTAGAGAGTAGCTTCGGCAGTGACGATGTCCTGGTCCGGACTGTGGAGGATGAGGTGAGGGAATAGAGCTTGCGGTAGTCATTGGAGTGCACAGCAGACTAGAGAGTAGCTTTAGCAGTGGCGATGTCCTGGTCCAGACTGTGGAGGACGAGGTGAGGGAATGGAGCTTGCGGTAGTCATTGGAGTGGACAGCAGACTAGAGAGTAGCTTCGGTAGTGGCGATGTCCTGGTCCAGACTGTGGAGGACGAGGTGAGGGAATGCAGCTTGCGGGTCATTGGAGTGGACGGCACACTAGAGAGTAGCTTCGGCAGTGACGATGTCCTAGTCCGGACTGTGGAGGATGAGGTGAGGGAATAGAGCTTGCGGTAGTCATTGGAGTGCACAGCAGACTAGAGAGTAGCTTCGGAAGTGGCGATGTCCTGGTCCAGACTGTGGAGGACGAGGTGAGGGAATGCAGCTTGCGGTAGTCATTGGAGTGGACGGCAGACTACAGAGTAGCTTCAGTAGTGGCGATGTCCTGGTCCAGACTGTGGAGGATGAGGTGAGGTTAGCCTTGATACCACGCTTCAAATTCTTCAACAGACATTACGACCACTCGCTCATGGACGAACTGGGCAAACAAAGAAAACGGGCACTGAGTGAAATACAACTGGCTTATATTAGAATTGATCTGGGGCTAAGCACAAACAAAGATTTCAATGAATCTTCATTCAAGTAGGCAAGTAACGCCAGTTATGAGCATGTTCGATCAAGGACTACAGTTAACCATAGTTCGACTAACTCTGATTGAACCCGCGCTAGTCGATGATAGTTGGACTAGTCTGACTCTTCGCAACTAACCTACTCAGGAATGGAGCTTGCAGTGGACAGCAGACTAGAGAGTAGCTTCGGTAGTGGTGATGTCCTGGTCCAGACTGTGGAGGACGAAGTGGGGGAATAGAGCTTGCGGTAGTCATTGGAGTGCACAGCAGACTAGAGAGTAGCTTCGGTAGTGGCGATGTCCTGGTCCGGACTGTGGAGGACGAAGTGGGGGAATAGAGCTTGCGGTAGTCATTGGAGTGGACGGCAGACTAGAGAGTAGCTTCAGTAGTGACGATGTCCTGGTCCAGACTGTGGAGGACGAGGTGAGGGAACAGGCACTGAGTGAAATACAACTGGCTTATATTAGAATTGATCTGGGGCTAAGCACAAACAAAGATTTCAATGAATCTTCATTCAAGTAGGCAAGGTAACGCCAGTTATGAGCAAGTTCGATCAAAGACTAATTGGATGACCATAAATTTTATTTATAAGCGGGGGGGGGGGGGGGGGGGGGGGGGGTTAGCCTTGCATTTTTATGAAAATTAGGTACAAATATGATTTTGTCCAACAATATCTAACATCACCATAAATTTAATTTATAAGGTGTTAGCCTTGCATTTTAATGAAAATTTTGTCAACATATGATATTTTCCAACAATATCTAAAATCACTCTAAATTTTATTTATAAGGGGTTAGCCTTGCATTTTTATGAAAATTAGGTACAAATACAATTTTGTCCAACAATATCTAACATCACCAACAATCATTATTTCACTGACCTTCATCGAGATGATGTTTTTTTAGGACCAGAGAGAAGGCGACACAAACATTCTCCACGTACCTTGTCAACTGAACAGGATCCGTGGTGGATATGAGGTTCTTTTCTCGATGAGTTCCCGTAGCAACTGAAAAGAAAAACAAACATAAAAAATCACAGAATCACTTACAAATCCAACATTGGTTCAGATTTCTTTGAACGACCCCAAATATCTATTTGACAACACATTAATTTATGCCATAACCAGCGGTGGGCTCTTTTTATTTACCCTCCTAGCATTTGAAAAACATGTCACAAAAACAACTTTAGCTCTGTCATTGTGCATAGGCACAATGATCGGGACCGACTGCATTTCGATGACGAAAATCAAAACCCCGTCTTATATCAAGACTAGTGAAAAAGGGTCAACGAACTTACTAGAGTGCTGCATTTCTTGATCCGCTTGGCTCCTTGTCTGGAGAAAACCAGCCTGCTTGTCGTACGCCGGTAGCTGATTGGCTATGGCCAGAGCCTTCTGGAGTTTGATCTGATTCTCAACGAACGTATCCCATTACACTTTGCCAAATGAAATTTAAAAATTGTCAATTTTTGTTGGTCAATTTTGTAGAGAAAGTCCAAATAATGTATTGGTTTCCCCTTTAGATTCCAGTTGTGAAAATATTTAAAGATTCTTTAACCCTAAATCCTCCTCATTTCTCCAAAATCCTCCATGCAGTTTTGGGAGGATTTTCGAGGATTGAGGATGAATCAATTTTTTACATGGTGGCAAATTGAGGGATTTTGCAGAATTGAAGATGATTCCCAGCCAAATGGGCCTAGGGGATTAGCGTTAATCCCCGAGAAGTACTTCGATGGCAAACGCAATCAACTCACTCAGTTGTGCCTTGCTGGCTTTTCCCTTGGCGACCTCCTCATCAAGGCTCACAGCAGCGAAGGTGATGGTGATCCTCATCTTTGTCTGAACTAAACATCCCGCATTTCTCATCGCTGATATCCAATTGATCGTCTTCTCGGATGGGTCATCGTCGGACTCAGGGGACATCTGATCATCGCTACTATCAATCGCATCATCGTCATCATCACTATCGACAATATCGTTTTCATTCTCGGCACTCAATTCAACATCATCTGTAAAGAGAAAACAAGTAGTCCTTGAATCGCGAGTGTCACCTTTTTGGCTGAGTGAAGACTGTTTTTAGTTTGGAACGAGATAGTTTTAGGCCTGCCATAGTTTAAAACTTTTTTACAAAATTGGAAAGGATTCGACCGTCTCTTGTTCTAGCCATGGTGGCGAGTTGTTGATAAAATAACAGACACATTTTGGAGGTAAACCGTGCAGCAGTTTGGGAGTTATAAATGCAAACAATTTGTAGGGAGAACCCCATTTTTACAATTGCAATCTGTGCACGTACTGTTTATAATGAGTGTTACAGTTGGCCCATCTATGGGGCTCCGCCCTTCAGGCGTCGGGGCTCCGCCCTTCAGGCGTCGGGACTCCGCCCTTCAGGCGTCGGGGCTCCGCCCTTCAGGCGTCGGGACCCCAGAGTTTTAGGGGTAGCTCCATAATACTAAAGAAGTCCAGTATTTGGGCCACATTTATGGGGCTAGTCACATTTGCACTACATTTTATGCGGCTTGGTTGAGGATTTCTTACCATCCCACAATTCCAAGTTCTTCCTGGTTGAGGTCTGCCCAGCGTATCATGTCTTCGTCAGCTAAGAGGCGGCCTTACTTCTGAGGCGTCTTCAGAATCTTCCTCCAATTCAGCGAGCTTAGCTTTGGTCTCTGGGGGAAAAGCAATGTAGTGTTTGCAGATATCAAAAATATTTACTACCGAATTATTACGAAATATCTTACTTATTTAAAAGTAAACGATGATTCGAGGCATCCAGCAAAATTATTACGCTAGATATCTTGTAATTGTTCGCAAAAAAAAGAAAACAAACAAAAAAAAACCAGCCAGACACTGGTTGAAAACGAACGCGGTTTTTATTTTAAAATGCGGCACGATTGAAGTTGTCAATTAAAGCTTCAATTTACTATTAGGTTTTAGTGTGGTACGGTTTTAGTGTGGTACGGTTTTAGTGTGGTACGGTTTTAGTGTGGTACGGTTTTAGTGTGGTACGGTTTTAGTGTGGTACGGTTTTATCTACATCTATGTGGTGGACAACATACGCAACAGGACTACGATGATCCGCAATACTTAAATTGACCTCTTAATTATTCAATCTAGCTCGATTCACCAGAAATTGAAAGAAACCAATATAAACTTAGCAGCCACTTTGTTAACAATTTACATTGCCACACATTAACCTTCTATATTGAAATTTTTCCGTGTAATTTGTTAAATCTCTTCTTTACGTCAATGTGTTTTATGTTGTTAATCACAGACCTAGTATTTTCTTTTCATTTTATTTGTAAACTGTTTTTATTCACGTATAATCGTTAATCACTTCATTATTTTATTCATACTTCTTTGTTATAATTTCAGTATTTATTCTTGGAGTTTGTTCTTTTTTCCGTTTTCATTTACAGCTCAGAATTTAGCTATTTTCATCCTTGCATTTCATCCGCGATTAAGTTAAATGTCTCCATTAACAAAATATTAGTTTGTACCATGTCACAACATAGCTTATATAGTGTTTGTATGTAAGCAATTCCGATGCACGCCATGTCAATTTGATGTACTTTCCCATCACATGTACAAATACTGTGGGTTCGAGACAGTAACCAGCCTATGCTTATATAATCCGCCGCAACGTGTCTTGAGCCAGCTAATTTAGGGTGAAAATAGTCCTATGGGTATTTCTTTGATGATAATGAATAGCAGCAATCTTGAAGGGCCATTGCTTATTTTTAATTTTTTTATTATGTCTGTGATAGTACGTAGACAATTATGTGAAGGTATATAGAGCAAGGCTCATTTATACACATTTTATGAAGCAAAGTCGGAGGTCTTTCGCAACAAGAAATATTCACGGCGCCTTCGAATTTAACACCGGTCCAACTATCCACCATCTTTAATAAGCGAGGCTTTTGATGTTCAAACGACAAGTTATAAATGTGCAGGTAATATATTTAAAATGGTAACATAGGGAGTGTATTACACAACAAGTCCGACACTATTAAATCTGGTATTAAATCGGTTCGATCGAGTCCGCTACAACAGACGGCTAGTAAGTGCCGTGGACAAGCGCGCGGCTGACAGGCGCTTGCGTACAAGAACAGTCGGCAAAGAAGTGCCGTGAAGATTGCAGCTTAAAGTCGGCAAAGAAGTGCCGTGAAGAATAGTACAGCAAGAATAGTCGGCAAAGAAGTGCCGTGAAGAATAGTCTGTACAGCAAGAATAGTCGGCAAAGAAGTGCCGTGAAGAATAGTACAGCAAGAATAGTCGGCAAAGAAGTGCCGTTAAGAATAGTCTGTACAGCAAGAATAGTCGGCAAAGAAGTGCTGGTGAAGAATAGTACAGCAAGAATAGTCGGCAAAGAAGTGCCGTGAAGAATAGTACAGCAAGAATAGTCGGCAAAGAAGTGCCGTGAAGAATAGTCTGTACAGCAAGAATAGTCGGCAAAGAAGTGCCTACTATTGACATTGACCTTCTATATTGAAATTTTTCCGTGTAATTTGTTAAATCTCTTCGTGAAGAATAGTCTGTACAGCAAGAATAGTCGGCAAAGAAGTGCCGTGAAGAATAGTCTGTACAGCAAGAATAGTCGGCAAAGAAGTGCCGTAAAGAATAGTCTGTACAGCAAGAATAGTCGGCAAAGAAGTGCCGTGAAGAATAGTCTGTACAGCAAGAATAGTCGGCAAAGAAGTGCCGTAAAGAATAGTCTGTACAGCAAGAATAGTCGGCAAAGAAGTGCCGTAAAGAATAGTCTGTACAGCAAGAATAGTCGGCAAAGAAGTGCCGTAAAGAATAGTCTGTACAGCAAGAATAGTCGGCAAAGAAGTGCCGTAAAGAATAGTCTGTACAGCAAGAATAGTCGGCAAAGAAGTGCCGTAAAGAATAGTCTGTACAGCAAGAATAGTCGGCAAAGAAGTGCCGTAAAGAATAGTCTGTACAGCAAGAATAGTCAGCAAAGAAGTGCCGTAAAGAATAGTCTGTACAGCAAGAATAGTCGGCAAAGAAGTGCCGTAAAGAATAGTCTGTACAGCAAGAATAGTCGGCAAAGAAGTGCCGTAAAGAATAGTCTGTACAGCAAGAATAGTCGGCAAAGAAGTGCCGTAAAGAATAGTCTGTACAGCAAGAATAGTCGGCAAAGAAGTGCTGGTGAAGAATAGTACAGCAAGAATAGTCGGCAAAGAAGTGCCGTGAAGAATAGTACAGCAAGAATAGTCGGCAAAGAAGTGCCGTGAAGAATAGTCTGTACAGCAAGAATAGTCGGCAAAGAAGTGCCTACTATTGACATTGACCTTCTATATTGAAATTTTTCCGTGTAATTTGTTAAATCTCTTCGTGAAGAATAGTCTGTACAGCAAGAATAGTCGGCAAAGAAGTGCCGTGAAGAATAGTCTGTACAGCAAGAATAGTCGGCAAAGAAGTGCCGTAAAGAATAGTCTGTACAGCAAGAATAGTCGGCAAAGAAGTGCCTACTATTGACATTGACCTTCTATATTGAAATTTTTCCGTGTAATTTGTTAAATCTCTTCGTGAAGAATAGTCTGTACAGCAAGAATAGTCGGCAAAGAAGTGCCGTGAAGAATAGTCTGTACAGCAAGAATAGTCGGCAAAGAAGTGCCGTAAAGAATAGTCTGTACAGCAAGAATAGTCGGCAAAGAAGTGCCGTGAAGAATAGTCTGTACAGCAAGAATAGTCGGCAAAGAAGTGCCGTAAAGAATAGTCTGTACAGCAAGAATAGTCGGCAAAGAAGTGCCGTAAAGAATAGTCTGTACAGCAAGAATAGTCGGCAAAGAAGTGCCGTAAAGAATAGTCTGTACAGCAAGAATAGTCGGCAAAGAAGTGCCGTAAAGAATAGTCTGTACAGCAAGAATAGTCGGCAAAGAAGTGCCGTAAAGAATAGTCTGTACAGCAAGAATAGTCGGCAAAGAAGTGCCGTAAAGAATAGTCTGTACAGCAAGAATAGTCAGCAAAGAAGTGCCGTAAAGAATAGTCTGTACAGCAAGAATAGTCGGCAAAGAAGTGCCGTAAAGAATAGTCTGTACAGCAAGAATAGTCGGCAAAGAAGTGCTGGTGAAGAATAGTACAGCAAGAATAGTCGGCAAAGAAGTGCCGTAAAGAATAGTACAGCAAGAATAGTCGGCAAAGAAGTGCCGTGAAGAATAGTCTGTACAGCAAGAATAGTCGGCAAAGAAGTGCCGTGAAGAATAGTCTGTACAGCAAGAATAGTCGGCAAAGAAGTGCCGTGAAGAATAGTCTGTACAGCAAGAATAGTCGGCAAAGAAGTGCCGTGAAGAATAGTCTGTACAGCAAGAATAGTCGGCAAAGAAGTGCCGTAAAGAATAGTCTGTACAGCAAGAATAGTCGGCAAAGAAGTGCCGTAAAGAATAGTCTGTACAGCAAGAATAGTCGGCAAAGAAGTGCCGTAAAGAATAGTCTGTACAGCAAGAATAGTCGGCAAAGAAGTGCCGTAAAGAATAGTCTGTACAGCAAGAATAGTCGGCAAAGAAGTGCCGTAAAGAATAGTCTGTACAGCAAGAATAGTCGGCAAAGAAGTGCCGTAAAGAATAGTCTGTACAGCAAGAATAGTCGGCAAAGAAGTGCCGTGAAGAATAGTCTGTACAGCAAGAATAGTCGGCAAAGAAGTGCCGTAAAGAATAGTCTGTACAGCAAGAATAGTCGGCAAAGAAGTGCCGTAAAGAATAGTCTGTACAGCAAGAATAGTCGGCAAAGAAGTGCCGTGAAGAATAGTCTGTACAGCAAGAATAGTCGGCAAAGAAGTGCCGTGAAGAATAGTCTGTACAGCAAGAATAGTCGGCAAAGAAGTGCC
Source organism: Crossaster papposus (assembly GCA_037893245.1). Lineage (NCBI taxonomy): Eukaryota > Metazoa > Echinodermata > Asteroidea > Velatida > Solasteridae > Crossaster > Crossaster papposus. The sequence goes on from JBAIAA010000307.1 coordinate 730,667, forward strand.
GTAAAGAATAGTCTGTACAGCAAGAATAGTCGGCAAAGAAGTGCCGTAAAGAATAGTCTGTACAGCAAGAATAGTCGGCAAAGAAGTGCCGTAAAGAATAGTCTGTACAGCAAGAATAGTCGGCAAAGAAGTGCCGTAAAGAATAGTCTGTACAGCAAGAATAGTCGGCAAAGAAGTGCCGTGAAGAATAGTCTGTACAGCAAGAATAGTCGGCAAAGAAGTGCCGTGAAGAATAGTCTGTACAGCAAGAATAGTCGGCAAAGAAGTGCCGTGAAGAATAGTCTGTACAGCAAGAATAGTCGGCAAAGAAGTGCCGTAAAGAATAGTCTGTACAGCAAGAATAGTCGGCAAAGAAGTGCCGTGAAGAATAGTCTGTACAGCAAGAATAGTCGGCAAAGAAGTGCCGTAAAGAATAGTCTGTACAGCAAGAATAGTCGGCAAAGAAGTGCCGTAAAGAATAGTCTGTACAGCAAGAATAGTCGGCAAAGAAGTGCCGTGAAGAATAGTCTGTACAGCAAGAATAGTCGGCAAAGAAGTGCCGTGAAGAATAGTCTGTACAGCAAGAATAGTCGGCAAAGAAGTGCCGTAAAGAATAGTCTGTACAGCAAGAATAGTCGGCAAAGAAGTGCCGTAAAGAATAGTCTGTACAGCAAGAATAGTCGGCAAAGAAGTGCCGTAAAGAATAGTCTGTACAGCAAGAATAGTCGGCAAAGAAGTGCCGTAAAGAATAGTCTGTACAGCAAGAATAGTCGGCAAAGAAGTGCCGTAAAGAATAGTCTGTACAGCAAGAATAGTCGGCAAAGAAGTGCCGTAAAGAATAGTCTGTACAGCAAGAATAGTCGGCAAAGAAGTGCCGTAAAGAATAGTCTGTACAGCAAGAATAGTCGGCAAAGAAGTGCCGTAAAGAATAGTCTGTACAGCAAGAATAGTCGGCAAAGAAGTGCCGTAAAGAATAGTCTGTACAGCAAGAATAGTCGGCAAAGAAGTGCCGTAAAGAATAGTCTGTACAGCAAGAATAGTCGGCAAAGAAGTGCCGTAAAGAATAGTCTGTACAGCAAGAATAGTCGGCAAAGAAGTGCCGTAAAGAATAGTCTGTACAGCAAGAATAGTCGGCAAAGAAGTGCCGTAAAGAATAGTCTGTACAGCAAGAATAGTCGGCAAAGAAGTGCCGTAAAGAATAGTCTGTACAGCAAGAATAGTCGGCAAAGAAGTGCCGTAAAGAATAGTCTGTACAGCAAGAATAGTCGGCAAAGAAGTGCCGTGAAGAATAGTCTGTACAGCAAGAATAGTCGGCAAAGAAGTGCCGTGAAGAATAGTCTGTACAGCAAGAATAGTCGGCAAAGAAGTGCCGTGAAGAATAGTCTGTACAGCAAGAATAGTCGGCAAAGAAGTGCCGTAAAGAATAGTCTGTACAGCAAGAATAGTCGGCAAAGAAGTGCCGTGAAGAATAGTCTGTACAGCAAGAATAGTCGGCAAAGAAGTGCCGTGAAGAATAGTCTGTACAGCAAGAATAGTCGGCAAAGAAGTGCCGTGAAGAATAGTCTGTACAGCAAGAATAGTCGGCAAAGAAGTGCCGTGAAGAATAGTCTGTACAGCAAGAATAGTCGGCAAAGAAGTGCCGTAAAGAATAGTCTGTACAGCAAGAATAGTCGGCAAAGAAGTGCCGTAAAGAATAGTCTGTACAGCAAGAATAGTCGGCAAAGAAGTGCCGTAAAGAATAGTCTGTACAGCAAGAATAGTCGGCAAAGAAGTGCCGTAAAGAATAGTCTGTACAGCAAGAATAGTCGGCAAAGAAGTGCCGTAAAGAATAGTCTGTACAGCAAGAATAGTCGGCAAAGAAGTGCCGTAAAGAATAGTCTGTACAGCAAGAATAGTCGGCAAAGAAGTGCCGTAAAGAATAGTCTGTACAGCAAGAATAGTCGGCAAAGAAGTGCCGTGAAGAATAGTCTGTACAGCAAGAATAGTCGGCAAAGAAGTGCCGTGAAGAATAGTCTGTACAGCAAGAATAGTCGGCAAAGAAGTGCCGTAAAGAATAGTCTGTACAGCAAGAATAGTCAGCAAGTGCTGAAGCAACGTATCGCTACTCCTGCAAAGTTATTCGGTGCACGCTAGCGTTGCGTGCATCAACTGCAAAGCCATCGGCGAGCTATTGTACGTGAGCTAATAATTGTGCGCATATTAATTAATATTTTGTGTAGCTTGCAGTCAGAATTACAAGACTGTTAGCTGCGGCGTATATTTTATGAGTCACACGTACTGAACAGTGAAAACAGCTATGATTTACTCACTGTAAGCGAATAATTAGTGTAAATAATAATTACTGTGAATAGAGTTGCATTTAGCGCTACTGTTAATAAATTATTTGTTGCGTTCGAGTTCTTGAATTATAAAAGCTGTTTCCTCGAGTGAATTACTCTATTTAGTCTGTTTTTAATGCGTGCGCCTGCGCATTAGGTCTATTAATTAGTAGACTGGATTTTCTTAAGTCTTCTCATTTGATTGACAGTGGAATCTTCCTGGTGAGCCTGGCTACCTACACCCCTCCCCTTCCCCAGTTCCCACAGAGTTAGTTAGACTGGTTCAAGACTTTCACCCCCTCCCCTTTTCCAAAACCACGCCCATCCCCGATCTTCTGGCTGCGACCGATCTCGTTTGAAGTGCGCCCTCTGACGATTAGTGAAGTTCCTGCAGACGTCCGCCAGATCAGACCAGCCGTAAGTATTGTACGGTGGCCGTACATCGTCATTCTCTGAACGGGCACTCCCTCACCCGTTACAGTATGTATTTCTTAATTTGTATTAAGCCCAATAACGCGCAAGGTTTGATTTTCACTGTTTAATATTTGCACTAATTTAAAAACTCTCAATGCTTTCCCGTTATAATAAAAATCCCCCCGCAAAAAAAAATAAATGTAAGAAATCACACAAGCTTCTGGCAAAAACAAATTATACTCTAAATCAAGAATATCAATATGAAGGAGAATTCCCATTAGCGCCGACCGCGCGTGAACATAATTAAATAACACTTTATTAACCAGTTCGCGCCGGATGACGTATATAAACGCAAAAATTTTCCCAAATTCAAAACGGATGACGAATAAATACGCCAAGTTCAAGTTCGGAAATGTATGTCAGCAGCGCGCAAGGCCGGAAGTGCGTGGGTGTGCTACCCAGCACTATCGGCCTGAACACGCTTCGGATCGAGTTTCGTTAAAAATAATCCCGCCCGTCGGCTCGGCGATGTAAAAATAATCCCGAACACATTGAGAATAACACAGCGTCAATGCAGCTGCTTTGCTTACTTAGCCGCAGAAGTATATAATTTTTGACTCACTTCAAAGCCTTCTGCCGATAGGTCGGTCTCATCTTGTAACATCACCTCTGATTGGCTGGCTTCCTTTAGCCCACCTGTGAACAACACCCTGAAGACATTACTCAATGCTGCCAGTACAACCTAAAAAAAAAGTTAAAAAAAAAAAATATCATGTCCAACAACAGACAAATTGTCGCTCTTCGATTGGAACCATCGCGTCTTTACAAATACCTGAAGTTATATTAATGTTACAGGTTATTGCCATTTTCTTCAACACCCCCCCCCCCCCCCCCCCCCCCACGCTCCTCGATATCCAACCACCCCCACCCCCACCCCCCCCCACGGCCACGCTCCTCAATATCCAACAGACGAGTTCAATAATTTAAAGGTCAAAGCTCAGCTGTACCAAATTCTGCCTCGTCATATCGCCGGCCAATCACATTTTGGTACTGTCACTGTGCAATGTCATGAATACTATCCCTTTACCCCTATGAATACCCATGGAGGATTCTTATTTCTAACGCTTAGAAGAATACAAACAACTAATCTAATTAGAGAACAAGATGTATAATAAAGGCAAATCACTGATCTATAATGTGCATCAGAAATAGTAGCAATAAACCCTAGAAATTGTAAGGTCAAAGGTCATCTGAACAGTGAAAGTGCACGCAACAACAATAATCTCATGCAAATAATGTCATGAAAATCTGGCCCTAAATTCACCTAAATCGCACTTATGTAGCACAACAACTGCAATCATATAAAGTTCTCCAATAATCAAACTTTCTTTACCTCTGTCCTCGGGTCCTCGGGTCGAGTATGAGTCAAGAATTTAGAACAAATTCATTGTGTCATCAGCATGGACCATGTATCCATGTATCTACGGTAGCAACGAAGGGCGCCCTCAAGAGTTGTGAAGAGCGCCACCATGAGGCAAGCTTAGACTCGCTCACCAGCAGTTACACTAAAACTTTCCAACTTTCATAATTTGTGTATCATACGGGGTAATATCTTTCTCCCGGCCTGAGCCCGTACCCGAAACGAAGCCAGATATTCGAATAGGTTAACAAGTACGTAGTCTTCACTCAAGCCGACCAAACCTATTAATTTGGGAAAGAATATACATTGTACACAACATACATACATGCACTTGTTGAATTGTATACTACTTCCGCCCACAATGCTACTGCAATCATCGTGATTGCAACCCACCCACCCGAAATTACCCAATTTGCTTGATGTTTTCCTCCCACCCGATATTGCCCCATTAGCCCCATTAGCCCCATTCATCGTGATTGCAACCCACCGACCCACCTACCCACCTACCCATTTGCTTGATGTTTTTTCCCCCACCCGATATTACCCCATTAACCCGAAAAATCTTGATTGCAACCCACCCACCCGAAATCACCCAATTTGCTTAATGTTTTTCCCCCCACCCCCGATTTGCCCGATTTGCCCGATTTGCCCGATTTGCCCGATTTGCCCGAATTGCCCGATGTTTTTTTGTCCCCACCGATATTACCCCATTTACCCCATATTACCAGGATGTTACCACTATTTCTGGCATTGCATCGTTATTACTAATAACGATATTACCCCATTCACCCATATATTGGTTAATACATGTACCAATATTACGATATCACCGGAACAATACTACAATGTATACACATATACACATCAATGACTCTACTGAACCTACATCTTAACGTGTGTTAAATGCTATATATGTGCCCAATATCACCGCTGTCTGTAATCACAGTTTGCAATTATTTTTTGGTAATGTATTTTAATTGCATGTTGGCTTTTTGGCAAATTTGTTTCTTCGAGACTTGAAGTAAATAAATATTACACAATTATCTCTACGAAAACATACTAAACGTATCGCTATTACGCAAAACACAACGTTCTTGTAGAAAAAAAGTGATAAAATTGTCACGCAGGTTTATCACGCTCACTTGGGGTCAACATGTACATTGAGGTCACCCGATATTACCCAATTTGCCCCCCCCCCCCTCTAATCCCTCAGCCTAATCCTCCTTTTGTTGTTTGTTCCATTGAACTCTGAGCTTTTTCTTTTGTGTTTCTCCAGTCCGCCATGATGTACATCATGCTGTATGTTGCCCTGTATATGAAAAAGTTTGTTTCTTGTAAACAGCCATTAGTCTCTGAAGAAGATCTTGTTAAGATCGAAATATTAGGCCCTCTTAACTTATTTTATTTAAAAGTCAATAGTGATTCTAGGCATCCAGCAAGTGCAATAGATATCCTGTAATTGTTCCGACAAATTTAATTAAACCAAACAAAATCACCCCCCAAAACAACCAATAACAACGTAATAACCACTGCACGACGCCTGTTGAAAACGAACGCTACTTTTCTTGCTTTCCCTAATTAAAACACTTTGAACGAGTCAGTTGAACAATATTTACTATAAAATACAACCCCCCAAATACACCCATTCATGATAATTCAAGCAATTACCAATGGGGTATCTTACAAATTAAGAAAATCTGAGGCAAAATGAATACAGTGGTACAAGAAACACTAATGGGACGCGCAAACAAGCAGAATTGGAAGAATACAAGGTTTTAAATGTAAAGGCGACATTTCTTACTGATATTTCTTTTTTACAAGTATAAACCAATCCATTTTAAAACTAGAACGGGGGCACTTGGTAGAGAACAGACCGCTGCCCCAATTGCAGAACACCCTGTCTCCCAATGTTAAACAAAATCCTTCAAAGTGATTAACATTCCTGATCTGATCGAGATCAATATAAAAATGTAGTGAAATCATCCTTGACACATAAGCTATCCACCCACCAAGTTTCGTTAAAATCCATCAAGTAGTTTTCCTGTTTTCCTGTTATACAAGCAGCCCGACAGATAGATAGACAGATAGATAGATAGACAGCCCGATAGACAGACAGACAGACAGACCGACAGACAGACAGACAGCCCGACAACCCGACAGATAGACACCACGACAGCCCGACAGATAGACAGACTGATAGACAAATATAATATTCCTTTACGATCGGAGATAGGTAGAGGTATCAAATTATAATGAAACTGGCCTTTACACTTCTAGGGACACAACCAGCGGCCACAATGTTCCTAAATTAGAGTAAAGTTTGCACTTACAAGTGTACGTTTAGCCTACAATTTAGCACACAATTTCATTTGCATATTAATATTTCTCTTTTCTTTTTACTGATTTTACAAGCCAAGGCAGCGTAACTATTAATACATAATAATATAAATGAATAATATAAATGAAATAAAATATGCACCAAGCAGTTGTGATACACAGAAAATCACAAAAATGTGCTCACTATATAAAACGTTTTCGTCCAAAAACTTCTTCTACTAAAATTAGCGGCCATCTTCAACTGTGACGTCACAACTAGAACGGAACAAACCATTCTTCGACATATTTTGACCTAAATTGCATACAAATGCAAGGCTAACCCCTTATCAATTAATTTTAGGGACATTTGAGACTTTTGGGGGCAAAATCTTAATTTTTGAATAATATGTTTTGACCTAATTTGAATACAAATGCCAGGCCAACCTCTTATCAATTAATTTTAGGGACATAATTTGCATAACAATGCATTGATATAAAAACAAATTGGGGGATTTAAGAGCTTTTTAGACAAAATCATTGTTGACCTAATTTGCGTAAAATTGCATTGCTAACTTCTTACAAATTAATTTTTAAGGGGGATTTGAGATTGTTTTTCTTTGAATACTGGGGTATCTGCACACCGACGCGCTTCAATATTTGCAACAAAAATGGCATTTTACCACTGACCAGGGTTGCGTTCCACTTACGCGAACGTTGCCAACGTTGGCCAACGTTAGCGTTGTTCGCTTAAGTGGAACGCAATGTGCGCCAATTATGTTGGCGAACGTTAGCGAAACGACATTTCGAGCTGTTCGCTGTTGGCCAGTGACGTATTTTAAAGATGGCGAAGAGGTTAGCAGACGGCAGTGTTCTTTTCACGGTTTGATTTACGTTTCATACTTTTTGTTATAAATGGTGGATTGTTTTGAGCAGTTATAGGGATCTTTTAAAGAAAAATAATGAGTTGGACAAAAAGCAGCCAACCAAACGATGTCACTGTCAATGGGCGCCGCCATTTTGAAAACGTAGTTTTTCAAATATCGTTCCACTTTAACTAACGCAAACTCAAAACGTAGGCGAACGTTCGCGCAAACAGTTCGCGTAAGTGGAACGCAGCCCTGGGTAGTCTAGCCCTAGACCCTTGTGTTATTTCGGCGCCCACCACCACGCGCGCAGATTCGTTAACGCTGACTCTTTTTCAAATCCCGGCTTCGTGTGCGTTCTGGTCTCACGCATGCGTAGTTTACAAAATACGGCTGGATCCATGTTCGCACTGGAGCCGACGTTTGACAAACGTACATGATTTTGGATTCACGGGTGGGGGTTCGTCGTGAAATAGCGCCCTCTATAACATCGGTGGTTTGTGTCAGTGATCGCGAAATAAACAACACGAAGGTCTTGGAACCAAGACTAAGCCCTGGGCTGCGTTCGCCGTTTTCGCTAACGTTCGCCAACATAATTGGCGCACATTGCGTTCCACTCAAGCGAACAACGCTAACGTTGGCCAACGTTGGCAACGTTCGCGTAAGTGGAACGCACCCCTGAAATAAACAACTCTTACAGGGCAAGGGTTATGGATCAACACTGAATCATCCAAAGTTATTGTAGAAGCAACAAACCTTTTACAATTCTGAGAATGTATAATAACAAAATCTGATTGACAATCTGATGGGCAATAAAATAAACAACACTTTCAACAACAACAAAAGATACAATATTTAATTTTCTTGACGTCATTTAAAACATCTTATCACATTGACAGATTAGTAATAGTCAGACCCAGTATTAGCCCCGCCCCGTTGTATTCTGACCAATCGTGGCCGTGATTCATGTCGGACATGTGTGCCAATAAACCACAAGACTCATCTCAAACAGAACCCCGAACCAAAACATAGAAATATAAACTCCTTTCAGCTACAAAACAATCGACTCTGAGATAGAAATCTAACAAAGCTACAAATATAAACCTGGGAAGTCAAATATTTATCCAATTTTTCAGAACAAATATAATTTGTGTTTTTGTCAGCAATATTTACAATATCTCTCAGATATATACATACTATGCCTTGCACATTAAAAAAACAAACTTAACAGCATTAAAGCAATAAACACACACATTTTTGGAATGATATTCATGTCGTATCAATAAAGATTAAGAGTAATCACTTGAAATTGTGCAGAAAAAATTGGTAAATCTGTTAAAATTCATCACTTTTCAGTGTCGCAATGACATTTACCTTGGAGAAAAACAAATCACTAAGCTCCAAGAAAGTGCAGCAGTACTGATTTCGTTCAAATCATGCCAACAAGTTAGATATCTACCTATCAATAAAAATACGAATAATTAATAAATGTCAATAGAATTGTTTGTACAAATATAATTTGTCTTTAAAACAATTGCACATTTTCAATTTCATAAATTTAGTTACCAAATCATTTTGTTCATGATATTTCATTTCTCTATACATGTATTTGTTTACATAAATGTGCTTTATAAGAAAAAATTGAGGTAAAGGTTCCGTTTTGTGTTTGTTTACATTTTGAGAACGGATATAAATTAATGTCACTAGACGTCAAGACACATTCTTGAAGAAAAACAAGTTAACATTTAAAATGGTGATTTTTTTTGTATTCAATTTAAACTTCTGCAAGCTTTTAGTAACAGCAAGAACAAACTCGCTTAGAAAATAATTTCAACAAAACTGAAGAACAGAAAATTGAGCTAAAAAATAAAATGTGAAATTTATAGCACACTTATACTGCTTTTACGTATCTACTGGCAAAATAAATAAAAAATGTGGCATTAAACGCTGGAAACCACATAATTGTCTGTACGGAAGCCCAATGGTTTGGAAGATTGTTATAAGATATGGCTTATTGAAGGCAAATGTGTCTAAATTGTGGCCACTGAGCTAGCTAAAAACATTTGTGAGGCGTTCTGGGAGCTGATAATAAGACAGAATTCTGTGGGCACAAGTCAAAATGAGAATTTGCAGGTTTTAGCAAAGAGAATAGAATTCTCCGTACAATAATATTGGTTACACTTCAACAGGACGTTCCGATGACAAGTTATGGCCGTTTTTGAAGTTATTGTCATGTCCAAAATGTATGATACTTAGAAAAAGGTCTTTAACCGTGTTTTTCCCCCTTAAAAAACTTTATTTCAGGATTTTTGGACACATGTGCAACTGCATATATCAATTATTACAAAAACCAATAAATCTGAAAATTGACAAACATTTCTTCATTACAGCCTTTTCCCAGTTCCGTCTCATTTTGACAGAACGCCTCACAAATTGTGCAAATAAATACAATGGAAAAAACAAATTTACTAACTAAACAATATTCTGTCGTGAAACTATGACCTCATAATTCAATTAAACATGTTAGAGGTACGATTTAGTATTATACCACATTTGATTCTGTTGGCTTTTGTTTTCCAATCAGAAATGGACGCTGATTTTTTAGTTAAGCTCAAAATTATCAAAAATGATGAAAAGTCACACAAATCGCAGCAAATTGGTCTTGCCGCAGTACGCATCATTTATAAATTGGAATAAAATATAAATTCCCGTCGCACATTTTCCAGATAAATACACCAAACTGGAATTCAACAGGCATAAAAATGACAAACGGCAGTTTGTTTTTTTACAGTTTGTTTTTTTACAGTTTTGTTTTTTTACAGTTTTGTAATAGATGAACGAGAAATGCAAACGGAAGGAATGTTCATCAATAATCAAAATCCCATTAAAAACCCTCAAATATTTTGTATAAAAAAACAAAAAACAATTAATAATTGTTTTGGAAAGAGCCAGATTTTATCAATTTTTTTGGAGGAGATTCTAACATATCCCCAAAAATTACAATCCCCCAAACCCCAGAATGGCCTATTATTAGTCTTTTCAGACCAGAAAAACTAGCATGGATAGACGAGGAATCCTTCTAGTTGAAAAAAGACACCAAGATCCCTCGATTCGGTACAGTAGTTTTCATTCTAAGAAAGTTTATCTGGAACCAAGTCGGTGGTCAATTTTACAGGCCGTCAACAGAATAGGCTTATTGGTCGTATTCAGTGGATTAATGTCCAACTGACCCTGACTTTTGTTCCAGAAAAAGGCCACAATTGGACCGAGGTCAAGATTTGCTGTCATTTTTCATCCGGAAACAATCCTGACAATCGACACTAGTTTTTGTGGTCAGAGAGTACTGAAACTAGGCCGTTTTTTAACCACCCTGTATAATGGACATGGAATGAGCTTGTGATGATCATGTGATGGTCATGTGACGGTCACGTGACGGTCACGTGACGGTCATGTGACGGTCATGTGACGGTCATGTGATTACTTGCAGCATCCCTTTTCTTGCGTCTCATCAGTCAGGTGCAGGGCTTTCTCAATGTCCTCGTCTTCTCTTTCTTGGAGGATGTTCGCCATGGTGAGGAAGGCTTCCTTCACGTTCGTGCCATTCTTAGCACTCGCCTCGTAGAACAGGCATCCGTACGACTGAGAGAAAAAAAGCCAATAATTGTTAGGCTGGTGCCAGTCAACATGTAACTATTGCCCAATTCTATCATATTTTCACTACATCCTGTCTGTAGTCTTTTTCTCTTCTTATAATTTCTCTTCTTCATTTAAGGGGAAACTACAACTACTACTGCCTTAGGAACCAGTCAATATAAAACTATTGCCCACCTCAGCCAGGCTTTTGCCGACGCCCTCTTTGATCTGTCGGGTGTCTGACTCCTCGCCTTCTGACATGTCGGTCTTGTTGCCTATCATCATACGCACCACACTCTCACTTGTCGATTCCTTCCAGAAAAAAACAAACAAAAGTGATTCCCGTCTCGAAACTCTAATCCAGGAGAAATTAGCGACTTATCAAGCAAGTTTTGTAATAAAAGTCGCTTGAGAACTGCAAGAAATGGTAACGTGTTCACAAAATACCAGCACGAGGACTCAGGAAGAACCGGGAAGAACCGGGGAAGAACCGGGGAAGAACTGGGGAAGGACCGCGGGAGGACCCGGGGAGGACCCGGGGAGGACCCGGGGTGGACCTGGGGTGGACCTGGGGTGGACCCGGGGAGGACCCGGGGAGGACCCGGGGAGGACCCGGGGAGGACCCGGGGAGGACCCGGGGAGGACCCGGGGAGGACCCGGGGAGGACCCGGGGTGGACCTGGGGTGGACCCGGGGAGGACCTGGGGTGGACCCGGGGAGGACCCGGGGAGGACCCGGGGTGGACCCGGGGTGGACCCGGGGAGGACCCGGGGAGGACCCGGGGAGGACCCGGGGAGGACCCGGGGAGGACCCGGGGAGGACCCGGGGAGGACCCGGGGTGGACCCGGGGAGGACCCGGGGTGGACCCGGGGAGGACCCGGGGTGGACCCGGGGAGGACCCGGGGAGGACCCGGGGAGGACCCGGGGTGGACCTGGGGTGGACCCGGGGAGGACCTGGGGTGGACCCGGGGAGGACCCGGGGAGGACCCGGGGTGGACCCGGGGTGGACCCGGGGAGGACCCGGGGAGGACCCGGGGAGGACCCGGGGAGGACCCGGGGAGGACCCGGGGTGGACCTGGGGTGGACCCGGGGAGGACCCGGGGAGGACCCGGGGAGGACCCGGGGAGGACCCGGGGTGGACCCGGGGAGGACCCGGGGAGGACCCGGGGAGGACCCGGGGAGGACCCGGGGAGGACCCGGGGAGGACCCGGGGTGGACCCGGGGAGGACCCGGGGAGGACCCGGGGAGGACCCGGGGAGGACCCGGGGAGGACCCGGGGAGGACCCGGGGTGGACCCGGGGTGGACCCGGGGAGGACCTGGGGTGGACCCGGGGAGGACCCGGGGAGGACCCGGGGTGGACCCGGGGTGGACCCGGGGAGGACCCGGGGAGGACCCGGGGAGGACCCGGGGTGGACCTGGGGTGGACCCGGGGAGGACCTGGGGTGGACCCGGGGAGGACCCGGGGAGGACCCGGGGAGGACCCGGGGAGGACCTGGGGTGGACCCGGGGAGGACCTGGGGAGGACCCCGATCATTGGAGGTCTTGATCTTTGCAGGACTCACCACAACGCTGTTCATCCAGTTCCGGACGTTAATGAAGGAACTCTCCGAGTTGACGTCATACATGATGATGATGCCGTCGGCTTTCCGGAAGTAATGCCGTGTGATGCTACGAAACCGCTCCTGTCCGGCTGTGTCCCATAGCTGAAGGGCGATCACAGAATCGTTGATGATCATCGTCTTGACTTGGAAGTCGACTCCTGAGAAAACAAACGGAGAAAATTCAATGTTCTCCTTTTGCCTTATTCTTGTTTCCAGTTTGCACTCTGCAAGTAGTTTAGAAAGCACGTCGCTTTCTATCTTGGGCCGAGTTCGGGCGGTCTATTCTTGACACGCGTAACTTGTTCTTGCAAAACCCTGGTGGATAGGTGGTGTGTGTTCTTGTTTCGAGTGCAATGTTCACGGGTCGCATTCCCGCCGTTCGAGCGTAAGAACAGAGTTCGCGTGTCAAGAACAGACCGCCCGAACTCGGCCTTGAGTTACAACTGTTGCACAGGAAAAGTACGGAAGTTGGGCTGTAGGTTATTCACAAGCCGTTTCTAAGCCTGCAGCTGAGGGTTGGGAAGGAAGGAAGGAACCTGATTCCTATTGAACGGGAAAAGAGCGTTTAAAAAATAATTCAACTAACCGATAGTTGCACTAAAAGACGGCCTGAAGTCGTCGTGACAAAACCGATGAATGAAACTCGTCTTTCCAACGCCTGAATCACCAACAAAGACGATTTTGAAGAGACGCTCTGGGCCCTTGGGTGTCCCCGCAATCTGAAATTAAACATTTTCTTATTGTTTTTCTTAATTTTTTGTCTTCATTTTCTTTTTTTTTCTTATAAATTATACGAATTGCCCGACAGATCAACAAACAGAGGTTTATTAATCATTTAACAGATCAAAACATTAAAATTGATTGATTATTTACAAATCTCAATACAATGAGATTTATTGATCACTCAACACAAATTTATTAATCATTTGTCAATTAAATAATCGATATATATTTGATAGATTAATATATTGAGCTTTATTGATTACTTGACAGATTTTAAATGATCACTAGTCTGAGCATTCTACTGATAAGTATTGATAATTTGACAAATAAATATAATGATATAAATATTGATCACTTGATAAATTAATACATTACTTGACAGATTTTAATGATCTCTAATCTGAGCAATTCACTGATAAGTATATTGATAATTTGATAAATCAATACATTGATTAGCGAATCAATAACTCACCCTAGCTGCCTCTGTCATGACATTATTGGCTGAGTGGCACCCGATTGGTTCCTCCCTCAACCCACTGGGTTTATACACGCCTCCTAATCCGTTCATAGTTGCATCTGAAGAACCTAACTTAGCCTCCGGACTAGATAATGAAAACAAATGGAAGACACTTCCACTAGTACAAGGGATTGGTTTGTGATTGACTTGTGACTTGTGATTGGCTTGTGACCGGTTTGAAATGGGCTTGTGATGGGCTTGTGACGGCCTTGTGAAAGACTGGTGAAAGACTGGTGACAGACTTGTGACTGACTTGTGACTGACTTGTGACGGACTTGTGACTGACATGTGACTGACTTGTGACGGACTTGTGACGGACTTGTGACTGACTTGTGACTGACTTGTAACTGACTTGTGACTGACTTGTGACCGACTAGTTAAAGTGGGTAATCCTTAAATTGACCTGAATTATTATGGGGATGTTTCCAAGAAATCTAGTGTGGAAAAAGTGTGTCAAAAATGCAGTGGCGTTTGGGCCAGTTTCAGGACAAATTTAAATAGATGGAATACGTACGTTGATGAATACACCTGCCGAGCACTACGTTGGATGACCTCCCCGTCAATCTCATCACCATCGATCCTTGTCGTCCCATTGGTCCATTTGTGTCCCATGACCAGGTCCATGCGTTCCCCACCCTCCCCGTCAGTAAACTGCCCGCCGTTGATCATGCCGTGTAGCGGCGTGCCGTGCCCGTTGTGGTAAACGTCGTCGTCTACTTCAACCTCATCATCTTCATGGATGATGTATGATCCGTCATCGTTATCGTTGTCGTCAACGCCGTCTTGCCGTGATTGCCCTGAGATCCTACCCCTGGGGTTGGCAAAGAGATCAATTAACTTAGGCTAGCCCCCTCCAGATTTGGGTTCTAAGCCACGTTCACCTTTGCTCTGTGTACATTTCTAACAGCAATTTAAAAAAAATGCTACCCTGTGGAGACCTGAACACAATTGGGACAATGGCAGTGAATAGGTCTCCACAGGGTATATTTCAATAGATGAAAAGGTCTCCGCAATATTTTTTATGAAATAGGAATGGTTCAGTCGCAAATTGTAGTATATTATGTAAGAGATGTTGGGTAAAAATGTCCACCCAGGAAAGTAATTTTGATTAAAATGGGAGCATTTTTTAAATGGCCTTCGATCCTCCAAAAACTCTGTACAAGAGAACAAAACGATGTCTCCACAAGGATAGACATTTGAGAGTGTGTGCTTGAGACCGAGTCTGAGCTATTGTAGTCACCTGACCAAACGCCGCAATCTGATTGGTCAATGCAGCAGTGTTTATAGTACGAAGCAGAAAAAAAGTATTTTGCAAATTTTGTTGCTAATCAACGAACAGCTAGGAACAATTGAAACATTCAATAAAAAGCAAACAAATGAATGCGGAAAGGATCACAAATATTACACAAACATACACTAAATATCACTTAATACTACAATAAATATTGTAATAACATTGACAATGGCATTCACAAAATTGAGAGGTACGATACGTCACAAAATCACACTTTGGTTTTGGATGTCAACTCGGTTTGTAAAAAGTCATGCGGGTTTAAGTCAATAGATTGTTGTTATACATCTAGAACATGGGTCAAAGTCAATTTTGGGGGAAAATAAATTGTGGTTACAAATAAAAGCAGTTAAAAGGACACAAATACGCACAATTAAAAAACAAGAAACCACAACTGTTAACACAAAATAATAGAAGTAAAAAAAAATTTTTTGTAGACGAAAAGTGAATGCTTATTTTGCGGACTAATATTTTGCGGATTAAAATGTTAATAAAGCATAAATCAAAACAATAATGTGGAATAGCTTAAACTTTGGCGTCCTGTTATTTCAAGAAGTCGATTTTTAAAAAGCAGTTAAAAAAATTGTAAAATTAAGTAAAATTAAGTCTAAAGCAAAGGTACCAACAATATAAATACATAATAATAATAACTATACTCAGCATCTGTAGCAGGCTTAAAAAAAAAAAATGAAAGATGTAGTTATTAATTATTATTAATTTGAAACTAATTGCGGCGAATATTTCAAGCGCTGTCAATTTTATGGGTGTTAACTTGGCACACAAACAATTATGCAAATTAGTACATTTAAAACACCATGCGACATTCGGGAGAATTAATGCAGCATAAATATCATCACCTTGACTTTAAATTCCTATTTTTGCTGAGATCGAAACGGCGGGGACTGCGCTAGATATTATGAGATTTTGAAAATTGGGATGTGGGGTCGTCGGAGCTGTTTTGGGAAAAACAAAATAGCAGACATGACAAAAAGACACATGAATGTTGGAATATTGGCAAACAGAGTCCTACCTCGGAGCGTTGGCTGACATATCTAACATGTTTATGATCCAAAGAAATGTGTGTTTACATCATTTCAAAACACTGAACACTATGCATACAAATATCGGCGTAAACCATGACACAAATGTTGGACTTTTTGAAAAATGAGAACGAAACTAGGAAGCGGTCGAAGTTAGAGTTTACGGGTATTAGGAAGGAGATTAATATTCTCTAAACAATATGTTTGTTGCACTTCAAACGGACATTCCTTTGACAATTATTTTATGTGTATAGTTCGCCTAATATTGACATGCCAAAAAAGTGAAATATGGAGATTTTTTAAAAGTTTTGTAGTGAAAATAAAGAAGCTTATCATTTTGTCTTCAGAAACACTTTTACTCGAATCTCAGAAAGGTTCTGTCAACTTACTTAGTTCTCTTTTAAACTGTTAATTATATTTAATAAATTGTTGGAAAATTAAGAACAACAAATGGTTTCAAGTCTGGCTGCACCCCTAATGGTGTAATTGGACGCCGTTATTTCAAAAGCTTGCATGAATCGAAAAAAGCTTGCTATTTTAATCAAGTAAAAACCCATTTTAGAGTGTTGAGAATAAAAAAATGTTAATGGTCATTCTGTCTATCATACGCTTTTGGCCGAATTTTATCAAAAAAAGGAAGCAAAAAATATTTGTTTAAAGGGAGGAGGGTTAATTTCCCTGTCAAGTAGGTTTACTGACAATATAAACCAAAATGAATTTTTTGTTTAGTGTATGCAGTCATTATCAAGCATTTACAGAAAAAAATAATCACATTCTTAAAGAATTTTTTTTAAATAGGTTTTGAAATCTTGACAAATATTCAGCGGTCCAAAGTTTAGATGTTTGGGTTATTATTTCTTACCTTGCTGGAGATACATAGGGTGCCATGACCGAGCCTTGCTTGACCAACGGTGACCCTTGACTTTGGCTTTCATTCTGCACTTCCTTGACCTACAAGAAAGGATAAACGTTGACCAGTGGCTTAACAAACACAGAGGCTACCTTTGTCCCAATGCCTAAAAATTGAAACAATAGTCTCATGATTAATTTGACTCTCTTGGGAAATTACTGACAACTCTCTCAAAAAGTATCCGATTTGGACGTTTGATGTCTCAATTAAACCAGTCAGGAAGTCAGGTTTGCGTAGCGGTTCTTTCCTCGCCTTTGACCACTATGACCCGGGTTTGAATCCGGCCTGGGCAATATGTGGATTAGGTTTTCAGTCCCTGCCTGACTCTGCGGGTTTTCCCCAGGATATTCTTCTGGGGTTTTCCTCCCACCTCTAAAACTGTACCTTCTTCTCATTGTCTTCTCTCTACAGGTTTCTTCAGGCTTACGAGCTACAGTGCCGAGGGCACTTTAGAGGGATCTTTGGTTTTATTACCAGAAATATATAATAATAATACCTATATTATCTGTGTTGGCTACATATTCTATGTGTAGCATTCCATTATAATTTATTTGCATTGTTTTGGTTTTTTTGAGACACTTTGTATATTTGTGTACTTACTTTGAGTCGCGATTCAAACTCGTCTTTCTCGTCCTGCAGTTTCTTGTTCATCGTTCGTAGCAGATTCAGCTGTTTTACCAAACTCTCTCTCTCCTCCATAATGTTCTCAGTCACCTTCAACGCCGCACTAAGACAACATTATTTTTTTAAATGTTTACAAACTGTGTTGAGGCAAAACGTTGCAACTCCTTAAAACATGTACATGTACAAATGTGACAACCAAAGTAGACTCTTGCTTCAACATGTTTGGGTTTTTTTATGAAAAAATTTAACTGAATTGCTTTGAAGTGTCGCTTTGCGTGATTTTCCGTTTGAAGTACTAGAACCCAACTTAAAGGTGCGTTAAACCATAAATAAAGGGAAGCAAGTTTGAACCAGTTCTCGTCAGGATTATTTTGACATTGACCAGACCAGACATTGACCTCGATCCGAGGCGAGTTCAGACCGACAACTGTGGCAAGCACACCCTGATATATCTTGCCTCGCTCGCTGTGAGTCGGTCGCTGACAGATATTTTCAGCCTTGCTCGTTAAGTGTTTGTCCGACAACCATTTGAATAACGGGGAAAATATTGCATGTATACACGTCCTCCGAGGCGAACTGGTTAACCAGTACGCGCCGGAGGACGTATATACACGCAAAGTTTTCCCCAGATTCAAAACCGATGGCGCATAAACACGCCACGAGCAAGGCCGAAAATGTCTGTCAGCAGCGAGCAAGGCCAGAAATGTCTGTCAGCAGCGAGCAAGGCAAGAAATGCGTGGGTGTGCTTCCGGCCTGAACATGCCTCGGACCGAGTTCCGTTAAAATTAATCCCGCGCCTTGGCTTGGTGATGTTTTAATAATTCCGGCGCGAATTGGTTAATATAAACATGAGGTATGACTCACTGCGCTCGGTCTCTCTTCTCTTTCTTCATGGTGACTTGAATGTCTTTTAAGTAGGTTTTAGATTCATCCAGATCCATCATCGAACCGTCCAACTTCGTCCTCAGATCATAGTTGGTCTGCAACACAAATTAAAAACACGGTTTTGTTGGCTCTCCATAAAAAAGATCTCTGTAGTGTATAAGATTTGAACCCATAAAACTTACGTCGGTCCTACTATTTTGTTACTCCCTTTTTTTTATCGTTCTTTACTACACCTCATAAATATTCATGAACAAATTGGAGCGCGTCATTGGCCGATTCCACCGCGCGTCCAGAAAGTAAAAATGATGCGCTGTCATGTGACGCCATCCCGGTGAGTATCCAGCTCGCTGCAGTGCATATTCTTTCTGGTAGCCCCAAATATTCCTTCTGGAAATCTTGAGAAGGATTGAGGAGGGTTTAGAGGTAATCTTCTTACCTTCTGCAACATTTCATTTTCCTGTTTGATGTCTTCTTCTACGTCACTCAGCTTCTTCAGATTAGTTTCAAGCTGTCACAGAAAACAAATATTAAATTTTGTTTAAAACAAATTTTGTAAAATCAAGGTAGGATACACCATTGGTAATTGCTTAAATTATCAGAAATGGGTAGATTTATAGGGGGTTGTATTTTACAGTAAATATTGTTTAACTGACCTGTCCCAAGTTTTACAATCATGGATGCCCAGGAAAAAAGCAAGAAAAACGGCGTCCGTATTTTAACCAGCATCGGGCAGTTGTTCTTGTTGTTCTTGTCTGTTTTTAGCAAGTATTTTATAAATTGTTTAGATTTGAAAACAAAAATTGACTGAGTGGAGTCGGGTTTGAACCAGCGATCTCCGGATTGCCGTTCCGGTGCTCTACCAACTGAGCTATCCAGCCCTGTGTTGGCGGTTCCTCAAATTTTGCAAATCGAAAAAAACAGTGAACGGGGATCCCTTGTAGAAGATACGGCTATTTGTACAAGTATTTTATAAGCGAGCAATTCTTGATGTTTGAAATATTTCTGCTGATCTTGACAGATGATCTAAGATCTAATCTTTGGCTGTCTTATTTTTGAAAGATGTGGGAGGTCGGGGTATAAGAAAACTACGCTGGGTTATTGGATCTGACCTCAATTTGTCGTTTGGAGAGTTCTTGGAGCTGCTCATCTTTGCTTCTCATCAAATATGTCAACTCTTCACGTACCCTCTTCTCCTTTTCTTTCTCCTAGGAATAAATAAGGAACAACCAAAGAAGTCTTCTTATCTTTTGGCAAGTTGAGATATGTTCAAGGTCATGTGGATCTGCGCTATCAATCAATCACGCAGAAATGCACTTGTGCGATCAGTCGATCTAGTAGGAAATCTCAGACTTTACTTCTCTTTTACAAAACACTTCTCCATCAAGGGTAAGAAATACGGTTCCGGACCTCTAAATACTGTAATGACAGGGTAGGCACTCACCGCGTTAGGGGGACAGGCTCTTTTGTTTGGAAAAGACAGACATTTTCGAGTACCCATAGCGCGTTGGGTGTTCAGTAAAGGTAGAACAAAGTAAAATCGGGTTAGGGTATAATGAAAGAAAATGTAGAAGAGGACAAATTAGGGTGATCATGAAAATTTTAAAATTGTTGAGTGTTCTGAGTTTGAGATTAGAGAGATTTCAGTTTACACACAAACCCTATGGGTTGTCCCCATAACGCTATGTACCAAAAGAAACGGTGGCCTGCTACAATTAACGCCAAAGAACAAAGAAATGTTCATCTACCTCGTGAAGGATTCTGTCTCTTTCTGCTCTGATTTGCAGCTCCATTTCTTCATACAGTCGTCTTACCTCTAGCTCATGAGCACTGCCTCGACTAAAAAAATTAGAAATAAAAACTAAAATAAAAAAATGACTCTGGACAAGTGCAAAACCTAAATGATAGAAAAACTTTTCAAAATCCAGCTGAAGGGTACACATTGTGTCCTTAGGCAAGCTGCTTTACCACAACTTGCAAAGAAAATAAATTAAATAAAAGCTGTGTATAATCTTTGCACACAGCTGGAGTGAGTTTTTGTCTAAAATCTGACTTTTTGAATCTCTAAGAAAGACGTAGTTTGTACACAAAGATACGCATCTTTTAGACATTTCCTAAATTTTCAGACTTTTTCTCTCTCAAAAAATTACCAATCTCGTCACTGAAGACAAATGACAACCCTTGCACAGCACGAGAAACACATGCAAAAAAACAGCGACGTAAACGACTCATATGACTGCTATGAATAAACTGCAAACTGCCCTACACAGAGACCAAAGTTCTTCATTTTCCAAAGCATCTTTGGACATCTTACGATTTGAGAGCATTTTCCAGTTCTCCCGTAGTCAGCTGGGCCTTGTGCATGTCCATGCAGACTCTCTGGATGAAATCCTCAAAGTTGCCCAGTAATTCCGGTTCATTCCTCCGTAGGTTCTTCCACAGATCCTTGACCTCCTCTTGCCTGTGAGCGACACGGACAAAGAAATAAGCTCCAAAATGTGCATTCTTAAAGACATATGACACTGTTCATTCCTTTGTTCCTATCAAGAAATTAATGACTCCAAACTCCCTCTAAAATTATTCTTTCAATCATGATCTCATAAGAACAATAAATGGAAACGGAGCACTAATTTTGTTGGAACGACGCAAGCTGGCGCAATTATTGGTCGGCCCAATGCGTGCTGCATTGAGCTGAATAAGAACGCACAATTCAAATTGTGACTGAAATTTTCAATCAAATTTTCTCGAAATAGTATTCAAACAGACGAAACTTCGCCAAGATAGTTGTCAAGAACCGTACCTGGATTTTGAGAACTTTTGCTGCTTCCAACGATTAAAAAATCCAGATATGTATTTCTGGTTATTCTTACTCATCAAATACACCCGATGCTCCCAACGTTTCCATGACGCGGACATAATCCGTCTCTAAGACATCGTCGTCTAGTTTGTCATCTTCAAACATATTCTTCTCCGCTTTGTGGCTATCGTCCTCCATATCGGGGTCAAGGTTCAAACCGAGAAACCCTCCTATTAATATGATCAATAATCAATAATTAGTTATCAAACTTATCAATAGTCTCACAGATTTTAGCTCAATTTGACCATATCTGTGAGGGCAGAGATGGTTATTGTGGTTGATTTTAGCTGCTTTGCGCCGAAATGGCAGCATCGACCTGTATACTCCCCAGGGAGCTGAGATGGTATTTGGAATGTTTCATGGGCCCAATGACCGGGGTAATAATGTGGCATCCTTCGTAATTCAGCTTCACAGCTGCCAGTAAGAATAATTAGCCCCATTATTATTATTATGATCAATAAACAAATAATACAAAGTTTTAACAGTGTTGTGAAGAGTGGAATTTTTCATTTCTTAGAATGATTCAAGCTTCTTACCGAAGCCATCCGTAAACTCCTCCAGAGTCAGAAACCCGTTTCCGTCGTCGTCGAGCGAGTCAAAAACTTCCTCCAGTTGCTCGGGAGAGAGTGGCAGCTCTCCGTCCAAACGCTGCATGTCGCGACGGCAGACGAAGCCCTTCTCCTCCTTGTCGCAGACGATGAACAGCTCCCTCGCTTTGTCGGCGATGATGCGCTTCATGTCGTCATGCGACGGCACCATGTCCGATGACGCGAGTTGTGACTCCATCGTGAATTGTAAGAGTCTCTCTTTTGCGGGGTTTTGTCACAAATGTTTCTTTGCGATTTCACATTTGAAACAAATGTTTCTTCACGTTCTTCAATTTTGAGCTTTTGTAAAGAAGGATTAGTGACTATTTTTTTAAAACAATCCACCTCGAAAATATTACACAATTTTATTAATTTGTAAGAAAAAAAAGTATAAAAATTGAAAATGCAGTGGAACACTTTTTGATTTCAAATGAATATTTAAATTAATCGCAGATGAATAAGATTGGCTTCAAACTCTCTTTTGGAAATTAGCTGCACTCCAAGTGAATTATTGTTTTATAAAAAAAACTGTTTCCAATAATTGATGAAAAATCTAAGAATTCTTAAAATCTAAGTCAAAAATAAAATATTTCTGTCATGTCTTTGGAAGACAGCTTCATGCAGCAAAGTACATGTGCGTGCATTCTTCTGGTTACAGACAAAACCTGTCCGAATGGAAGATTTCTGGTTTGGAGGATAATCTGTACTTATTTCTTTAGGCAAAAAAGTGTTTTTTTAAGATAAAAACCAATATCCAGATGGAATGTGAATCTTTCTGATCTTCTTCTTCGTTACTTTGTCAGATTTGCGGCCGGCACTGTAGTGATCTCCATGTTTCTTTTCCCAGTTTCTTGTGCATTTTCCTCCCCAAGATTCTCCAGTTATTGGTGTTTTTCCGCTGGTCATTCGAGCTGTGTGTGCGCTCGTCTGTAACGGTGAATAAGACATTTTAAAACTTGTAAAACTCATGGCCAACGTATGCATGACGACTCCTGTCTGGAAATGGTTGACACTAGACATTGAAGTCAATCCTACACTAACAGGGGGTCGATTTCACAGAGGTGCTAAGCACACAAATATGCTTAGCACCAAAAAGTCTTGCGAAATAATAACGGGTTGCCAGCCAAAACTCTATGTGCTTTTCATACTAAGCAAAAAACAGCTGAATACCAGTCACAAACAATAAACATCACCTGAACATTTGGTCAGTAACCCTGTTTTTGACAAGGAAGAATTTTCATGCAAGCAATTTTTTTATTTGAGATAAATCTATTTGGGAGAGTTAATTTGAAATGTTAACAAATTTTTGTTCAACTTAAAACCCAATATATATGTATAACGAACAAAACGAACGTATGTTTCATTTTATCATGATGTACAACATAATTAATCATGATATGTCTAGCCAGCTACAGTTGGTTTTTACTTAAACAAATAATATGCACCCACATACAAATGTGTATCATTCAACGTGCAGCTGCGACTAAATCGATAATTTTAATCTGCCATCAATGCCATTCTTCCCAGAAATACCTGTCATGCATAAATTATTCCCAAACTGACCAATGGCGCTACTCCTTCCAATTATCCAAATTTAATCGAGATGTCGCGGACCAATCAGAGGGGCTGTTACGAAAAACGTGGGATTGACAGCAGGTGTAGTGGCCTTCTAGGACAAATTTAGTAGCAGCAGTACACATTGAATTGTATTGACAAGGTGAAACAAGGGTATTTATATTGGCTGTAAACTACACATACACGTATGTGATCAGCTTCACAAAAAAAGAGTATTAAGTCGTGCTGTGCATTATCATGTAATGGCCCGCTTAATTTGAGAGGGTTAACATTTTGTCAAATATGATTTTTATTTTTTGTCATAAATGACATCTTTAATACCTACAGTTTCAGGTTTTATTAATTTACAGAAATGTTAAAAATAAACGCCGTTTTTTTCTTGCTTTTCTCAGCATCCACGATTGTAATACTGCGGACAGGTCAGTTAAACCATGGAGAAATGACTTATTTCTCCATAGTTAAACGATATTTACTATAAAATACAACCCCCCAAATCCACCGTTCATGATAATTCAAGCAATTACCAATGGTGTATAGCTACATGACCTTTAACAAACTGTACACTGTATGTAGACTATTGTATACATACAGATCAAATAAAATGTACGTCCAATAAAAATTGAATGGCTGTAGAAATGCCGATTGTTCAGTGCGTGTTATTTATAGGTCAAGACAAGGACTTTGGAACCCACCCACGTCATACATTGTACATGTAAATGTAGGCCTATTGCTTTTATTTCTCACACATCCTTGCCTTGAATACATGCTAGGTAGGGACAGTGTTTGCACGTTAAAGGTAGGATACACTATTAGTAAATTGCTTGAATCATCATGAATGGGTGGATTTGGGGGGTTAGTAAATCTCGTTTAACTGACCCGTTCAAATTTTTACAATCATGGAAGCCGAAATGGGACATTAGCAGACTATCCTACTAAAATAATACAACAAATATATTATAATAATAAAATATAATTGAATACAACAAAAATTATAACCCCCTAAAATTAACATAAATTAAATAGCCTAATTTATTCTTAGTATTATAATTTTTTGTGCATAGGCCGCAAAAACATCCCTAGTTTTTTGCAGTACACAAAAGTATATGCATAATAACCGTTTTCGTTTACCACTACCAGCAATTTAACACACACCTGTTTAGTCAACCAGTGTAAAAACACACACACAAATTAGAGTTTTACAGAAACTATTAATAACCTTATCCAGGGTTTATTAAAAAGAAAATGACAGTAAAAAGGGGCGTAGTTTCTATAAAATTAAGGGAGGTCAGCTCCTTCCACAGTGTTAACGTGCAACATGCATTTAGCCAGGTCATTGTTTTATATTCTTTTTCTGTCTTTATAATTCCACTGATTGCCGGCTGGCAATCGTTGGAAATTGATACAAAATTTCACTTTTTTTTCTCAAACCAGTGCTGTGATTTCACAGGATGCCTGAGACTGTTATTCACTAACAGTCCAGTAAGGTATTTCATAATAATACATTTTTTAAATGTTTGAAAAAGGTTGTAAACTTTGTACAATTCACACCTGTTGCATAATTAATGAGAAAACCCAGAATACATTATTACTTGTAGCTTGGATTTACAATCGTCACACAACCTGAGCCACAGTACAAATGATTACCGGTAAATCGCCTCTATTATTCAGATGTTTTCATAGGACATGGGCCTTTGCTGTCCTCAGGAATAAAATGAATAATGGCAGTTGTTACACTATGATTACGCTATTATTATTATTATTATTACACATTTTCTTAGTTGAGAATTTTCTTCCACACCTGTACATAAGTCAACTATAAGGCCTCTTAAAATTAATAAATAGGTTTACATCACTAAGATTTCAACAAATTGGGTTAGGGTTAGGGTTAGGTTAGGGTCTGTCATGACGCGCGGAAGCATGTAAACGCGCATGCGCATAGAAGGGAGAAACATGAGATACATTTGAGACACGAGCCGCACATCTCATACAGTAAATACGTATAGATCGTTACCTCAAAGCGCACCATTGAAACACGTACAAATTTTCACTCGATGAGCTCCGTGCATCGCTCCTGAATTCAGTGATTTCCGCTACGTCCGCAAAGCCAGGTACAAGCACGATCTACACGGATTTGACTGACGATCTTTTCAGAGCGCGCTATTATATTGCATGCCGTCAGCCACGTGACGCGACTTTTCTGAAGGCGGGTTTTGATGAAGCGATCGCGTACGTCTTCCTACAAGCACTGCATGGCGCGCGCAGTTGTTATCGACGATCTTAGACCATCAATTGCATGCACAGAAGTAGAAAAAACACAGTTTTAGAAAAAATATAAATTATAAAAAATATCGGGACGGAGCTAAAAATTGGGACGGACGACGATGTAAACCTTTTTATTAATTTTAAGAGGCCTAAGTCAGGCCACACCTAAACAAAGGGAAAGAATGTTCCTCATTTACCTCAATGATGGTCAGTTAGGGCAAAAATGTAGAAAAGATATCAATCTTGGCCCCAGAAACATTTCCAATTTTGATCCAAAATACTTTACAGCAAATGCATACCTTTTATTCATATTGTTTCGTATTTGCATAACAAAGCACACGAAGCTTTCACAAATTTAATAACCCATGAAACCAGTAGACATACGTGCTGTACACGATCTATCTTGCACTTGATATACACGTACGTACACTGTCGCCGATTCAGTATAGATTTCAGCATACATATGTTTACAATAATTAACAAGATATTTGTGGTTTTATTGAAGTACAAATAGTTGATACCGAGTCGTACATATTCATCCATTTATTCATTAAATGCAAAATCGTCATAAATATTTCTTTCCTAGAGTACATTTTTAGATGCAGACATAACAAGATACACAAGCAAATATATAATTACTATATCAACAAATAATATTATATTTATACAAATGGTCATAAAAAGCCGTGTGTGTATGACAAAGAGCAGATTTTGGCCGAGAATTGTGGAGAATTTGACACACGGATTTTATAAAGTGGGATACACCATTGGTTGCTTGAATTATCAATCATGTTATTTAAATGGGTGGATTTGGTGGTTGTTTTTTATTTAATTTTTTTTTGGGGAGGGGGTATATTTTATGGTAAATATTGTTTAACTGACATGTATAACTATAATGTTTTACAATCATGGATGCTGAGAAAAGCAAGACAAACTGTGTTTGTTTTCAACCGGGGTCGGGCAGTTATTCTTATGTTGTTCTTGTTGTTCTTGCTATCGCCGCCCGGCAATCGTTAATTTTTCAACATAAAATTCAATATTTTGGAACAATTACAGAATATCTAGCGAAATCATTTTGCTAGATGCCTATAATCATTTATTGACTTTCAAATAAGTAAGATATTTCTTAATAATTCGGTAGTAAATATTTTCGATATTTGCAAATGGTGTGTATCCTCTAGCTTACTCTTTACTTTACAACAAATTATACAAATGATGCAGGTTAACAACTTATTAACTCACCACTCCTTCAAGCAGCAGTCCTGAACAACATTAGGAGCAAGACAATTCGATCATCAGTGGTCCTTTTTGACACTAGTTGTGCCGTGCTTTTGTGGTTGAGTCGTGAACCGGCCGGTCGATGAGCAAACCATGCAGTGCAGTCGGCAGGCAAATTTTTCGGCCGATTCGGGTTCATGCAGCTAGCCAAAAAACACTAAATAATTGTAACAACTTCGACACCCACATCCCAGTCAGTCATAAATAGCCCAAGGCTGACGTTACCCCGCTCGATATTCTAACGTAAATCTGGCATTACTTGGTTATTTCAGGTAATATTTCTTGTCAAAGAAATCGATGAAAATGCAAACAGGTGTGTACTTTCTCACAACATTATGGTGTTTATGTAGCCCGCCCTCGCTCGTTCGCTGAAAATGGCAGGGACGACTTAATTAAAAGTTAAATGGATCATTAAATTTGAAAAACAATTACCTAATTGTTCTGAGATATCTTTTCGTTAATATAAAGAACAGAATTTGTTTATTTGTGTATTAATTCAATTTATATTTGAACAAATCACTTTCAAAAACAAGAGACGGCCACGCCCCCGCGCGGCCCTCCCGCCTTGCTCACATTAAAGTGCGCCCTCACTTGTTTTCCAAAATTAATACGGTCGACGTGGACTAGACTAAAATCATGAGAATGTCATACAAAACTCAATGAAATGATCTGATTCTTCCACCCGTCTGATATATTTACCTTAAATATGGTGAGTAGTGGAAAATCTTCATACTTCATAAATAATAAAAACTCAAGAAATACATTAGAATGCCCGTTTTGTTAAGGATTGTTTATAATTTATTGCTTTAAAGTTGTATTGCCCAGTTTACGGACACTTCAGTTAGGTATCGAATTGTTTAGTTTACCCATACTTTTCAGAGGAAATATATATTTATTTCAATTTTTACGACTGTACTGGAGTAAAGTCAAACACTGTATTTAATTGTATATTTCTAAACATTTATTTTAAGGCCTAGTATTTAGTAAAAACTGAAAAAAGTAGTATTTTTTTAATAATTAATTGATATTTTGTTTGGCACCCCGTCCCCAGTCTGCCTTGTTCAACTTCCAGAGTTTACTCAGCGTTGTGCTGCTTCTAATTTGCACCTGTGCGTACATCAGAGGTCTGGCACCCCGCCTTCTTGACAAAAACAAGGAAGGGTAAGTAAATACATGAACATGTGGTATTCATTTATATTGGAATCCCTCGCTGGAATGTAAAGAATGTATTCAGACTCATCGGTTCTGTACAGTGTATGGCGAGTCACCAAAGATATATTTGTATATTAAAAACAAAATTGGATATGTTTTTGTTCCAAATTAATGCTTTTTCAACTTCTTTTGCAACGACAGACTTCCATTGAGTTGAAATAAAAAACGATGAAGAAAAGAATGCTGTAACCGACGCTGCTTTTTTCTTCAGATATCTTCTCCATGAAGGTCAATCAGTGAAATTCTTTTAAAACGACATAAATCTGGGACTGATGAGTAACATTTCCAATTTTGTTAAGAAAGAATTTGAAAAATGTTCTCGACTCTCCATAGACTTTGTACACAACCGCTGAAGTAGCGTCGGGATACAACATGCTTTCCACAATGAGTATTTCAGGCGACGTGACGTCACCCTCTCAAACGGGAATACATATTCACCACCTTGTTTTTCTGCACTCTCCTTTCAGCTTCCTCGGAATCTTCTGGAAATGCGCCCGGATCGGCGAGAGGAAGAGCCCCTACGTTGCCGTTTGCTGCGTTGCCATGGCGTTCAGCATCCTGTTCTGGTCGTGACGACCTATCGCTACGAGCCAAACCGCGACTGGAAGCCACTCGGTTGTTGACGACTTTGAACTGAAAACGGAGAAACATTCTTTGCATTTGCATGGAGCCTAAACCAACCAGCCTAACCGCCATTCCCTGCTCAGTGATGTTGTAGCAGCATCTGCAAACTCGGAATATTTTCCAGACTCCATTTACAACTTACAAGTAACCCTCTAAATAGTTGCAAATGAAGAGTTAGGGGAGACTACTGGGCATTGACGTCCGATGGTCAGGCGAAGACACCAGCTTGTTGTGCGCATAATCAAATTAAGCATGCCTAATTCGGGACATAACCTAGAGCTGTTTCGAATATTCGAATATTAACCGTATATTTGAATAGCAAAACAAATAATAATAAATTGTTACTGCGCTCATTGCTTTGTTATATCGTGACAAAGATGTCGCTGGCTGGTACTACACATTACACAATGCCTTGTGATTTTAGAGGAGAGGTATTTTGTCGCAGAGCTTGACAAATCCCGGGCCCGGATAGCACAGAGAAAATCACGCCAGGGCTCTAGGCAACCATAGTTTCCTGTGCTATACCAACTGTATTGCACGTGTTTTTAAGAGAATCAAACTTAATAATCATGTACCAGAAAGTTACACAGATCAGCAGGTACAAGCAACAATATTCACCCACAAATAAAGTTTAATATCATCGCCATTCAGCAACTTCATATTCCCTAAAAAATTTAACAAAATGTTAGGCAAGTTTTGATTATTCAAATATTTTGTCACAACACAGTTTTGAATATCAAATACTAAATTATTCAAAAATGGACAGCCCTAATACAACCATTCCATTACCTATCCATGTGGTGTGTCTGCAAAAATCCTACTTTTATCCCGCTTTTGTCCTGGACAGTCCGTATTTTGCCCTGCTTTAAAAAAAAATCTTCCCACTTTTATTTTTTTCTTGGTCTATGAAAAAATAAAAACCTCCCATCAAGTTTATGTAAACTTTTTTTGTTGTTAATGTCAAAGTGAACAAACCCAAATTGTCGGTCTCTCAAATTTTCAGTATCTTTGTTCGAGGTCACCTCTCCTAAAGCTAACTTCAGAAAACAAAACCAGTTAGGAATTCAATCATTCTTGTACCATAATAATATAAACATGTTCTCTATTCTATAAATAACTGTTTAATGTATACATTAATGTTATTTAGTCAAGGGGTTAAATTTTTATTTTCTTGAAACCTTTTAAAATAAAAGTAAAGTAAACTTTTTGACTTTTCCTGAAAATGTAACGTCCGTTAAATAAAGTACTTTTATCACGCCTTGTTAATAGTACATTTTGTGAAAATCCTTTGAGGATATTTAACCTTATTAAAACCCATCCAGTCAAACTCCAACACCAAGTTTTGTTGGGATCTGTTAGGATGGGAACTGGACCCCTTTTTGTACCCCTTCAGAGTCCAACAGTTTGTGTGTACAGTTTACCATATGGTATTAGTAAAAGATTACTTTTCCATTGTATCAGTTACATCCTGTTACCATGGTTTTGGGTATCAACATTGAGCTCATCTTTAAGTCGAACGTCCTTCCCCGTTTTCCGTTCCTTGTTGCGCAAGATTTTCAAAATTGGGATCTGCCCAAACTTCTCGGCGTCAAGTTTAGACCACACGATGCCAGAGGGTTTGGGTCGGTCGCAATCACAACGGATCGTCTCTGTCGGCGTGAGGATGTAGTCTACCGTGAGGTCATGTGACCCAATCAGGTGGTCCGGTATGTCGTCCATCACCTGACAGTCGTGAACGGTTGTCACGACAACCGTGTTCTGGTCAACAGCTCCCATGGTCGACATCATGGCAAACTCCATATCGGCATAACCTTCACCTTTGCCGATTCTAAAACCTGCATTTAACAAACAATACGGACTGTCGGTCTATTTAAATTTGGAGGGACATCCCAAGCCAGAAATTGGATCAAAAATGTACTCTCTGAATAAAAGTCGCAAACAGCACATCATCTGAACATTCGGTTTGTAACCCTGTTTTTGCCAAGGAAGTAATTTTGTGCTTAGCAATTTTTGTCTGCTTAGCACCATTTACTTACCTTTTCTGCTGACCGCTACCGAGCCAATGATGACAATATCTACTGTCATTTTGCTGTCCAGACCAACGGGTAGGCTAAACTGCTTGACACCCTGATTAAAAAAAAAATATTAAAAGCAAAGTTTTTAGATTTGTAAAGGTAGTATACACCGTTGGCAATCATAAAAAACCTGCATTTTTATGAAATACCTTACTTGACTAAATATCCAAGTTTCTTAAAAGTCTTTATCTGCCAGTTTGTACCTGAGAGGTGGAGCATTTTCTTAGGTCCTCTTTGTTAGGGTTTGGAGGTGGTACGATGCGGTTGAATAAACCTGATCGCAAACGAGGAGTTGGCACGAGTAGAGTTTTACGAGCCTGAAGATCGCACACACAAAAAGCAACACGGTTTAAAGGGGCAACACGGTTTATAGGGGCAACACGGTTTAAAGGGGCAACGCGGTTTAAAGGGGCAACACAGTTTATAGGGGCAACACGGTTTAAAGGGGCAACACGGTTTAAAGGGGCAACACGGTTTATAGGGGCAACACGGTTTAAAGGGGCAACACGGTTTAAAGGGGCAACACGGTTTAAAGGGGCAACATGGTTTATAGGGGCAACACGGTTTAAAGAGGCAACACGGTTTAAAGGGGCAACACGGTTTAAAGGGGCAACACGGTTTAAATGGGCAACACGGTTTAAAGGGGCAACACGGTTTAAATGGGCATTCCGTCTTGAAATCCCCGCAGAATTGTATGTTTTGGATTAATTGTTTACTTATCCAAGTTGAAAGGAAACTAACCTTATGTCTTACCGTTTCCAAGAAAAGTCTCCTTAAATAATTGAGTTGAGACATTGGAAAGAATCCATATCAGAAAATCAGATGTGGTTATGCTGAGGTTATTACCCAGGATTTACCCTAACCATCCTCCAAGATCAATATGATTTTGCACACACCCTAGGGAGTTAGGCTTAAATTTTAGAAGTAGCAGAACACTAAAGGTTATAAATTTCTCGTGGCTCGTAGGTTTTGTACGCAGGAACTCGGATGATGTCCGGATATGGAATTCCTTCCAAGACCTCAAACCTAATTGGTGAAATACTCGCGACTTTGTCTTTGTCCCCTGAACATTTTGGAGAATGTTGTTGACTGCGGAGCGAGTCAAGTTGGCCAGGCTGGGTTTCAACCTACTTCTAGAGAGAGGAACCTGGCGTGTTCCTGGGGCTTGTCAGGGTTCACCTTCACAGTTCTAGCCGACTGGAAAGCTTCCAGATGTTTAAGTCTCTCATTGGCTGATGCTGCACCCTATCAACAACAAATAATCACTACGAACCCCATCAAATTTGACACACAAGTTTTTCTTTCCTTTTTGGCCTAAAGTATTAAAAATCTGCCTGAATACCAATCTGTGATTGTTTCTAGACTGTGGAGTCATGAGTTCATTACAGGTCTATAAGACTATTTTATTGTGTTACTTTATTTGGTAGTAAAACGAGGGGGGGGGGGGGTATATTTTCTAATCTTTTTTCAATACAAATAAATTGAAGCTTTATAAAATGTGAATAATTTATTGCAATTTGAAAATAAGTAAAGAATTTTTTTGAAAGTATTTACCGGTAAGTATTGTTAAACATAAAACAGTTCATATTTGTTTGAAAACTTTAAGCTTCTACTGGTGATTTTGTTCAACTAAATAAACATCTTAAGATTTGTACAAAAATTACACAGATATTTTTGCTAAAAAAAATGCTAGCTAGCTGCAGAACCTTAAAATTTGGGATGCGATGGTGAACTGGTCTGGGAAAACAAGCTATGTTCTTCTCTTCAAGAAAGTCCCACACACTTTGTCTGATTGATGCCTTTGTTATGTCTGTGAAAAGAAAACATGATGGTACTTTGTAAATGAAACAGGGGAAACAAGGGAAAGAATGTTGCCACCTGACGCTGTTTTTTTTTCCTTCATAAAAATATATTATACCATCTCAACAATGAATGAAGCCAGAACTTAGTGAAGGTCGATCAGTGAGTGTAAAAATGTTGAAAAGACATTAAAATCTGAGAAACATTCCAATTTGTTAGGAAACCTAGACAATTGTATCGACTCTCCAGGCAGCCACGCCCACCTATGCCATGGCTATGCATTATTAATAAATTTGCACCATCCCCTTTTTTCCGACACAGCTTTTTAGTCTTTTCAACTTTTGAAGGGGTCAAATTACATCTTATTGGATGAAGTGATGAAGCACTGCATACTTACCCATCTTCAGAGTCAATTTTTACATGTTTTAAGCTTCAAACAGGGGAACAAATTTAAGACAAACAATAGACATAGACAGTGCCATGGCATGGCCTGGGCGCAGACATGTTGATTTCACAATGAAGTTCTGGAGGGCGCTAGTCATTGTTATTGCACGCGTTTGAAGCACGGATCAATAGGCCGTATTTTTGAACGTTGAGGGCGCTGTGCTCATGGTATTGTATTGGGGGTATAATTAAAAGTGATTAGAAGATAATTCACGTCAGTTTAAATATTCTTACAGCTCCAAAATGTAAATTTTTCAATATTTCATTTGTTAGATAAAAGTAAAGTTACTGAACCACTTCATTAAACGCGATTTTACAACCTGTGTTGGGTACCCAGAAAATGGCGTCTTACAGTGCCCTCATGCGACCAGGAATACGGCGCATTACTTTGTTTCGGCCGGGTCATTTTTTCGGGTAATGCAAAGTTTGTGGAAATGCTTCTGCTGCGATATTCATGATTTTATATACACTGATTTCTCTAAAGCACCGATACGGTAAACATTGAGCTCTTATATGACATCAACGTAAACTTGTACAATTGGATTAGAACTAGAAGTTTCTCAATAGCCAGCAGCGGGTTGTTTTTAATGGTAGTTTTAGCTGGCAAACATGTTACCTCTGGGGCCAATTTTATAGAGCTGTTAAGCACAACAATTTGCTTAGCATGAAAATTCTTCCTTGTAAATAAACAGGGTTACAAACCAATTGTTTAGGTAACATGTTTCCGAGTTATATTCAGTTGGTTCAGTTTTGCTTAGCATGAAATGCACATGTAGTTTTGGCTGGCAACCCTTTTTTTTTTAGCAAGACTTTTGGGTGCTCAGCAAAATTTTGTTCTAAGCAGCTCTATGAAGTTGGCCCCAGGCCAGGTGTTCCCCAACTGTGATCGAAGGGTCTTGTCTTGAAGAAACCTTCATTTGTCAACATGTTTGTCAATAAAATTCCCTCCATATTACTTGCTGATGATCTGAAGCTGTTTCGCATGGCCTGGTACGCCTGATATATAAGATCTGGGGTATAGGCATGGTTCTCAGTCCACATGAAGGTTGGTTGACATTGAATCTAAGTGTAAAGGAATAGTCTTACTTTAAAGAAACAGCCGGATATGATTGATTATGAATAGTGTAACTTTCGTTTCCTTGGCAACACTGTAGTTGAAAGTTCTCAGCCTCAACCTAAACATTCACTCCAGCAACGACGGCAATATTTGACCTGACCTTTCTTTACAAAATGTGTCAACTATACTCCTACGTACTAATACTATACATGTAATTTGATTTCTTGTTCCCCTTTGAAAGCCCCCGTACGTATGAATCTTCAAATTACTGATGTGTTTTATGTTCCTGGTAACACTCAGGGTCAATGGTACAACGAATGGGTTCATCCACCGGTGGACTTCACGGTACAATTCCATTTCTCAAGACAATCCCAGTAACGACATTTTTAACCAGTCCCTGTTTACTTTTAAATCCTTAGTTTTAAATCCTCGGTAATTTTGACTTGTTGTCAAGAATTGAAGAGCAAGGTCCAAAATGAGCTTTTTATCATGTTTTATGATTTCATGGTTTTATATTTTATTATGCCATGTATTGTTTTTTAACTTTTTACTGAGGTATATTTGAGTTTGGGGTTTTATCATGGGTGTATATGCGCATTAAATGTCTGGGTATGATTTTATAGTGTAATTATATACATCCGTTTTGGCGCTTGCGCTGTGGGTGTTGTTTAAAATAAATAAATAAAAGCCCTTGATGTCAGTAATCATCGGTAATGTCCTAATGTTTTTATCGTCTTTCTGTCGCGGGTCACCATGCACTCGTGAATTATGCGGCGATACTCAGTAATTTCAAATTGATGCAAAAGTTCGTTTGCACTACTGATTTGGTTCACTCAAGCGTTATAATCTAAGATAATTTGTTTATAGGCCTATTTTCCCAGATTCACCCATCGAAAATTGTAGGCTCATTTATTTTTATTTTTTTTGAAAAAGCTTATCATTAAAAAAAGAATGGATGTAATAAGAATGCCTACAGAGTTATTAGGCAGGGAAGGACAAGGTAATGTTCTCTTTGTAAAACGGTGTACCCCACCACTACTAGTACAAATCATTCAACCAGAGTTCAAGGCAGCTGCAGTCCGTCCCACTTCATTGGTGGCGCGCCTCCCTATTGTACGATGCTCACTCAATGTATAAAGGAATGGCATTGATGGAGAACCCAATTAATTTTATCTGAAACGATGGCGCCCGCCCACGCCGCCGTTTCAGACATGAAATCGACCGAGAAAAGCTTTTCATCGTTGTATTGTCATACGTACACAAGCTTAATTCTTTGTGGCTAGGGACAAACAATAATATTATGCAGTAGGCCTTGTGGCATGTTTTATTATGATAATGAGATGAATAATTAAAGGTTACTTGTGGTACGTGCGCTGTGTATGTATGTACATGCATGTGCGGCGTACCAAGGGCCCTCGTTGCGTCATGGCGCAGCGGTTGTTCCTTTCTCTATGGTTAGACTAGACGGCCAGCGAAATTTGTTTCCACTATGGGGAACTATAATAGGCTAGTATTTGCATATTACGCTCCTATTGGCTGAATTGTCGTGAACAAAGTAAATTGTCATTGTAAATGTAATGTAAAATCTACACTAGGATCATTCAGCAGCACGTCAGCACTCGAGAACCCAAGGTCATAGCTACATGTACAATGTACATAGCAACAAGCTTGTGTGTACATGTGCGTACACGGCCGGGTGTATGTACGCATGCTTTGCGCATGCACTCAAAGCATGCGCGCTGAGATAAACAACTTACCAAATGCATGTGTATCGGTGATATAAGGAGAATTTGAACATTACGCACGTGAAATGTTTTAAAATTCTCTTTTTAGGGGGTAAACCATTTAAAAAGTACATGTACCCTATAATGTTTACACTAATAAATCAATACAGTTTGAGTCAAAATAGTTATTCGGTTTCGTTTACGGTAAATTTGCGATAATTTGTTCAACACTTTTCAAATTCTTAAAACAATTAACAATGTCACTATAACCTCGTTTCCAGCTGTCTGTTAAATTGTGTTGAATGTTAATGCACAGCTTTTAACAGTAAAAGCTCACACAGCTTCCACTACGACGGATTGGAAGACTAGACATGTAGGCCGTAGGCGATGTAGCCCACACTTTGACTTTGCAATGTAATATTGCATGTGCGTAGCTAGCCGTACACACAGTACATGCAGTACATAGTACAGATTCGCGACGCGGCAAAAACATTTTTGCCGTCACAAAAATACATCGGCTGCCGTGGCCGGATTGAACACAAATTTGTTTAAATAACATACAAATAGTAAATACATGATGACTTGCAATGTCGTCAAGTCAAATTTGCTCAAGTCAAGTCAAGTCACAAGTCATTTTTCGTCAAGTCAAGTCAAGTCACAAGTCATTTTTCTCCAAGTCAAGTCAAGTCGCAAGTCACAAAAATTGGCGACTCGAGTCGGACTCGAGTCCAAGTCATCGACTCGAGTCAACAACACTGTTAATAACTCAGTCTTCACCGTACAGAACGTGACAATTGTCACGAGTACAGATCGTGACAATTGTCACGAGTACAGAACGTGACAATTGTCACGAGTACAGAACGTGACAATTGTCACGAGTACAGAACGTGACAATTGTCACGAGTACAGAACGTGACAATTGTCACGAGTACAGAACGTGACAATTGTCACGAGTACAGAACGTGACAATTGTCACGAGTACAGAACGTGACAATTGTCACGAGTACAGAACGTGACAATTGTCACGAGTACAGATCGTGACAATTGTCACGAGTACAGAACGTGACAATTGTCACGAGTACAGAACGTGACAATTGTCACGAGTACAGAACGTGACAATTGTCACGAGTACAGAACGTGACAATTGTCACGAGTACAGATCGTGACAATTGTCACGAGTACAGAACGTGACAATTGTCACGAGTACAGAACGTGACAATTGTCACGAGTACAGATCGTGACAATTGTCACGAGTACAGAACGTGACAATTGTCACGAGTACAGAACGTGACAATTGTCACGAGTACAGAACGTGACAATTGTCACGAGTACAGAACGTGACAATTGTCACGAGTACAGAACGTGACAATTGTCACGAGTACAGAACGTGACAATTGTCACGAGTACAGAACGTGACAATTGTCACGAGTACAGAACGTGACAATTGTCACGAGTACAGATCGTGACAATTGTCACGAGTACAGAACGTGACAATTGTCACGAGTACAGAACGTGACAATTGCGTAGACCTTTTTAATCGCGTGACTTGTTTTCCAGTGTCTGTTTCTGCTTTAAGTTTAACCAGTTCGCGCCGGATGACGTATATAAACGGATGACGCATGAACACGCCAAGTTCAAGTTCGGAAATGTATGTCAGCAGCGCGCAAGGCCGGAAATGCGTGGGTACGGGTGTGCTTCCCGGCACTATCAGCCTGAACCGACACGCTTCAGATCGAGTTTTGTTAAAAATAATCCCGCCCGTCGGCTCGGCGTTGTTAAAATAATCCCGGCGCGAACTGGTTGATTAAATGTCATGCCGACTGTATTATACAATTCCAAAGACAATCATGCACAAGCTAACAATACAATAAAAATACAAGTAAATGTACAGCTTTACATTGCAAGCAATAAAATAAAAGTAATTTCCAAATATTTCATTGAATAACATATTAAACGGGGACCTAAACATCAGTGTAAATGTGTACATTAATAACAGAAACAAGGTCAGCTTGATAATTGATAAAGTTTTATACAATGATACCCCCAAATGTGAGAAAGGCAGAAGAAATGAG
Organism: Crossaster papposus; assembly: GCA_037893245.1. Lineage (NCBI taxonomy): Eukaryota > Metazoa > Echinodermata > Asteroidea > Velatida > Solasteridae > Crossaster > Crossaster papposus. Next base: position 768,765 of record JBAIAA010000307.1, read on the forward strand.
TCGTGCTATTGGTTAAATTTATTGAAATGTTTGCAGAAACTTTAAGTTTTAAGTTAGTGTTTGAAAAATCGTCCTGTCCTGTCGTTAGGTGGCTTTTTTGACACATTTTTATGTTCAAATATTCATTCTTGACAGTAGAGCCACTGTGAAAACATCTTTCCCTTGTTGGGGCAAACCATCCCTTACAAAAATGTCCTGTGGTATTACCTGGCACAGGGGTAGGCCTATACCACAGGATATTACCACACAGATTCCTGTGGTTTTGTGGGACATTACCCGGCGGCACAGGCCCGTACGCGGTAATGTCCCCCCAAAACCACATCAACACCAAAGAAACAGACACGCAATACACAGCACATCCGCTAGCCTTGTAAAAAAGGAAAAGTTTCCATGTCGTGAACAAAATCATCAGCTAGAAAAATCCACCAATGGGAGCGCGACATGCAAATTATGGGCCTTTCCCATAGTGGGAAAAAAAATCGTGACTGCCAGTCCTGATCGATCCTACACATAGACAACAAAAACTTGTTTCCCGGGCAAGCCTCGGACAAATTGTCGTCGAGTGTTTTTTCTTTGCACGCTAATAATATCTGGTGGCAAGACTCCCCGCGCGCGTGCGCGTGAGATGCGCGCGTATTTATTAATGCAGGAATAACCGTATTTTTTGCCATTTATTGTCAGAAAGCCACCCCGGTCCCATGAACATGACTTGTTTAGGAATAAACTTTAGATGGAAATTGCGCCTAAACGCCGGGGCAGCAGCCATGCAACAGACAGATTCGAATTCAACAGTCTTTCACCCTATTACTATAGTCATGGAGGAAGGAAAACTCCTTCCTCCATGCTATAGTCAACTTATGTTTATTATCGTTATTATTGATACAGTATCGGCAACTAACACTAGAGTGTGGCATTATCGGTTAATGATACATGATGATACATTATCGGGTGTAAGACGCTTGTCCATCCATGGATGAACCTTTTTATTCCTCCATGCATGGTCCAACGAGCGGCAAGATATTGGATGTGCCACTTTATCATTATGCGATAATTATTCAGGAAGTGCCCAGGGGGATTAGGTAACGTTTTGACGGCCAGGGAGCCGGGCAGACTTCCACAGTTTATGATGCGTGTTTCCCTACTTTTATGCACGCATGCAAATGGCATGTTCTGGACGTATTTTTTAAGTGGGTGTTGTGGATTTTGACTGAACGTTATACCATATAATTTAAAGCAGCAACGCTTTTCAAAACTTAAAGAATGTTGTTTGACAACTATTAACCTGACGAAGTTTCAGCTCTGCGAATGCTGCATATTCCGAGAAAATAAAATTCAACTTATCTGCATTTATCAGAAACAAAACACGCTAAATTTAAAACACTTCCTAAGGATACATGGGTGTATGTGCACACATTTGTACAAAGTGAGACGTCATAATTAGGACGTCATCAAAAATTGTGAAAACAGCAATTTTGTGAAAACATATAACAGAATGTTAGATTGTTATGAAATTAAGAGAGTTTGTAAATAATAATAAATATAATTTTAAATCTGGAATGACGTCATGGTGACGTCATCAATTGACGGCGTTCATCGAATTTTCATTTGTGTTCATCGAACTGACTAAGGCCGTTTTCCAAACCTCAGCTTCGTCTTCGTCTCAGGCTTCAATCATGCAGTTTAGCGATGGGCCTAAACCTGAACGGAGCCGAAGCAAGGAGTTTTGAAAACGGTCATAGTTCTAGTTTTACTTATATTTCTTTAAAGGACAAAACTGTCATGGCCCTATCGAAATGTCTTTCACATAGCATACTCTGACCACGTGTATCATCAGGCACAATTCCCCTAACTATTTCCATTGTCTGCTCCACTAGACCAAATTGTTTTCTTTCTGTTTCTGAGTGGAGTGTCGTGGCCGAGTGGTTAAGAGCGTGTGTTTTCTGTTCCACAGAGCGTGAGTTCGAATCCCGGCCGGGACACGTGTGTCGTTAAGCAAGGCAATTAAACCACTATTGCTTCGTCCTTCGGATGGGACGTAAAGTTGTAGGTCCCGTGTGTTGTATAATTTATAATGTGTGTATATATCTTTCCCATTATAACATTATAAAATAAAATAATGCACGTAAAAGAACCCAGAACCCAGAACCCAGAACACTTATCGCTAAGAGAAGAGGTTTGCCCCGGTGTTCCTGGCTGACATAGCCTCTGTCTACGGGTTTCTTCTGGCTTACGAGCTACAGTGCCTTGAGCGCTTTTGAAGGATCCTTGGTTTCATTACCAGAAAATAATAATAATAATTATAATAATAATAATTAGAGAGTCTATCCCCCTTCTCCACCCCCCTATTAAGTGCCTTTAGCAAGTGAATTGGCCAGCTGGCATTCCAAGCAACCACATTCACCATGCTTTCACTAAGAAATGTATATTTAGTTTGGTGATGTAACATGATGTAAGTTCCAACGTTATACGAATCCTTTTTATGGAAAAGGTCGCTCATCAGAAATAAAAAAAGTGGGCGCATTGCATCGCATTGCATCGCATTGCACAATCTGCATACTTCGCACCACGCCCTGTTAAAAAAGGCCCTCCACTGAGCGAAGTGATACACAAAATGACGCAGATTCCTGTAAACCAAATCCATGCATAATAACATCAGATGTTATGACAAAGCTTTAGATTTTGTAATCGTGTAATTGTGTATTTAAAAATACAAACCGGAGTTTGAGACTATAAACACGCTGCATGGACACGGCACTAGTTAGTTGTCGCGCAGGAAAAGGGGGAACTGCAAGTGAGTGAGGGGGCTTTTTGCGTTATCCCTGGGCTGGTCGTATATAAAGGCACTAGAACGGCTTCACGTACACACGCACTGAACTCACAGCTTAGCCATTCGTCGAAACAAAACTTGTTCCTTTTACATCTATTACAGTCTTGAGGTTGGATCCTAACTTGACATCATGAAGGGCCTTCTGCTTTCACTTTTGACACTCTTCGTATGTGTTGGTATGTATACATTGTATAATCTATTTGTTGGTCATTTCCATTCGTTCTGAAATCTGAATTGATATTGGCATACACGTTGGTTTTGAATGGCGATTTGTACGGTGGGCCGCACTTTTGAATTTGAAAAAATGTGAATTGACAAAATGTCAATAGTTTGGGCACTGCTCTTATTCCTCCATGGTTTAGGCATCTTGGCATCTTTTTAGCTAGGCTCTCCAGGCAGCTGGGAAATAGAAATACTCCTGAAAAAAACACACCTAAAAGTTGCTAAAAAGCATGCTAAAAGTGACAAGATAAATGACTAATTTCAGTCAAACCTTAGCGATGCTCAAACTAAGTTCAAGGTCTCGTCCCTAGTCATGCTATGTGTAAGAGTAAGATATTAAAGGAATTCTTAAATTTCCTAACATTTCTCGGTATACTGGGTGCTACGCAAACGCTTAGTTTTTTATAAAATGAAAATAGCGCCAAAAAAACCCAGAATCTCTTTTTCGGGCATCTTAGTAATTACACATGTAGTTCTTTTTATGGCCCTTTATTACTGCTAATGTACGGAAAATGTCCAGTAATTTAGAGTCCCATGTACAGAAATTCCATGTACACTAGGGGCCTTTTCGAAACCGTTGCTTTGTCTTTGGCTTTGGCTTCGCCTCCGAATTCCGAATTACTGAGAAGCAAATAGAAATAGAAGAAAATTGAAATAGTCTAACTTTTGGGTTCACATCACTCGAGTGAATGTTTCTGAAGCACAACAGGCGTCAGAATGTGGCTAGAGATCTTGCAGTTGGGAGTCAAAAATCGCCTTAAGCCAAAGACGAAGACGAAGCCAGGGATTCGAAAAGGCCCTATGGTGGTTGTACATGTACATGTAGCTTTGTCTGCATGCAGCAAGCTATGGCGCGCGGTTTTGGCTGGTATATGGCGATACCACAATAATCGCCAATGCTTCGTGGGCAAGTGGACGGCCAGTCGAACGAAAAAATGCGTTTGCAGTCGGAACAGAAAATGTGGGTTTTCACCGGAATGAGCGACTTTCAGTCCAACTATTTAAAGATATGGGGCGCATTTTCTTTGCTTTTGAGGTTTTTTTTATAGAGTAGATATTCATTTCAATTTTATGTATTCATGCAAGCATGAAACTCGCGGTGAATATTTAATAATTTGGTTGTACAAAATGTCTATATCTGCAATGTTGTATCTTACTTTTATGCCCCGTTTACATTTCCACTGGACCGGAAAATCCCCCTAGAGATCATTTAGGTACAACTATAGAATGCAGGGCCACTCAACCCCTCTCGACTTTATTTACCCTATCACATAAAATGGAGTGGCCATGTATTCTATGGGGCTGGGTATTGGGGTATACAGGGTTAGGGTTAGGGTTAGGGTCGGTTCATTATATGTCCTAGGGTAAATAAAGTCGAGAGGGGTTGAGTGGCCCTGCATTCTATTGTTTGTTATGTATACATTCTCGATCCTGCAAAATCCTCCAACTGCTTCCAAATGGAAAATGTGTCCCGGATCTTTTTTCTCTTTTTTTCCCTTTCTCTCTTTCCACGACTGATAATACAAGGTATAACTGTTTAACAAGGTATATTTTGTAAACTTTGTAATTTGTAGTCCCAAGTAATTTCCACTTCATTTATAGTGTATTCACCAAATTAGAAATGTAGAATGAGAAACTTTTTTTTTTTTATCTGGTCGCCTGGCCACCGACCCACCACAATATGTCCGAACTACGAGGCATTGACCTTCAATAACATCGTCTAATCTCTAATCGCAGCGCGTGACCTCTATACATAATTCAACGGTCAAAAGCATAATGACGCTTGCGCACTACATGTACGACATGCATATCAATTTGTTTGGTGAGAAATGTCAACCTAAGAGCACTACTTAATTCCACCATAGAACACATGTAAAACACTGCGCGCACATGCAACGGATTGTCTGTGGGAGAACAGAGATAACGATCTTTACGACCTTTACCAAGGTTAACTTTACGTGGCCATGCTATAGCATGGGTTCAATGTGTACTCTTTGACAGCGTCTCTGATTGGATCTTTAGTTTGACAGGTCTATATAATGTCCAATTGAAATCATTGTACCATCACGACAACGGAAATTTTATTAGTATTCCAGGCGTGCAAGAACCTTTTTAAAAGAACGTGTAGTTCGTGAGTTACAGCAGCAAACAAAAAGCGACCACCCTCAAAATGGGTATAAAACTTGCCGCTACACACACAAAATGTAAAAAAAAGAAAGATTCAATGGGATTTTGACAGGTTTGTTTAAAGGCCAAACAAACAACAATGTGTACGTTTATTTGAGCTAATACACTGAAGTTACATATCCCGAAGGAACCTAACGAATATTTTGAGGAGTTTTCGAGTTATGACGTTGTATGTGTGTAAAACACTGTATTTTCAGACCATTTAGACTACGTTTTGTTGCTTTTTCGTCCGCGGTCCTTAAGTTAACACAACAAATCGATATGTATATGTGACCTGCTACCACAAAACCAGACATAAGTGTTTTTGTTGAAAAGTGAGATATTGTTATTTCCATTTTTTTATTCCCATAGAATCGCGTGTACAGGCAGTCTTAAAATCATCATAAAATTGGAAGTATGTATGGTATAAAGGTGGTTTGGGTACCAAATGAAAGCTGAAGATGTTTACTAAATGGAAATAACAATATCTCACTTTAACAAAAAAACACTTATGTCTGGTTTCGTGGGAGCGGGTCACATATGTTACGCGCGGCAATCAAACGTACGGGATACGTGAAAAGTTATGGAGGCCGCGCCGGGTCGCGAACTTGTCTCCATATCTTGTCTAACCGGTCTTTGGCTCGCCGCCAAAAAAGACCTGGCCTTTTATTACCCCCAAGCCGCGTACTGATCTATACCATGGCGGAAAAAGACGTTCTTATTCCTCTATGCCTACATCAACAATAGAGGAATAAGAGCAGATGTTGCTATATCCATGGAGAAATGTACACGCGTTGATGATTGAAGTGATTATTTACTAAAGTGCGCTACACTACGCGGGCACCAGACATGCTGTTATTGATATTACGTTAGTCAACCGTGCACCAACTAACAACTCGTCATTATGGCATTCGCAGCTGCATCCAATAAAGGGTGAACACAGTATTCAGTTTGTATAGTCACTTGGGATAGATATAAAAGGTTCAACAACTTTGAAAAGGTCATCGATCCTTGAAGGCACGCTAATTGACTGTAGTTGCATGTACATGTATTTAATACCTCCATGGTTGAACCATATAGTTGAACAAACTCTCTATGGTCGGACCTGGCCAAAATATGAACGTTGTATTGAGTCTTTGAGAGGAGCGTCGGTCCTATTATGTGCATACAAAATGGAATAACGTGTTTTTTTGTTATAACCAGCATGGTTATAATGCAATGTGCGCTTTATTTACGCCAACCAAGGCCATCGTCCATGCATTATAAACGTCAAAAATGAAAGAAACGCTTGGTCTACCATGGTCTAAGGGTACACCATTGGTAATTATTGCTTGAATTATCATGAATGGGGAGTTTTATTTTATAGTATACCTATATCATGGATGCCGAGGAAAAAAAGAAAAACGGCGTTCGTTTTAACTAAGCATTTTATTGAACAAAATCCCTAAAAGATGCACCTAGAATCCAACATGTTGCGGGTCCTGGACCCCACAATAAGGCTTAGCGACAAGTTTGTTAGGTAAATGTACCCCCCCCCCCCCCCCCCCCCCCCCCACCCATGAAAAGCTAGACCCGCCCCTGAAACCTATAAGGAAACGTACAGGAAGTTGTTTACCATAATAATCACTATTCACTATTCTTTCTGTCTCTCTAGCTGGATCGTACGCATCGATTCGTTGCTACGTTTGCACAGGCGCTATTAAACCGTTCGTGGCCAACACTTGGTGCAACGACAAATTCGACAACACTACTGCAGGAGCCCAAGCCTCTATTCAAACCTGCACTGGACCATGCGTGGTAAGTCGGTTTCCGTGTTTTGCAGTGTACATCGAGCAAACACATAACGTGTTTTTTGTACGTTCTGGGAACGTTCCTTAAATGTTGTTTACTGGGTAGTAGGATACGACTTTGACTTTATAAAAGTGACCATCATTGGGTTTTTTTCTTTCTTGGTTTGCTCCTTTAGAAACTGTACTCCAGAATTGGGGAAATTGAGGGCTATGTCCGCCAGTGTTCAAACGACACCACAATGGATTGCCTCAACGACTGCGGAAGCTTCGGCGATATCTACAGCTGTCAGCATTGCTGCAAAGGTGACCTCTGCAACAGCGCAACCTCCGTGACCTTTAACCTCATGGCAGCAGTCGCCATGTTGGTTTCTGCATGTGTCTTTAAATCGTAAAAGGCAACGGTCGATGTGCGCGGTACTGGCTGCTCATTTTGGAAAACCATTCGGACCACAGGAATTGGTAAAGACGCTACCAAATCGTTTTCAGTTTTTAATCGACTAAAATACGCGTTGGTACTTTAACAGGGTTTTGTTTCTTGTAGGGTTTTGACACGAACTTGTTCATGCAATTAACAAACAAAAAATCACTAAATGGAGACAATTTAATAAATAGAGATAGTTTGCGTACATGCGCCCGAGTGCAAATTGCAAACGGAACATCATTGCTACTTCTTGGATGACCACACTAGTGTAGTTCAAACAAATATGTAACGTCATCAGGGTCAAAGGTTGACTATTGACTATGGCGAGTCGCACAAAGTTTGTACAGTGAAGGCCATGCATGTACGCGTCTCAAACTCGTAGGATTGGTTGGGTCGATTTTCAGTCGTATGACATTCTAATATTTTATTGGCGCATTGGCCGCAACCTTGCGTAAACGTCAATAAATATGCAGGGCGTTCAAACAAAAGAGTATTTATAATGCGCCATTCCATCTAATGTAATGGCGAACATGTAATCATCATAATTAAGTAATCCTGCTTCAATATTTGGTATGTTAAAACCGCCTGTGGTTTACAGTTACTACAATTTCAGCAGTCGGTATAGCCCGGTTAATTTAAAGGCTAAACATGTTTGTTTTAAAAAAACACTAAATGTACATGTAATTAGTTAGGATTGGTGTTGGGTGTAATTGTATTTCTTGTCTAAGATTAAGAAATTACGGAATTACTGATGTACATAATTGTGGCGTTAGTAATGATGATGTATTAAAGTGTATTTTGCAACTAATATTTTCTGATAAGTCTATTGTTCGACACTAGCACTTGCAGTACCTCAAATGAGATACATTTTGTTAAGTAACCTTTTTACATTTGGTTTATTTTTTATGAGAAATCGAACGCAGCTGTCATTTGCCAATCATCTAGGGAATAGATTTTGTTTCCGTTCATTTTAGCAATGCATGTTATTTGTGTTTGAAAAGTACGTACTTTAACAATGAGTTTTGCATAAATAGCCTGTACATCGTGCGTCCTTTATCAAGTACATGTACATTGTAGCATTTTCTGAATCACTTCAAAGGATTTTGTGAAGGTAAAAAGTGAGGGGCGAAGACAATTTCCAACCTAAACGGCTCATTTAAGGGACAATCTTTTCCGGTTTGATGCGATTGGTTCTTTTGTTTCATTATAAATATAATCTCGTTGGGCTAAATCTTTTCTGTCGCTTATTATTCCAAATAATACGTTTTTTGTACTTGTTTACTATATTTAGCAATAAAACATCCTTCGGGGAAGTGAGTGATTTGAAATCATACACAGAGTGTACATGTACATTGTATTGCGTTTCTCGACTATGGTCGAGTCGCATAATTATGAACATTGCGTATAGCATCGGACGTTTGTATGTGTAGAAAAAGGAATCCGGCTCGAGTTGCTAATTGTTCAACATTTTCTTGCAAATCGGATTGTGTAACTATGGAGCTATAGTTCCGTGGTTTAACCTGGTGCTTTTTGATAGTCAGGGGTGTTAGGGATATTTTGGTTCAGATTCTTCCAAAAGCACCAAATTTGGCCCAGATGCTGCCCATACCATACCTTTCCGATTTTTGCCGGCCGCCAAGATGGGCGCCCTCTGGGGCGGCCATATTGGACAAATCCAATATGGCCGACATCTGGGTCAGAGGTCAATCGCAGTGAAGAAATTAAAAGAGCCAGAATCATATATGATACATTTTTTTAGGGGTTTTAGGGGTTGGGGAATCTGATTCTGACGTTATTTCAATGATTTGAGGGCACGTTGACCCCTCAAAATTACCAAAAATTATATTTTGGGGTCAAATCCAGTGTTTTAGGTGCGCGATCCCAAATCCCACCTACAAAATTTATAAACTGTATTGTATCTTATCATTTTGATATTGAAACATACCCTCAATGTCAATAAACAAATCAGTGAAGATTATATTCAAAAACAACTTTCATTGATATTTAAACAATATTTTCCCCGTTCTCCTGCACACCTCACTGAACAAAAACCTGACCGAAAGAAAACATTGAGTGTGCTTGAGAATGGCAAGGAGAATCAACAAAAGCCAAAAAAATCACAAAACTAAAAATATTTTCCCCGTTCTCTTGCACACCTCACTGAACAAAAACCTGACCGAAAGAAAACATTGAGTGTGCTTGAGAATGGCGAGGAGAATCAACAAAAGCCAAAAAAATCACAAAACTAAAAAAGCAAGAGAAAGATCGTTCGAGTCTCGCAAAATAAGTAAAAAGCAAAACAAACAGACGAGAACGATCACTCTCGAAATGAGGGCCAAGAAAAGTATGCCTCATGTGAAAAATCTATCAGACGCTCAACTCTCCAACATTGAACTGGTAGCATTGGGCAGGGGCCTTAACTTCATCCCGACCCCCCAAAAACCAAAAAGGTCGACCATCCTTCGCCATTCCCGATCCTTCTTCAGAAAGATGAGATTACGGTTAAGAATGGCAGGGAGAGTCAGACCTATAAGCTCACACCCGTTCAAACTACCTTCAACTTGGACTCCCCAACCTACCTTCAATCTAAACCTAGAGTCATATATTGAAGGCACTCTGGAGGAACTGTCCAGACTGAAAATTCAAAATGTCAAACTAAATATAACAAAAGCAGAACGTGTTGCGCTATCTGGCCTTAAGAAAAGACAGGATATTATCATCAAACAATTCGATAAAGGCCGCGGTGTGTGCGTCCTTAACAAACAAGACTACATACGTGAAGGGACACGACAATTAACAGGCCCCCACTATGAAGAAATTAACAGGGACTTGACCGATGAAACCGCGGAATTAGTCTCTCAAGCCATACGCCAACTCTACGTGGACGGACTCATATCGAAAGACATATCGGAGTTTCTTAACCCCCGCAACCACGACATTAAAACACCTTGCCTTTACCTCCTACCGAAAGTTTACAAAAAAGTACCAGAAGGAACACGGTTCGTGGGGAGGCCAATCATTAGTGGTTGCGGAGGACCGACTCAATCCATATCCAAATACATAGACTATTTCTTGCTCCCAATTGTCAAACAGCAAAGCACATACACACGCGATTCTGGGCATGTGCTTGAAAAACTAAATAACCTGACATTGGAGCAAGATAACTTATTGATAACACTGGATATAGTATCCATGTACACTAACTGCCCACAAGATGAGGCAATTGAATCAGTTTGTGACGCACTTGCAATGGCCGATGACAGACTACGCAATACCCAAGCCCACGACAGACCACGCGCGACGTCTCCTTGAACTCATTATGCGTCGAAACACGTTTGAATTTAATGGCAAGTTTTTCCGACAAAAAATTGGCGTGGCCATGGGCAGCGAATGCAGAGATTTGTGACATAACTCTATTCAAATACGAACAAGACAAAATCCTCCCTCACAATCCCTCAATTGTGAGCTACATGAGATATAGAGACGATGTTCTTATAATCTTTAACGGAAATGAAAAGCAGGCTGCTGACCTAGTGCAATCACTTAATAAAATTCACCCTACGCTGAAGTTCACGTCTGAGATCTCGCACCGCCAAGTCACTTTTCTCGACCTTATTATCTACAAAGGCGAACGATTCATACATGAAGGGATATTGGATACTCGAGTCGCTACCAAAAAAACTGATACATTTTGGTACCTAGCTCGAGATTCAGCACACCCTAAGTCGGTATTTGGCGGATTAATCAAGGGCGAAGTGACCAGATACAAACGTATATGTACCCATTCAAAAGACTTTGAGGAGGACTTTGAGGAGAGGGTTGAATTCTTCAAAGACAAACTTCAAAAGCGCGGATACACAAACGAAGACCTAGCTCTCCTTTCTCAAAGGGGAAAGACTCCCGCGGACCCTAAGCGTGAAAAAAACAAAAACAATATCCCACTGGTGTTCGTCCTACCATACTACCCACATGTCGCGCACCAGCCCTGAAACGGGCTATCCTCAAACACTGGCCCTTGATTAGAGAAAACGAATATCTGAATAGGCTATTTGATACCCAACCCATCCTGGCATATAAACGGCACAAAAACATAAAAGATGAGAGCGTCTCCACAATCCAACCAAGAGGAACACAATCTTGATGAGGAGAATCTTCAAATTCTATTGGAACTATTGAAAGAACAAAACAATGATCAAAGAAATGGATCTCAAGACTAAAACAAAATACATAAGTCAAACCCCCCAACCCCCCCCCCCCTTGTCCTTGCCATGCGTCATATAAACCGACACACAAATAAAAACAAGGAAAGCAAAATGAACTATATAAGAGGTTGACTTATGAAGTGCATGATATAGCACAGCAAATATGCCCTGCTCCCCTTCCAAAAAAGGAGAAAAAAGAGGGGACGGCATATTATCACCGGTAAAAATCAATCACTGTGTGAACTAAAAACAAAGGGATCACTGTGGCAATACACAAACCAGTCATCGCGTCGCCAAAACCAGAGACAGGGTTTGAAACTCCCGCTTTTAGGGAATGTCTAACCCAATTGGCCTGCAGACGTTTGATGTATTTGCCCGTCCACGAACTCCAACCACGGACTGTCATCTAGCAGAGATAAGGTGGCTAAAACTGACCCCCAGATGCGTGTCTTACGGAAATAAAGGAAAAAAAGAGCTAAAAATGACGCTCTGGAGAGACCAGTCAAACAGCCACTCTCTAGCATACCCACTAGTTAACGTACAATTACAGATTTATCTTCGGCAGAACAGTCACAAATACAATCCATAGGCCTATGATACTTGTCAGCAGAACCTTTTCCGCGTCTCAAAATAAATAACGAAAAGCACGGAGGGGTTCTGTTGAAACTTGTACACGAAACACCCCCTCCCCCCCCCCCCCCCCCCATTCCTACAGACTGCAATCTCGCAGAAAAAAAGTGGCCTGAACTGACCTCCCATGAAGCGTATATCACTGGAAAAAATAATTAAATTAGGAATTACGCTCTGGGCGGGATAGTTACGCAACCACACTGCTGGAATACCAGCACACAATAAATCATGCAGATTTATCTCTGTAGACCAAAAACTACCTAAAATCCAATGATACCTTACGCAGCAGAACTGCTTCAGCATCTCCAAAAAAAATTACGAAAACGATGAGAAAAAGTTCTGACTTGTGAAAACTCCCATAAAACACCCTTTCCTTCCCAAAATAGAATGAGTTCTGATTCACTGCAGCTAACTCTGGAATTGATCAAAAAAACACAAAAAGATAAACTGATCATTCCTTGAAGTATGCCTGCATAAACCGGTTTCTCTGTGCTATACCTTCTTGCAAAAGCACTCCATTGGAATTTAAAAACCTAATAGCCTCACAGAAAAAGAAAGAAAATTCCACAAAACCCAGTGTTACACGTCCTTCACGTTAATGTCCTTCCCAGGTGACCGAGAATCGCTCTAAAAATTAAAAAACCTTGAGTGACATGTATGATTACGCTGCTTCCCAATAAACACAATACCATTTTTAAGGGGGGTGGCCAATACCATTTTTAAGGGGGGTGTGACCAATTCTTAAAACTTTGTACTGGGAGGGGCTCTGCATCACCCAACATACAGCAAATATAAGGGAAAGTTTTTTTTAGGGATCTGGGATGATGCGTACCAGAAACAACAGGTTTGACCTCATAATGACCTTTACGATGACTTTGTGGGATAAAGTTGACCTCAAATCATTAAAATAACATCAGAATCAGATTCTCCAACCCCGAAAACCCCTAAAAAAATGTATCATTTATGATTCTGGCTCTTTTAATTTCTTCACTGCGATTGACCTCTGACCCGGATGTCGGCCATATTGGATTTTGGCCAAAATGGCCGCCCCGTGGGGCGCCCGTCTTGGCGCCCGGCAAAAATCGAAAAGGTATGCTATGAACAGCATCTGGGCCAAATTTGGTGCTTTTGGAAGAATTTGAACCAAACAGCCCCTATAGTGCCCTAACATCCCTGACTATGAGGCTCGATGACGCTCGCTCTGGATCATTTAACGGGTCATTTTAAACCGAAAACCTCGACGAACGTATCGTTTTTACCAGAAACAAGTGTCCTTTTTTTTTTAACCCCGAAAATGCAAGACCTTTTATTGTGCCAAGTATTGTTTTTTAACAAGCTGGAGTTAGAGATAGCAGCTCTATGAAATTGGTCCCAGTTTGTGAGAAAGCGAGACGTCTTTTGTTTGGGATAGATTTCACTCCGGCTAGCTGGCGTCAGTGGGTATAGAAATGTTGTCGGTGGTAGCTATAGGCGCACGTTGCTATACCACATCAGTCAACAACTCTCTTTAACCCCCCCCCCCCCCCCCCCCCCAAATCCTTTTCTATGTCATTGAAACGGGTCAAGATTTTGTAATTATTTATCTTGGGAGCACTGACAACACAGGCAAAGGAAATGCAACTCCCCCCCCCCATGATAAAAAAGCCTCGATTTGCATTACGTCATAGGCACACCCCTCCCCCATCCAGGCACACCCCTCCCCTATCCAGGGACTCAAAGAGGCTCTATAGTGCTTGCCAGGGGAGCATGCTGAGTGCGTTGGCATAGCAATTAACATATTGTTACTTGGCTGTTTAGTGTATATCCGTCACGGGTGGGTGAACACAGCGAGTGCCACTTAATTAAAGGTGTAGTCAGAAATGGTGGCAAAAACAAAATAGACCTACGCGATGAATACAACTAAACTTTGCCCTTTAAAAATGAAATCGAGAATTAAGTAAATCTAATATTTGTACTGTAAATCATTATTCTGGTCCGATTTTGTTGGGGGGGGGGGGAAAGGGGGTTCAAAAGATTAGTACTTCATTCAAAAAAAATATTTAAATTCACAAAGCTAGATTAACTGAATTACACTGCCCCAAATTAAGTGGGATGTCTTATTCAAAACTCACAACTAATACACTGCTTGAAAAGTATCAATTAATTGGAAAATCTATTTGGTAGGGTGCAACTTTGCGGCTTTGGATGACGAGTCAGAAATGTCATTACGTACACCCCATTCAAATGTCGTTCTGGAAAAAAAGGCGCGAAACGGGGGCCGGGGACAATATTGGTTAAATTGCACATTTCTTGAGGGCGCTCATCACGATGCGGCCGTCTAGGCTAGTGGCACATGGCGGCGAGTGAATTTAGTTTAGTTGTCACGGTACGAACGGCGACGTAGGGTTTGACTAGCTAGTCCAAAAATGGTTCAACTATTCCCGGCGAGTTACGTCACGGTTTTAAGATGGAGAAAAAGTAAACAAGCTTTTGAAGCTTTGCAAAAGTTTACGATACATTTCTCCAATGATAATAACTCTTTGCAACGACGACCACATCCGAGACTGGCTTCTGCTGGTTGGGCACGGCACGGCATGCAGATTTGGTCTTGGCACGGTACACCTACCGTGCCACCGGTACCATGGATTATGAGTGCATATGTACATGTACATGTACAACTACTACCAGGCCGAGCGTTGATTTCCAGGTAAGATTCGGGTAGTGTTCTTATAAGTTATACCATGGAGGAATAAGAGGTTATACAGGATTGTTTTTCACGAACCTCGTTTTGAGACGGGTTCAGGCCAACATCTGTGGGTGGCTCAGTCTGATGTTTCCGGCCTCGCTCGCTGCGAGCCAGTCACTGACAGATAATTCCGGCCTTGCTCGTGACGTGTTTATCCGTCAAATGTTTTGAAATACCAGTATAAAAGGTTTTAAACCAAACAAATCTCAATTGACCCTGGATATGCCCGGGCTGAATGCCTAGGGTACGAGTTTCCAACAAAGGTCTGTGGTTTCCGGACTGAATCAGTCTTTGAGTTTGTGCATAAAGGTTTATGGGCTTGTTACTGAGCGGGGATCCAGTGGTAATGCATATAAAAGATTACTGGAACACGCATTTAATGGAAAGGACTCGGATGCACCAGGTGTTTGTTAGGTTAGCGAAAATGAAAATTCTAATTAGCAATTTGTCTTTGCAGGGATATATATACACCAGGTGTTTGTTAGGTTAGCAAAAATGTAAATTCTAATTAGCAATTTGTCTTTGCTGGGATATATATGCACCAGGTGTTTGTTAGGTTAGCGAAAATGAAATTTCTAATTAGCAATTTGTCTTTGCAGGGAAATACATTATGTACCTATATCTCCAAGCAAACTAGAATCCTCAATTCTAATTGGTTGATCCATGGCAACAACAGTACATGTGTACATGTACTTAATCATGTTGAGAGTTATTTTAAGCTTTCATAAATATGTACAATATTTTGATATCCAGCCGATAATTATACACGTTTTTTGAAATTTAAACAATTAGCTAAGACTAATGCTAAGAAGAAGAAGAACAAATTGTTCGCTTGTCAAGCAGGCGTCGATATTGCCCTGTGTGTATTTCCTTTTAACAGTTCTCTCCACAGAACAAGAAAGGCCAACCTACGTTGATCTACTAAAGTTTCACTAAACGAAAGGAGTCATGTTAAACCTCTCTTCCTTCCCCAAAAGATTGAAAATCTCGTTTCCAATAAACAGATCCCCATGCATGTACTGTACATTGTGCTTGTTCATTTTGAGGCAGTTATTTCAAGATGGCGCAGTATCCGAGCCAATGGATTGCAGCGTTTCCATAGATCTCGTTTTCATCGCCGTAGTTAGTACCAACTTTTCTTCTCTCAGAGCTCTTGCTTGGCGATACTCAGAGAAGGCGGTGATGAGTGTGTAGATGTACGGATTGAGGGACGAGTTGATGGGTAGGATCAGGGCCACAACCCAGGCGTACACGTCAGCACCGATGTGCACCGCCCCAGTCTGTGACAGAATCCCTATGATGATGACCGGTATCCAGCATGCGAAGTCAGTACCGACTATCAGCGCCATCTTGACCGCCATCTTGATCTCACGGTCCCGGTGAATAGTCTGCCGGACCCTCTTCGCAGTGCGCTTGACCTTGATAAAGATGGCGACGTAGCAACCGAGAACGACCAGAAAACACAGCGAGTTGAGACCAAGAAACAGGACGATGGAGTAGATCCAAATTGGTTGACTGCCTTCCCCCACTTGGATAGATACTGTGTGTGCGGTACCAAGAGGATTAGTAATATCTGCCTCTTGCAGAATGTAACTCGTGGGTTTTGTCATCAGAGGCAGGCCAATGCACACGTCTGAGAGGCCGTAGAAGTCAGAGTAATCGCTGGTAAACACGGTGGGCAAGATGCTGAGACACGAAGCAACCACCCATATTGAGACAATGACGCCAGTTGCAGTCCGATCCCGGAGCTGGACCCGACTGAAGGGAAACACGATGCTGACGAAGCTGTCGAGGCTGATTAGGGTGACGAAAAACACCGAGGCTTCGCTAGAGAGAACCGACAACACTCCGGCTATCTTACACACCGGACTGGCCCTCCACTCACTGGCCTGGCGAGAGTACCCATTACCAAAATATACGTCAGCTCCAGCTATTATCAGCATGTACACCCCCATCATGAAGTCGGAGATCGCCAAGTTAAGCACAAAGAAGGCGTGAGTCTTTTTCCCGCCTTTTTCTTTGCCTTGGTAACACCGCCAGACAATAACCACCGCGTTGCCGATAATGGCGCCAAAAGCCAAAACCCATATGGAGACGCGAAGAAGGCCATTTCGCATCAGTGCACCGCAGAGATTCAGAGGAGGAGTGGCTTCGGTTGTCTTGCAGTCGTCCACCTTTAACCCCCCAATGGCTTCTGTGAATTCACAACACAATCGGTAGTCGTCGACGTACCTAAAACGACAAACAACAAATCATATCGGTTTTAGCATAGAGGAAGGAATATAAAAGGTCCTGTGGATTAAGTAACTATAATAAGCCATACCATGTATTTGGTAAGTGACCCTCTACGAGTATGGGAACAATTTTGTCGACCACTTTGACCTTTTTTGGGATACTGGACAATCCCTCGGGTAATGTTTTTCTATAACCTTGTGAGATTAACACACTTACAGTTCCTTAAGACTCACTAGATCCTTGAGGGCTTTGGATTTTACGTCGACCGGCTCAGAATTCTTGGATGTTTTACCTCTTATCAGCACGCTGAAAACACAAAGATGATTTAAAGGGACTGAAGAGCATTTTCACATCACATAAAAGAGAGGCACTTTAACTTTCTTCTGTACATTGTCGCTAAAAATAAAGACCGACCGATGATAACGATTAGCCGAGGAGGCTAACCCTCGCATGTGTACGCACGAAGGTCGCACGCGTTCTCTCAACGCTCCTCCGACTAACAGCGTGCTCAAATTGCAAAAATAAACGCGCAACGCGGACTAGTTAGGAACGCCTGAACGCCATCGTTTGTCATTCGCGTGGGCCTAACATTATTAATGGCCGAGTTCGGGCGGTCTATTCTTGACACGCGTAACTTGTTCTTGCAAAACCCTGATGGATAGGTGGTGTGTGTTCTTGTTCCGAGTGCAATGTTCACGGGTCGCGTTCCCGCCGTTCGAGCGTAAGAACAGAGTTCGCGTGTCAAGAACAGACCGCCTGAACTCGGCCATAACTTACAGTGTCTTCAGTTTGGCTAGTCCGTTGAACGCTTTTGCTTCTATCGTGTCGAAATACATGTCGCGGGCAATCCTGGAGTGGAAAGAAGAATATACCAAAATAAACCATCTCTGAGTTGTCTTCAACCTTAAATTAGAAGAAATGTCATTTTTGAGTTCCAGGACCAGTGGTTTTGTACGTAAGATGCCGGTAGTTTATAATACAGTTTTCCCTAGATAGTTTTATTCAATGAGCTTTACGAACTAAAGTTGGACCTATATTTTAAAAAAACCAAGAAAATTACTTACAGCGTCTCCAAGCTGTTTAGCTCGAAGAAACTTTCAGCAACGATGGTGGCGATGTGATTATAAGATATATTTCTGAAAACATATTGACAAAAATATAATATGAATAGAGCAAACCAACCGAAGTCCTTTAAATCATTTAAATACATCTCGTACGACGAAAGGTACGAACAAAGACAACTATAAGAAGTAAATCTTTCCTCAGAAGTAAAAGCTTGTTATTCCATGAAGTTTACAATCCACTGCGGTGTGATGTGTAACTCTAATTACTGTATATTCCTGTGTTAAACCATGGAGGTAGGACCTCCATGGTTAAACATTTTTTTCCTGAAACATTAAAATCTTACAGATATGTCAGATTATGAAGACCGTCGAATGTTCCCTTCACGATACCTGTAATGTTGCTCTCGGCCAGCCACCTAATGTATGGGCAAATGAAATGATATTAGGACACATTTAGGTTTTTCTCAATGCCATAGCAGCCATAACCACCCACGCATTTCTACAGTTACTACGGGAGATTACCAAAGACGCATTTGTCGTCATATACAATTTACTAACGGGACTAGACTGTTCATTCAAAATAGTAAACTGCGATTCAGGATGTTGAAAAGTTGATACCAAAATACAAAAAGAGAATTACAAAATCTTCAGAAATGGCATAGGCCTAACCGTTGTATTGGAAAACTGTAACTCGTAAACATATTTAGTACTATTAACCCTAACCAGGGTTGTAGTCGAGTCCCTGTAAGTCCGTTCACAAGTCCTTTCGTGAAGCCAGTCACAAGTCCCTTCATAAAGGCAGTCATAAGTAACTGAATGAACAATGACAAAGGAATGCTTTTGTCAAAGCTGTTTTGAATAGCTTGTGATTTGAATTGGAACTGAAGGACTTGTGATGGACTTGCAGGGACTTACAGGGACTTGCAGGGACTTGTGATGGACTCGACTACATCCCTGACCCTAACCCTTCCAAATTCTTCAAAATTATTATGATTTTGCACACACCTATAAAGTACCCAACTCGGACTAGTAATACTCACAGTCCTCTAAGATTAGTTAGCTCCTTGAACAGGCCCATGTCTAGCACTCCCATGTTCCCTCCTGAAAGATAACTGAGCAGAATGTTGTCTTAAGTAGTTAACTAATTTATTCCACGATGCAATAATCCTATCTACTAGTAGTGACATGAACCCAGCACCGTGCATCTAGTGGTTGTGCTGTTTGTCACGATTGTAATAGCGCCATCGAGCACCAATATTTAATGGATACGTGTGCCTAAAAGGCATACATATTTATTAAGGAGCCGTTGTATTTATAAATCTCACAATCGGGGAGTCGGTTTGGCGTAGCGGATCTTTCCTCGCCTCCCACCGCTGTGACCTAGGTTTGAATCCCGCCTGGGCCAATATGTGGATTGGGTTTTCAGTCCCTGCCTGATTCCGTGGGTTCCCCCAGGATATTTCACTGTGGTTTTACTCCTACATGTACTACTAAAACTGTAACTTCTTCTCATTGTCTTCTCTCTGCAGGTTTCTTCTATTCAGGCTATCAACAAGCCCAGAGCTCTTTCGAGGGATCATTGGTTTCACAACCAGAATACCAAAATCACTTCTGCGAGGACCCGAAATGTCATGTAAGATTTAAATTCTACTCACAGGTTTCGAGTCCTTCTAAAAAGGTTTTCAACGGTGCTCGAATTCCAACCATCTGAACAATTTGCACTGGATGTTTCTAAGTCACAGTAGCAACCGCTTGGACATCGCTTCTCTGTCATACAAAAACACAAGCTCGAATCAGATACGTTGCTGGCTGTAGTAATTCTCTTTTGGAAAGTGTGTGGTTCAGAAAAGAACTGGAAAGAGACATGCTAGAATAATGAACACAAAATCAATAGACCTCGTGAATAGCAGCCATCTTGGAGGCCCATGCCTTAATGTTATTTGTTTTTGTGAATTCATATTTGTACTTGATTCAAATAACAAAAGGTGCCACGAGGTCTATTATTACAAGGAGAGCAAATTTGAACCACAATGATATTATTTTGTTCTATAACTTTTTCTTTATTAGCATAAAACCAACAATAAACGATATCTTTTACTGCATTCAGAGTAGGATTCCTCGTCCTCAAATGGGCAGTCAGCTTGGCCGTCGCACACGTCTTCCCAGAATATGCACTCATCTGAGTTTGCACACTTGAAGTATTCGGGACAAGTTATGTTGTCTGAATAAACAAAATTAAAAAGAGCATTAGAACAAATGACAAGAATAGGACGTATTCTGGAACAAAGATTGCGCTGTATCTACGGCATTTCGGGCGGGCAAGCAATAGTGATTTGAATATAATTCATATACACATTCAGTTCAAAATTACATTTTTCTCCCTTAAATATTTCAATAAACGTAATGTTGTATCGTGAATATTTCAGTATTTGTAAATTATAATCTAATCTATCTTACCACAATTAAGTCATTTAGTCTCTGAAGAAGATCTTGTTAAGATCGAAATATTAGGCCCTCTTAACTTATTTGATTTGTATATTTCAGGTCATTCCAGCCAGTAAGCAGTTTGCAGCAGTATTAATCTTATTCACATTTACCACAATTAAGCTCGTCTGCTCCGCCCGTTTGACAATCCCTAAATCCGTTGCATCTGGCATCGGGCGACACACAGGAACCATCACCACAGTCAAAGAGTTCGGGATAAGGACAAGACGTTACATCTGAATAATAAAACAAAACAAAATGAGACTAGAGACAATTGCCACGGGACAAAAACCTGTCACCTATTTGGAACTTGCGGGTGCCATTTGTCACGATGTTGTATCAACCACCGTTGCTAAAGCCAATACAAAAATCTTGGAACCTAAGTTTTCTTTCTGAGGGTAGAATGCAGTCTGTATAGGTTATACATGTACATGAAATTTGAGTATAGTGCCCCACCGGGCAAATGTGTGTTATAAAACACATATAGACTAGCATTTTCGGCCTCGAGAAACTAGAACCCTCTTCTATTCACTCGCAGTCCCTCGGGGCACATAGACGTGCATTAGTGACCTCGTTTCCTAGTCTATATTGTGTATATTGTCCATGGCTGAAGGCAGCCACCACTTCTAGATCCGCCACTAGTTGGAAACTTACTGTCTGCCGAGAAGTTACCCAGCAGCTGCAGGCGAAATCCGTTGCGTACGACCGTCATGTCAGAACTGAACGAAACCCGAGCTGAGCTAGAATTGAAGGCCATGCTACGCACTTTGCTGGCTCCCCAGAGCTTGAACACCACCCTCTCGCCTCCGTGCAAGGTGCTGCCTTGCAGCTCCAGCATGTCCTCGGACCGCTCGGTTTGGAAGACTAGGACTTCGACCAAGATGACCTTGTTTTTTTTAGAGACGATGGTCCAGTCACAGTCGAGTCCGCACGGGTACGTGGCCGGGTAGCCAGGGGACGTGAGGTCAACCGGGTCGTTCCAAACATAGAATTCTTGGGGACCACAGATACCTGTGAAAAACGAGCAAAATCCTCAATTGTTTTGTACTTTTTCTTTTAAATATTTTGTTTTACACAGAGCAGTTCACACACCTAGACCGACCATAGTGCCGCGTAGACCACCGTTCTTTTATAAGGCTACACGAGAGGTAAGTCGACACACACAGTCATAATAATTCCTACCTAATTCACTATTCAGCTCTCGATTATGACTACCGAGACATTCCTTCTTGACACTCGTGGCTAGCATATTTGTTATTTTATTTTTACTGTGATTTGTGTCCGTTTGTTTGTTGGGTATTTGCTTGTTTGTTCCTATACATTTGTTTTTATATAAATTATTAACTTTTGAAATTAATCATTTTAATTGTAAAGTTTCGTTGTTATGTTTGCACACCAACTTAATGTTTAAATTTGTTTCACATATGACTTAAAATATTCATTTTATTTTGTGTATTGTTTACTTTACGCAACACGGCCCCTTGAAAAACTACCTTGGTTGAATGGTTACCGTGTATAAATAAGTTAATATATTACCCTTTGGGCAGATCGAAAGACCATTTGCCGATGCGTCGTTCTTGACACAGACCAGATCCTTCATGCTACACGGAACATAACCCTCCTCGCATGAAACTAAAACAAAAAGCATTCATACATTTAATAAAACACAAGCATATAGACGATGTGCCCTCTGACGTCATGTGTTTACATCTGTATTCAAATGTGCCCGGCAGTGATGCGTACCCATCGTGTTTTACATAAAATTTGCTTAAAGGGTGACGTCGCAGGTCAGATCGCCTTTGAATTATGCGACCTGATGTCATCTCTTAACCAAATTTATGTAAAACATGATGCGTGCGCATACTGCCGGGCACATTTGAATACAGATGTAAACAGAGGGCACATTGTCTATACCACTGATAATGACTCGATATTGATGAGCATTGACCCTAGTTGCATTATGTAGTATTACTACACCTCATAAATATTCATGATCAATTGTAGCGCGTCATCGGCTAATTTCGTCTACACCTCGGGACCAGTTATTACTTCCCTCAAACTATTCTGTACTTGTAAACTTCTACACTGGCCTATGGTAATTGAGTAGTGTTTGTAGAACTGTGTACGTACTCTACCCCCAAGGACGTTGGGGTGAATCTTGGTTTCTCCAAAGAGAAATGCCTGTTAGAGCATGACACAATTATAACACAATTGAATTAGCTACTAATTTAAATACAGTGTACCAAGTTTGTCTGGTGTCTTCTTTTCAACCTGAAGAAGAAATCCGTCATCAGTGTATAAAAGGTCGGAGATGAATGCCAAGAACATCTTGTTCTCCCGCGAAGCAACGCTGTGTGGAAAACGATTCCTATAAAGAGAAAGACCGAACTGCTTAACTTGAATTACCGATTTGCAACATTAGTCTGGATACTTAGTTCTCAAAATGCACATGTATGACGTTGGCATTGGACCATAATGTAGTGTTGTCGGCTCTGTATCAAAACATTAAAAAGTCAATCCTGTTTAGTTCGTCTGGAGGTAAAAAAAATGGGAGATGGTCAGCATTTGAAGTAACTGCCTTGGCATGAGATGAGATTCATCTGAAGATTATTTCCCAAGGTTGTAAAATCATGGGATTAAAGTCCCGATTCACAGATCGATAACGAAAAGAAGATGGACGGTTATTTACCCAGTTACATTGAGGAAATAATCGGTGAACCCATCGCCGTTTCCAAGGTACAGAAAGTCGTAGCCTGCCTCTACGTCGAACTCGAGGAACGTCAGGACGATACGAGATCCCACTTCTGACACCAGATACCACAAACACTTAGTCCTGTCTGGATAGGCATTGCGCTCCCTCCAACCAGGTGAAGTAATGGTCGCTCGGACGTCGGTTGTCAGGTTAAAGACAGATTTGCCACACGGATCTTGTCAGAAAAAACAAAGTGTAACAATAAATAATCTAATGAGCGATTTAATATTTTTTTGTTTAGTGGCAGATATTGCAAAGAGTAGAATCCACATCACCACTGATAATTGCCCTATGCGAAATTAACTAGTGATGCTTTTGTAACAGTGTGTATATAGTATCTCTGTGTCGTACCAAATTGAATGTCAAAGTATGTATATACGTCCCAAAAATATTCACGTCTTGTTTATTAATAACTGGTGTGCCGTTTGCAAGAATAATTGATGTTCATTTTGTGTTCGTACATAAAGGTACAATTAAAGACTTTTTGTGAATTTGTCAGAACATTTTGTCGGGTCCTTCAGATCAACCAAAGTGTTGCTATTAACTAAAATGTGCCTCCTTAAGGGTTCGACTGAAATAAAGTTAAATGCTATCAAATTGACGATTAAAGCGCGCCAAAAAAACTCACCGCAGTCAAATTCATCAGAAAGGTCGCTGCAGTGTTTTATTCCATCACATTTATGGCCCAATGAGACGCACTCTCCTGATGAGCAGGTGAACTCCGTTTGAAGACAGGATCCTACAACCAAGTGATCTGACATGATACTCAACTGAACAATGACAAGGATATTCCTGGTGCGTTCTTTGCGTTACCATTTCCGACTAGACTAAATGATCAAGTGCCTCAAGTTGACTGACTCGGTATAACTTTGGTATAACTGACGTCTTTTGAATGCTATCCTCTTTTTTCTTCTTTTTCGGAGCCACATGAGAAATGTCAACACTCTGCGTAAGATTGACCTTTTCACCACACCTAAACGTTCTACCGGTACACGCACTCAGATATTGACGTTTACATGAGGACTATGTTACTGGGGTTTGGTTTTAACGAAGATAGTTTGGTTTAGAAGAGAAGTAATCGATGTTAGAATCTAATCAAGTAACAAACGTCGACAAGCACTCACCGCATCCGATTTCATCCGAATATTCCGGGCAGTCAGCATTCCCATCACAAACTGCAGTCATGTCAATGCAGGCTAAGCCAGAAGAACATAGGAACTCATCCAACGAACATTCTGTTACGAAAATAAGGACAGCATTTCAATTTAGATTCTTTTTCCCTTTTTCTTTCTTTCCCCTTAAATTAAAAATACTCAAAAAATATCAATTTGACTAGAAAAAACGAGGTGACCTACAGCAGGATACGAACCAGGGATCTTTGATCCATAGCCCATCCCACTATCCACTACACTACGTATAGCAGCTCGACAACATCTGTTCTTTAAAGTGATTTTAAACTAGTTAACTAAATAACAACAATGCTGTGACGTCATGTTTTATTCCGATGAATAAACATAACTTCTCATCCAAACTATGAATAATTCATACATTTTGACTCGCCCACCTACGGAAAAAAATTGCGTGCCGGGCTAAACGGCGCCCTCTTGAGGACATACACATCCAAGCTTCCAGCTGCCATGTTTCAGTTTACATGTTATCACTCGATTTGCAACAAGGCTTGATCATGATGCATCATTGATTTATAATGCAATTTCTGTTTATATATACATGTTCAAACAAACAAGTGAATCAGTTATACTCTGTTTTAATTTCATGGTTTGTTGTGAAAAACAAACAAACATTACCATCAGTGCAGATAGGTTTACGTTGGCTATTTACCCATTGGAATATACTGACGGACAGATATGACCAATTCGTCCAACGTGGTGTGTAGGTAAGGGTTGTTGATGCACATATTTGATATCCACAGTTGTGACGTCGTGACCGATAAGGATCTTGGGTACGCTGCAGGTGTCGAGCTGGTATCGACTACCCAGACTACCCTGCTACCGGGGTTAAGGGCGTAGATGCCAGGACCCTCAGCAAAGGTAAGTTTGCACCAGGCAGTCTTCCTAATTCGGGCCTGGATTCGGTAGCCAGGCTCGGCCTGGATGATCCAGAGACACTGTAGGGTGACTGAGTAGGGCTGAACAAAGTAGGTTTGGTTGTCTTGGATGTTTAAGGTCTCGTTACCACAAAAACCTGGAGAGAAATAGAAATTTAAATTTGAATTTTTGTGTTGCAGTAGCATACAAATCGTTAAAGTGACATTATAAGCTGTTTCTGAAAGGCGTATTAAGAAATGTGATAGGTTTGAAGGTTATTGATACAATTCTTAATCAGCGAAAGTTATGTGTACACTGCTTACCGCAGAGCAGCTCGTCTGTGTAGTCTGCGCAATCGGCATTACCGTCACATAATTGGTAAGACGGGATGCATTCCTCTCCCGAGGAACACAGAAACTCCTGAGGGCCACATTTCCCTTAAAAGAAAACACAACATGGGTCGGGTTAACGCAGTGGTCTTTGCCTTGTCCTTACACCACTATACACTAGGTTGACTCGGGGATCTTAACTTGCTCAGTCACTCTTCGGGAGACGAAATGACACTTTAAGGTCAAAATGACATACACAAGTTGTTGACACAGAGAAGTGTCCCGCAAACCAACACAAAGTCCAAACCGAGATTTGACTGCATATGGCGCTGCATTGTTCCTCAAACTCAAACAAACTTTATTAGCCAATCAGAACACATGGTGTTGACGCCATCGATGATGTTAGAGTTGTCTGGGATCTGACTAGGGTTAGGGGTTAGCGTTAGCGTTAGGGTTAGCGTTAGGGTTAGGGTTAGGGTTGTCCCAGACAACTCTAACATCATCGATGACGTCAACACCATCTGTGTTCTGATTGGCTAATGTACTTAGCTACCTTTAGAAAAAACTATCGCGGCCGGGGAGCTTCCCCAAACGTAACTGGCAGATTTCATGAATTATTCAGTAGTTTGGATGAGAAGTTATGTTTATTCATCGAAATAAAACATGACGTCACAGCATTGTTGTTATTTAGTTAACTAGTTACATTAAATCACTTTAAAGAACAGCTGTTGTCGAGCTGCTATACGTAGTGTAGTGGATAGTAGGATGGGCTATGGATCAAAAATCCCTGGTTCGAATCCTGCTGTAGGTCACCTCGTTTTTCCTAGTCAAATTGATATCTTTGGAGTTTTTTTTTAATTTAAGGGGGAAAAGAGACCTAGAACCTAAGTGTTGTACAGCGATCAATGCAACTACTGAATAATTCATGAATCTGCCCGAAGGGTTCAGGAAAAAAGGAATCGCGGCCGGGGATGTTAAGGTCAATTATATTATACAATATTGTGCACTTTGTAATAACAATATGAACCTATGTTGGATCTCCGGGGGCGATAATTCTTTCTGCAGGTAGGTTGGTACATAGTGTACATTTATTAGCCAATAAGAACACAGATGGTGTTGACGTCATCGATGATGTTAAAGTTGTCTAGGATCTGACTAGGGTTAGGGGTTAGGGTTGGGGTTGGGGTTAGGGTTAGGGTTAGGGTTAGGGTTGTCCCAGACAACTCTAACATCATCGATGACGTCAACACCATCTGTGTTCTGATTTGCTAATGTACCAACCTACCTGCAGAAACAATTATCGCCACCGGGGCATGAAAAACCAGCATAGGAAATGTCATGCTTTAGTCACAAAGTTCACAATTGGTTTGCCTCTAGCTCTCTGCCCCACTAAAGCGGTAGAACGTGCGTGAACTCACCACATCCGAGCTCGTCTCCATATGCAAGACAGTCTCTCTTGCCGTCACACTTAAGCGACCCGTCTTCCAAACAGTCTCTACCGGACGGACAAGCAAACTGACCGGCCTCACAATCTGGGGAGGTGGGCGAGTATTATACCAGGGGTCATCAATACATCTCTCGTAATGTCTGGACGAGCCCTTGGATGAGGTCTAATACTAGAAATAACACTAAAATCTTCCCGGGTGGGACTCAAACTAATGACTTCTTTTTTTACGGTTTAATTGTCTTTCTATTTGATTAGCAAGCTTGCTAAAAAAGAGAATGCCTTTGCTTTTCAATTGCTTTGAAATGGCAGAGTTGTAATGACTCGAGTTAATGACTCGACTCGGACTCGAGTCACAATTGTTGGTGACTCGATTCGACTCGACTCCCGATGGGTAAATGACTCGATTCGACTCGAGTCACTGCAGGCAAATTAGTCAACTCAAGTCCCTCATTCATGACTCGACTCCTTCATTAGAATGACTCGACTCAACTCAGGCTATTAAGACTCGAGTCCCTAAAATAAGAGCAAAACGTTGCGAACAATATTTGCAATGACTTAGGCCGCGCCTGTGCCGTTTATGTTAGCGAATAACGATGTAAATGTACATAAGTATATACATGGTATACATATACAGCGGCCGTCTGATATTATTTCTCTGGGTTAAGATTATGTTATAAACTAGGCACGTCTTACCTACGGTGTTATACGTAGAGAAGACAAGCCTCAACTTGAATCTGATCATCCTGTTCGATTCTTTTAAAGTGATAAACATGCCGGTACTGCTGGACCACAACGTGCGAGGCAGCGGCACGATACCGGTATTGGTATCGATTACCAATAGTCGAACACCTTCGGCGAAGTCGATACCGTTGCCGATGGTCAGCACTAAGTCCCTGCCATCAAACTCGGCGACTTTGGCTTGGATTCTGGTTCCGATCGGTTCCTGCAGGCGCCAAACGCACTCGTGATGCTTGACTATCTCAGTGTGGTTGGTCATGGCGACCATCTCGGTCCAGTCGGTAGTGTTCAAGGGGAAAGTCGGAGAAGTACCCGGGTATATGGCGAAGAAACCGGTGCCGTACTCTCTGAAATTGGCTAAGATGCTCACAGATTCTTCTGAGCCAAGAGAAATATTGGAGGCACCACAAAATTCTGCCATACATACAATCAAGAAAAAAACACTTGTATTAACGAGTCCTGCATTCGTTATTTGTTTATGCCCTATTGCGTGTGATGATAATTGACAAAGACTTTATCGTATATCGATAGACCTCGTACAAACAAGCAATATACCGCAGTCCTGGTCGAATGGGCTGGGAGAGGTGTGACGTACGAAGCCACATTCTGAGGATTTTAAAACTCACAAGGGCCGTTTTCCAAACCCAAGCTTAGGCTCCGTTGCATGAACGAATCCTATACAGAGACGAAGCTGGGGTTCGAAAAACGGGAGAACAGAGCCCCTAGTCGGACGTCTTGCTACTCACCACAACTCATCCCCTCGTCTAAGAAGTCCGAACAATCTGCTTTGCCGTCACACATCGAGTAAAGCGGGAGACACTTTAAATCTTGCCGACATAATAACTGGTCGTCGCCGCATGGAACTGTTGATGGGGATATATCAAAAATTGCATGCTTACCGACGACACAAACTGCCTTGGTGTTTGCTACACTAAGTCGTAAAATCTTTTGGCATCATTACAATTATCCTCGGGCCATTTTCAAAAAACATGTAAGCACAACAATTTGCTGAGCACTAGTCTTGCTCAGTAAAAACAGGTTAGCAGCAAAACTTCATGTGCTTTTCATGCTAAGCAAAAACAAGCTGACTTACAAACGATAAACATCAATTGGAAATTTGGTTTGTAACGCTGTTTTTGCCAAGAAAGAAATGTTATGCTAAGTAAATGTTTGTGCTTACACGTTTATGAAATTGGACCCTGGGGTTTGTACGTGATAGTCTACACATTATGTTTACTAACGCGCCATTTTGAATTGGCGGCGGTAATTATTTGCAAACGTTTCTGCCCCAAATTGCACTTTTGTCCACATTTTAATAAGAGGTATACGTTTTCATTAATCTTCTGGTAGCCTGGGTAAACACTCTTTTAATTTAATTAGAGTTCAGTATTTTTAAGAGTCTGTGGAGTGTGTCTGTTAACATTTGTTTTGTATGTGACAAAGTATTACTTTCTCCATTGGTGTAGTTTGACGATCGCATGAGGATTTGCAGAGTGGGCGTGGCGTTATCGAATATCGGTGGGCGGGAGGAGAACGTTATCCACATGTGTGGTCCGGACAAGCAATAAGATGTCCCATTCTTGTGGTGCCAGCTGATGTTATGAACCGATGACGAGCCTATGTTGACCCCCGTACCAAGCACGACCGCCTGATCCTGCCAAGGTTAACATCTACAATTAACCAAGACTAACCAGGACTAACTAGGACTCACATAATGTTAACCAAAATAATTAACCGAGGTTAACCAGGATTAACCAAGATGAACCAAAGGTTATTCCGATTAACACAAATTTACCAATATTAACCAATATTAACCAAGATTACCCAAGACTAACTAGGACTAACATAATGTTAACCAAAATAATTATAACCAAAATCTTAACCCTTGTTTTATTACATGTATTTTATATTACCAAAAGCAACGGAAAACCTTTTAAAATGACCAGTGAAAATCTATGATTTTATGACCTACTTGTATATGAATACTTAACAGGTCGACCATGGTGACTGGCAACGGGGAGCTGTTGGTAACCCGCCAAACGCAATACAAGAACCGATTACCAGGGATGGTCAAGTTGAAAAGATACTCGGAAGTGAAGTTGATATCCGACGAACCGCAAAATACATCTTAAACAAAAACATACAAGAAAGAAGGAAAACAATGCGGGGAATCCCGGTATAGCGAGACAGGTATGGCTATCTTGGGGACATACAATTGTTTTTTAAAGTCTACTGTAGATCTGAATAATTTAGCAATTGAGCCACACCCAGCCACACCCATGCAGCTATGTTTTGACCGGCAATCGTGGACGGGGTATTGTCCGACCGTACTCTTCCCTCTTTTGTTTATACTCTAACGTTTTCGGATGATCGCCATAAGATTTGTACACGAGAAAAGATCGTGGACGTTGTGTCAATCGTGGACCCATTGTTTGCCTCCCAATTCTTTTGTCCGACGACCACAATTGCCGGTCAATACAAACGCATGACGTAAGAGGGCACATCGTCTATAAGGAATGGTTACCAATTATACGCGGTTGGGTGCACTTACCGCTCGTATCTGGCACTGGTCGTACCAAGCAAGTCATCGAAGACTGCAATGCTGGCGGATATATTTCTAGCTCAACTTTTAGGTTGTTCCGAGACGAGAAGGTCTCGTTGGGATTATTCTGCGTGTTAAACAGCACACTGTTTCTGAATTCGGCTGTTGATAGCGAGACGTAGGTACTTTCCGGGTGCTTCGTGTCGCAGTCGCAATCGCAAATCGCCATCAGTTGCATGTGAGCAAGGGTTGTTATCTTCCAACAGGCATAGGTGGTCGACAATGGATACGGACTGAAGTTGCTTCCGTCGTCCAGAGATGTGGTGAGTGTCTCATTGGCGTCTGAGATGTACACTTCTCTGCATATCGGTTCTTACACACCGAGTTAGAGACAGCGAAAAGAATGCATAAAACATTATGTCGTCGCCATTTTGTCAGAATTTAAAACGCAGTCTTTGTAGGTCGCCCTTCCCTTCAGTTAAAATTAAAACGTGCAATGGATTGCAAAATCAGAATATTTTGCAAAACCTATTTTATGAAAAAAAAGTATATGTAAATAAAACTAGTTGCTAGCTAATAACCAAACTTGTTTGTTTTACTTAATTGTATAATGCTATTAACAGATGACGAAAATTACTCCCCCCCCAAAAAAAATAATAACCCAACAAAGCCACAAGTGAGTTTGCTTTATACGTTGTAGACAAAGCAAACAATACCGTTCTAGTTTGTTTTTAAAGCAGGTACTTACCAACTGCTTTTTAAATATTGTTTTGGAATAGATATGCCTACTAGAAAGTTAACAAAGGAATAAAAGACACATTGACCTGCGTAACCATTTCTCCTTTAAATTCCCTATCTACACTGTAACGATGCTGATTCACAGCGTCCAAAACAAAACTCGAAAAATAACACAAAAATCAAGACATGGGTTTACAATCTTGGTTTTTTTTCTCTTCCTATCTGAAAACAGTTGCCCCTCCCATTTCCTCGATAAACACTCGATTTGGAGTGAGATAAATCGTAGTCGGGGCGGATGCGTCCGGATAAAATGGCATTAGGCGCTTGAGCCGACCCACTATATCGACTGAGTAATGATTAGTCTTTCATCAATGTCCTCTACAAATTACCTTTCCAAAAAAACACAATCTGTCAGGGAGGCAATGAATAGACATGCTTACTAACTACTGGTAATGGTACGCTGGGATTATATCTGCATTCATTAATAACATTGAGTGATCTAGTGAAATAGAGTTAATAATGTGACATCCATCAGATTTAAACGGCATTTTTGTTAATTATTAAATATAAACCTTTTACCTTTCTTCACCAGGGGATTGTCTATCCCGCCCAAAGGCCGATTTCAGTGAGATTTGTTAGAGGCAAAGCAAGGTAAGAAAACATTTTTATTATATTTAATTATTTGACGAGAAATAACGGAAATGCGACGAGATTTAGAAAAACAGTTACATGAATATTTAATAAAATACTGCTTCAAATTCGCTGTAAGTCTACCATGAGATTAAAACATAAGAACACCGAAAAGTAGCAAGAAATATGTTTTTCATTTTACCTAACATACGGGAGATCAACCTAAACCACGGCATGTATTATCGGTTACGTTCTGCAATTTCACTAACCTGATCCGATAACGGGAAGCACTGGCGCCAGCATAGCGCAGAATGAAGCTAAAAAACGTACAAACTCCATTTTTGTCCCCGTCATTCTGAAAAAAATTAATATTAAAAATTTAATACAAAATAATCTAGTCACAATAGATTACCAGCTTCAAACAAAACGGACTGTAATGCTCATTAACACTCGAGTAAGAGTGGATTTTAAACGAATTATGGTCTATTCACCGGAACATTTTTCGTTCGTTAATTGAATAAGTAACTCGTTCATTCATCATACATTTATTTCCATATTGCTGTTACAAGTTTACACAAATTTAAATTAGAAACTTAGTGAAAAAATATGAAATAAAATAATAAACCAATGGAATCAATTTTGTATGAAGCGTACAAGTCTAAAAAGTCAATATGAATTGTATTATTCCAATAGTATTAGGTTTATCAATAATAATAAGTTAACAAGCAGCAATATGATGGCATGGGCAGAAGCCAAAGGCTTATTGCCAGAACAACCAAAACAAAAACAAGACATGAATAGACGACCAAGAAACAAATGGAATAATATAATAAAATGATGTATTTCAACAAGTAATAACATATATTCGTTTCAATACAAAGGGCTAAAGTATATAAACTATACTCCACATAACATGGTCGGATATTGAAGTCCCGGTGATCATTTTGGAGTCTCGAGTTTTTACTCTTCCAAGAAAACATATATTCGTTTCAACACTGATTCAATACAGTCTATATATACACGTTTGTGGAATACTCACCATAACAGGGTTCAATATTAAAGTCCCCGGTGGTCATCTTAAGTCTCGAGGTTTTACTTTTGGAGACAGACAGCAGAATCTTGGTAGGAGTCTTATTGCGTAGACTGCTCTGCATTCGTTCATTACCAAGCGGCAGTGCTTCCCCAAATACATCAACCGCAGATCGCGCATGCACCCTTAAATAAGGCGTCTATTTTGCCGTATCTGTTTCGTGATTGGACGAACAGACGAGGCGCTGTCCAAGTAGTGTACGATTTATAATGACGTCAGCTTCTCAGGATTCGTCTTGTCGAGGCCTTTGGCGTATTCATGGCGGGGATTACATCTAATTGATCGATTCATCAGTCACTGTTTGGTTTGGACGGGCTTCTGTAAAAGATCAGCAGAAGTTTAAGGGATCGTATACGTTTGGTAATTACTCCAACAATTTATGGCAATAAAAACTTACTTGGTAAGAAGTACAGCAGCTTTGGATAGTATGATGCATTTTTAGAAACTTTTCACTTCTAAGTACTGCGGTTATGGGGAAAGATATCACTTTTTATCCCAAAAAAATTGAATCTGAGAAGCGTTACTGCAGTGACGTTTCTCAGAGCGTGTATTCCAATGCAGATTATTCTTCCTGCGTGGACAAAACCGCTCTAGAATTTCGGCAATATCTCAAAATCGCTACCACCTTTTGAAATGAAATTTTTACAGGTTAGTTTTATGGTATATATCTATAACTGTATAGGATTAAAACAAACAGTGGGTTCCAATTACAAAACGTATACGATCCCTTTAAACTCTGTTGTTCGAACAGCGAATAAGACCATTGGCACTACCTTACCAACACTGGAATCTAATTACAATGACAGAATGCGCAAACGGGTCAAATCTATCTAGTATAATCGTGTTTTGTGTAATTAGTATTTATTATATAAAGATATATTTAAACAATTGTTGAGCTCGAGGAATAAGTTAATTTCCGATGTCAATAGTTTTTAACTGTTTGCATTGGTTGAATAAAGTCTTATCTTATCTTATCTTATCTAAATCCCAAACTCATTTTCAGATAAACCTCGCGCAAAGGTAATTTTGTGTGAACTTAATATCGAGAAGATGAAGGGGAAAGTTTTAGAAGTTTGACAATATTAACGACATTCTCAAGAGTGGAATGCGGCAAAGTTAAAGACATTGCGCAGCACGTCGCCGGAATATCCTTTATATTACAATACTTCACAATGCATCCTGGGAGAAAGCATTTTAATTAAATGTCGATTAGTATTAGTACGCATTATTCCTAATACGCAAGAACGCTTCCCCATAACGCAGGGACGCTCACTCATTACGCAAGAAAGCTTACTCATAACGATTAATTTTGATTAATTATTTGAATCGTTTCTATTTTACCGACGCGATGATAAATATGCGCAAACCGTTTACACAAGTTATTTCTTGTCGTGATCTGCGTTGGTTTTACGACCGACAGTCCATTAATAATATGCCAAATGCAAGCGGTAGTAGTTACTAGTTACTCAGTTACCAAGGTTTAATAATGACTGACTAATGGTGTTTACAGGCCCTCGTATGAAAAGAGATATTTCTACTAACGAGGGTCCAACGGGTGCATCTTTCTCAAGTGTTTATCTGAACATTTGAGAGGCGAGTGTTCCTATTTATCAGGGTAATTTAACAATGTCAATTGAAGTCAACGTTTTTGTTGTCTTTCCCGATACCAAATATAACAAAACAGACAAGACAATTACATGGTGTTTAGTCCGATTGGGTTTGTTTTTATTTTTAGATACAATTTTCCCAACAGCATTTACGATTATTATTGATTATTGTTTTATTATAGGTCTTAAACTATAAGTGTAAACAAGAACAACGTTAGGTTCGGTATTTTATGAAAAGATATTTAAATTTAAGTTTAAGTTAACGTCATTAATAAGATGATCCGCGATAAGTGAGTTTGTTAGAATAAATATTGCCGCTGCAAAAAGCTGTCGGCCTTGTACACAAACAATGAGGCACACAAACAGAAAACTCTCTGCAATTATCTATATTATATTCACAATTATTAGAAATCTTTAGTTCGAGTTGAACAATTCAGATAAATAGGCTGCATGCACAGACAGGTGACCATTTAGGTGTACTGTATGACTTCTGAAATTGTTGGTATTTTCGGTAACTTATGCGTACGGTCTAACCCCGTAGGCCTAAAAGTAGCCTTTTCTAGTTTCACGTTAAATGCTCTGTTTACGACGATTTGTTGTCTGATATAGTTGAGTTGAGAGTTTCCAAAGATTTAGTCTTCATTTCAGTCGTGAATCGAGTCTTTTGACTCTCAGCGCTTTGTGCAAGACGCCGAGATGCCGCGATGGTGTAGAATGTGTACATGTACGGATTGAGGGAAGAGTTAATGGGAAGAATGAAGACTACAATCCAGGCATACATGTCCGGGCTGATGTCCACCGCCCCAGTCTGTGACAGAATCCCCATGATGATGACCGGCATCCAACAGGCAAAGTCCGTACCGACTATCAGCGCCATCTTGATCGCCATCTTGATCTCCTGGTCGCGGTGCGAGGTCTTGCGCACCCTAGAGACGGTGCGCTTGACCTTGACGAAGATAGCGACGTAGCAACACAGGATGACCAGGAAACACAGCATGTTGACGCCGAGAAAGAGGACAATGGAGTAGATCCAGGCTGGCTCTTTACCTCTACCCACGGGGATCTGGATTGTATCAGTCCCGCCTGGGTTGGCAATGTCGCTCTCCTCAATCACATAACTCGTTGGTTTTGTCAGCAGAGGTAGGCCGATGCAGACGTCGGAGAGACCGTAGACTTTGGAGTCCGAGCCGACGAAGACGGTGGGCCCGATGCTCAGAGCCACGCTGGCGATCCACAGCAAGGTGACGGCGATCGTGGCCGATTTCTCCCGGAGCCTGATCCGGCTAAATGGAAAAACGATGGCGAAGAAGCTGTCGAGGCTGATCAGGGTGACGAAGAACACCGAGGCTTCGCTGGAGAGAACCGACAATACCCCGGCTATCTTGCAGGCGGGACTCTCCCGCCACAGCTTGGCCACGCGAGAATACTTCTCACCAAAGTACAGATCGGCGATCGCTATCATGAGCATGTACACCCCCATCATGAGGTCCGATACAGCCAAGTTCAACACGAAGAAAGAGTGGGTCTTCTTTCCACCCTTCTCCTTACCCTGACAACACCTCCAGACAATAACCACTGCGTTGCCGATAAGAGCGCTCAGACCTAGCACCCACATGGCAACTCGAAGAAGAGTGTTGCGCATCAGGCTTCCGCAGAGATTCAATGGGGGTTGCAACTCCGTCGTGATGCAATTAGACACGTCGAACTGAATCGATGACACGAACTCACAGCACAAACGATAGTCGTCCACATACCTAGCCAAACCATGACAAAAATAATAAAACATAACTACTAATTCCTTTGGAATTCATCAATTGAGAAGTACAGGCTCAACCAAGCTTCAACCATACTAATGTCCACGACCAAATCTGTATCATTAGATCTTAATCTCGGAACAACTACAACAAAACCAATCACTTCTAGCAAATCTTAATACTTGCACCATCTCTCGCTCTGAAAACAGTATTAAAGGGAACAGGTTGGCGTAGCGGTTCTTTCCTCGCCTTCCACCTGTGATCCGGGTTCGAATCCCGCCTGGGCCATTAAATGTGGATTGGGTTTTCAGTCCCTGCCTGATTCCGTGGGTTTTGTTTCTGAGGTTTTCCCTTACCTCTAAAACTGTAACTTCTTCTCATTGTCTACTCTCTGCAGGTTTCCTCGGGCTATTAGGTTGAATCCTTGGTTTCATTACCAGTACAACAAGTGTCTTCCTTCCACGTAATTATTACCAACATTTTAAACACAGAAAACCAATTCTCGTCAACCTATGAAAGACACAACCATTGAAGCTTAAAGCTGATACAAACTCGGGATCTGAAATAGTTTGATTGAGTTCACAGTGACTTACAGTTTTTCCAAGTTCCCCAAGTCTGTCAAGGCGCCATCCTTGACGTCGACGGTGGCATCGCTGGTTACATTGGATATATCGCCGTTTATTAAAACTCTGGACAACAAATTAATTACATTAAGACAATCAGTAAGAAAGTAGGGTGATATAAGATTTGAAGATTTACATGCTGAAGATACCACTCAGAGGAACCTCGGATGCTGATGTGATTCCAGTGGTGTTACTGAAATTGCAATGACTCAGACATTATCAATAATGTAAACTACATGTAGTTATGTTGATATCAGGTGCATTTTGTTTCTTCTAGTTCCAAGTGTATGTCGAAGTTTAAATTGTTCTTATAGAGTCTGAATTACTCTATTGGAACTTATTGGAAAGTAATTTGCACGGTGTGACAAAACAAATTGTCGACTTACATGATCCGGAGTATCTTCAGTCCGTCGAATGCCTTCTCCTGAATAACTTGAAGGGGGTTCTCGGCTGCAATCCTGAACAGAGATGAAAAGACGACAAACTTCAATTTGAAATTGAAGATTCCGGTAGATACTCCTGAGAGCTAATGCGCCGTGTTGGGCGTTTGTGCTTCCACTACCCTCAAAAAAGAAGCAAGGGTTTGTGTTGCCGGGCTGTAACTTAGAACATTTATGACACAGCTTTGTGCGTCTTCTCTTGAAGAAAAGCGCCAAATAACAACAACATTGCCCAGATCGTAAAAGCCGATTGCTAAAACAACCGTAAACCTCACTCAAGTTCAAGACACATCTCAAAGTCTTACATGACATCCAAGCTCTGGAGCTCGAGGAAACAGCTAGCGTCGAGGCTGGTTATGCTGTTGTTTGAAATATCTCTATCGATTAAAAGAAGACAGGGACAAATGAAAAGAAAATACACAACAGAGGATTGTCTCAAATGTGATCATAATTTTGTCGAACATAGAATGAGGTTGAGGCAAGTCCCGCTAGGTTGACTGAATCTCGATATGACCCCTGCTTGACAACCCATTATAATTGTTTTAGGAGGTGCGATGAGGATTTAGAAGGTGTGAGTATAGGATTTAGAAAGGTACGAGGAAGATTTAGAACGTACGAGGAAGATTTAGAAGGTGCAATGAGGATTTAGAAGGTGCGAGGAGGATTTAGAAGGTGCGAGGAGGATTTAGAAGGTGCGAGGAGGATTTAGAAGGTGCGAGGAGGATTTAAAAGATGCGAGGAGGATTTAGAAGGTGCGAGGAGGATTTAGAAGGTGCAAGGATGGTTTAGAAGATGCGAGGAGGATTTAGAAAGTGCGAGGAGGATTCAGAAGGTGCGAGGAGGACTTAAAGGTGCAATGAGGATTTAGAAGGTGCAATGAGGATTTAGAAGGTGCGAGGAGGATTTAGAAGGTGCAATGAGGATTTAGAAGGTGCGAGGAGGATTTAGAAGGTGCGAGGGGGATTTAGAAGGTGCGAGGGGGATTCAGAAGGTGCGAGGAGGACTTAAAGGTGCAATGAGGATTTAGAAGATGCGAGGAGGATTTAGAAGGTGCGAGGAGGATTTAGAAGGTGCGAGGGGGATTTAGAAGGTGCGAGGGGGATTCAGAAGGTGCGAGGAGGACTTAAAGGTGCAATGAGGATTTAGAAAGTGCGAGGAGGATTTAGAAGGTGCGAGGAAGACTTAAAGGTGCAAGGAGGATTTAGAAAGTGCGAGGAGGATTTAGAAGATGCGAGGAGGATTCAGAAGGTGCGAGGAGGATTTAGAAGGTGCGAGGAGGATTTAGAAGGTGCGAGGAGGATTTAGAAGGTGCGAGGAGGACTTAAAGGTGCAATAAGGATTTAGAAGGTGCGAGGAGGATTTAGAAGGTGCGAGGAGGATTTAGAAGGTGCGAGGAGGATTCAGAAGGTGCGAGGAGGACTTAAAGGTGCAATAAGGATTTAGAAGGTGCAATAAGGATTCAGAAGGTGCGAGGAGGATTTAGAAGGTGCGAGGAGGATTTAGAAGGTGCGAGGAGGATTCAGAAGGTGCGAGGAGGACTTAAAGGTGCAATAAGGATTTAGAAGGTGCGAGGAAGATTTAGAAGGTGCGAGGAGGATTTAGAAGGTGCGAGGAGGATTCAGAAGGTGCGAGGAGGATTTAGAAGGTGCGAGGAGGATTTAGAAGGTGCGAGGAGGATTTAGAAGGTGCGAGGAGGACTTAAAGGTGCAATAAGGATTTAGAAGGTGCGAGGAGGATTTAGAAGGTGCGGGGAGGATTTAGAAGGTGCGAGGAGGATTCAGAAGGTGCGAGGAGGATTCAGAAGGTGCGAGGAGGATTTAGAAGGTGCGAGGAGGATTTAGAAGGTGCGAGGAGGATTTAGAAGGTGCGAGGAGGATTCAGAAGGTGCGAGGAGGACTTAAAGGTGCAATAAGGATTTAGAAGGTGCGAGGAGGATTTAGAAGGTGCGAGGAGGATTTAGAAGGTGCGAGGAGGATTCAGAAGGTGCGAGGAGGACTTAAAGGTGCAATAAGGATTTAGAAGGTGCAATAAGGATTCAGAAGGTGCGAGGAGGATTTAGAAGGTGCGAGGAGGATTTAGAAGGTGCGAGGAGGATTCAGAAGGTGCGAGGAGGACTTAAAGGTGCAATAAGGATTTAGAAGGTGCGAGGAGGATTTAGAAGGTGCGAGGAGGATTTAGAAGGTGCGAGGAGGATTCAGAAGGTGCGAGGAGGATTTAGAAGGTGCGAGGAGGATTTAGAAGGTGCGAGGAGGATTCAGAAGGTGCGAGGAGGATTTAGAAGGTGCGAGGAGGATTTAGAAGGTGCGAGGAGGATTCAGAAGGTGCGAGGAGGACTTAAAGGTGCAATAAGGATTTAGAAGGTGCAATAAGGATTCAGAAGGTGCGAGGAGGATTTAGAAGGTGCGAGGAGGATTTAGAAGGTGCGAGGAGGATTTAGAAGGTGCGAGGAGGATTCAGAAGGTGCGAGGAGGACTTAAAGGTGCAATAAGGATTTAGAAGGTGCGAGGAGGATTTAGAAGGTGCGAGGAGGATTTAGAAGGTGCGAGGAGGATTCAGAAGGTGCGAGGAGGACTTAAAGGTGCAATAAGGATTTAGAAGGTGCAATAAGGATTCAGAAGGTGCGAGGAGGATTTAGAAGGTGCGAGGAGGATTTAGAAGGTGCGAGGAGGATTCAGAAGGTGCGAGGAGGACTTAAAGGTGCAATAAGGATTTAGAAGGTGCGAGGAGGATTTAGAAGGTGCGAGGAGGATTTAGAAGGTGCGAGGAGGATTCAGAAGGTGCGAGGAGGATTTAGAAGGTGCGAGGAGGATTTAGAAGGTGCGAGGAGGATTCAGAAGGTGCGAGGAGGACTTAAAGGTGCAATAAGGATTTAGAAGGTGCAATAAGGATTCAGAAGGTGCGAGGAGGATTTAGAAGGTGCGAGGAGGATTTAGAAGGTGCGAGGAGGATTCAGAAGGTGCGAGGAGGACTTAAAGGTGCAATAAGGATTTAGAAGGTGCGAGGAAGATTTAGAAGGTGCGAGGAGGATTTAGAAGGTGCGAGGAGGATTCAGAAGGTGCGAGGAGGATTTAGAAGGTGCGAGGAGGATTTAGAAGGTGCGAGGAGGATTTAGAAGGTGCGAGGAGGATTTAGAAGGTGCGAGGAGGATTCAGAAGGTGCGAGGAGGATTTAGAAGGTGCGAGGAGGATTTAGAAGGTGCAAGGAGGATTTAGAAAGTGCGAGGAGGATTTAGAAGATGCGAGGAGGATTCAGAAGGTGCGAGGAGGATTTAGAAGGTGCGAGGAGGATTTAGAAGGTGCGAGGAGGATTTAGAAGATGCGAGGAGGACTTAAAGGTGCAATAAGGATTTAGAAGGTGCGAGGAGGATTTAGAAGGTGCGAGGAGGATTTAGAAGGTGCGAGGAGGATTCAGAAGGTGCGAGGAGGACTTAAAGGTGCAATAAGGATTTAGAAGGTGCAATAAGGATTCAGAAGGTGCGAGGAGGATTTAGAAGGTGCGAGGAGGATTTAGAAGGTGCGAGGAGGATTCAGAGGGTGCGAGGAGGACTTAAAGGTGCAATAAGGATTTAGAAGGTGCGAGGAAGATTTAGAAGGTGCGAGGAGGATTTAGAAGGTGTGATACTGAGTGTTAAAAGCGCGCATGTAAAACCTGAAAGTCTACCTTTTCCTCCCTTCTGTCCCACATTCTTCTGACTTTCCCTGGTTGCCTTTAATGATATTGCTGAGCCTTGTATTCTTTTTAGGTGTTGTTTTACATGGTTTTGTCAGTGCTGTCCGGCAGATGCAAATCGAGGACAAGAGGGCAAACCGAGTGCCAGTTGCAAATGTTTATTGAAAAGAAGTAAACTTACAAGAAGGTTAGGTTCGTCAGACCCAAAAAGGTCCCCGGTTTGATCGAGTACATGTTGTTGTTGTTCAACCGTCTGTAAAAAGAAAAGAAGAAAAAAGAAGCCGACTCTCTAGTTTTGATAATAATATTAAGCAATTGACGAGCCTATGTCTAAATATATAGCAAGGGTGAGTCGAGATTAACAAAAATTAACTAATCAACTCAAGAATTAATTGATTTCCAAAATAAATGACTGTCAACTCACAATGTTTTTAGGTACGAGAAACCCTTGAAGAGACCCTTGTCTAAAGTACTGGCGTTTGCTCCCGAAAGTTGACTGTTGGAGAAGAAAAGCAAACACATAGCATGTATTCCCAAATCAGCTAATCAATATGAATTAGTGAATTCGAACGCTAATTGATTGGTTAAGTTACAGGTATCTTACAGGTGTTCCGTTCTCTTGACCATATGGGTTAGTGTGGTATCGTTCCATCCATGCTTGCAGGTCACTTGGACAGAGCCTTGATCTACTTCACAGATGCAGCCGCTGAGACGGCACCGCTCAGCTAAAAGAAAAGTGAACCAACAAAACGGCTGTAAAGTGAAAAGCTCCTTCCATTGGCTTCTCGGGTATATTACTTGATGGGATACAATCATACAGCGGACACTTAGGTGTCGGCAAAACTATTGCGGCTGCGATTTCAATTGCAACCAAGACATGTTGAACAGCAAAACATTGTCTAACAGAATTAAAGCCTAACAAATGTTCTGTTTATTTATTTAAAATAATTGTTGTCAACACTCGTCGTTTGCCGCTTGACGTTTCTCAGTTTGTACTCGTCTCTTGTCTTTGTTTTGGTTCTTATATCTGTACGCCAATAGTTCTTTTTCTTACGAGGATAAGTACTATTGATCCCATTAGAAAACCGTAACTGTAGCTTGAAAGATCGTACCCGCTTGTACATTAAAACTCTTGATTATCGTTTCATCAGTTCTTTATAACTAGAAGGAATTGATATGAATGCCAAGTATATTCTATAAGGAACTCACCACACTGTGAATCTGTCTCGTCATCTTGGTGAGGACAATGCGGTATGCCGTCACACACAAGGGGCCAGTGGATACACTCTGGCGAATCGCGACAGTGATAAAAGTCGGGGCAAGTTATGTCCTCTAAGAATCGCCCAAAAAACAAAACAACACCAGCAAGAGCATTTAAATGCAACTTGGGAATCAATTTTGTTTCCCAAAATGTTCTGCTTCCAAGGGTTAGGTTTAAATAAATGAGTCTGTGCTACTGTATCATAATGTGCTACAAGGAACTGTAAAATTGTCTTTTATATAATCTTTAAGGTGCAACTTCTTTTGTTAACATAGTCGGCCTTTTGGCTTACATAGTTACGTCCGATATCTGTTGATTATATATATAAAAGATCAGGTCACTTTTTGACTTTTCTATGCAACAAAAGTGTGTGAGTTTTGTTTTTAAGAGCCCGATAGTTTTGACAAAATACGTCAAGAAGAAGACTTGCCACAGTCCAGTTCGTCGGATCCGTACATCTGACAGTCTTTGAACCCGTCACACGTGGCGTCTTGCGACACACAGGAGCCGTCGCCGCAGTCGAAGAGTTCAGGATCGGGGCAGGAGGTGTTGACTTGGGTATCAGGAAAAAACACAAAGAGGCATCTCTTATTCCAAAGAGAAGACAATTTTCCCCATCCCAATCAAACTACACGCAGAAGTTGATTTGGAGTGAAATTGATTTAACTGATCGTCTTCGAGTTTTCTTCGATTATCTACTTGGAGTAATTCTCACTCTGTGAATCTTTGTAAAATTAAAGTGATCTTGGGCCTTTTTCGTCTTATTCCCTGTTTTGTTTCTCCACGTTTTCCCTAAAAGACACTCCTTGATCGACGACTTTAACCCTGAAATATCCATCAGTACCTGCGGATTCCGTGGGTTTTCGCCAGGATATTCTTCTGGGGTTTCCCTTCCACCTCTAAAACTGTACTTCTTCTCATTGTCTTCTCTCTATACAAGTTTCTTCAGTCTTGCGAACTAGAGTGTCTTGGGCGCTTTTGAGGGATCCTCGGTTTCATTACCAGGAAGAAATAACAATAATCTGAATTTGTTTCACTCACCATTTGCGGAGAAGTTCTTAAACAGCCGCAGGCGAAACCCGTCTTCTTCCACCGTGGAATCGGTGATGAAACTGATGGAAACAGACGTGGAGTTAAAGGCTATCGTTCGCACTTTGGTGCCACCGTCCAGCTCAAACGTCACAGCCT
This sequence comes from Crossaster papposus, assembly GCA_037893245.1. Taxonomy (NCBI): domain Eukaryota; kingdom Metazoa; phylum Echinodermata; class Asteroidea; order Velatida; family Solasteridae; genus Crossaster; species Crossaster papposus. Next base: position 812,384 of record JBAIAA010000307.1, read on the forward strand.
CTCCTCCGTGAAGCGTGCTCCCTTGGAATCGAACCACGTCTCGATAGGTCTCGGTCGAGAACTCCAGTATCGATACCAGGATGATTCTTGACCTGACCTCCCAGTGACAGGCGATGTCGGACGGGTAAGGGTTCGGGTAGTCGGGGGAAGTAAGATCTTCGTAGGACCCGTAGATGTAGACAACTCGGCTGCCGCAGGAATCTTTGGAGCATGGAAGAAATGTAGAACTATGCCACCTAAGTTGTTGCGTAACTATAGGGTCACAGTTGCAGGACTACATGTCTCATTTTCTAAGGTGTGTATTGAAGGAGAATTTGTTTTGGTCTTCTATTAAATCTGAAAGTCTTAGCTAAGGTACACAAGTGAGCGAATGAGAGGTAGTTTCCCAAACTGTCAGGGTCGCATTGTTATAGAAATACAAAGCATATTTCCCCCTATTTTAACTGAAAATGTGTTACTAACCTTGAGAGCAAAACCGAAGGCCCAGCTCGGAGCTATCGTTCCTGACGCAAATCAGATGATCCGCCTTGCACGAGATCTCATCTTCGCCGCAAGAAACTATAAGAAAGAAAAGTATATAATAATGATTGTGTATTTATAAAGCGCCAGTATCCAGCAGACGTGTGCTCAGGGCACTACAATCATTGTTACGCTGTCATTCTTTGCCTTATACCTTAGGCCTCTGAATGATCAATCATCTGTACCCACGTAATTGTTACAAACAAAGTATTACCTGTTTGGGCAAGTTTCTGTTCAACTTGAAGCTGAAACCCCCTTTCTTGGATAGAAAAATCAGATGTGAACTTCAGGAACATTGTATTGTTTTCACTTGCAACAGAAACTGGGAAACGATCCCTAAAATAAAAACAAACAATGAATTGTAAAAACGACGGTTCTGATGTGGTGGTAATAAAACACAAAATTCTAGGGTTCAGCGTTCAGTGACTACAAACATAACACTCTAGACAGAAAAACAATTCACTAAAAAATAACAACAGTGCATGTTACAACCCACCTAAATCCTACCCATCAGCCAAGACGACAAAACCAATGTCTGCAACACAACAAAACAGTGTACATCAAAGGAAACGAACAAAGATCGTACACAACTGTTAAACGATCTTCTCAGAGGTTCGTTCTCACCCTGTGACCGTAAGAAAGGAATCTTGGAAACCGTCACCGTCACCGCAATATAGATAGTCGTAGGATTCCTCCAGGAAGAAGTCCAGGAAGGATACCACAACTCTGAATCCCACTTCTGCCACCACTAACCACAGACATTGTGCTTTAAGGGGATAGTCTCTTCCAGGCCAACCCGGCGATGATAGAACCACAGATGAACGACTTGATACGTCAATGAAGGAATCCCTGCACGGAGCTGGGGGTAAAAAACTAATTATCGGGAAATTGGTTTTTGTATTTAAATGTCTAATTGAATTTTAAATTGAATTTTTTTGGAAGTTGGAAGTTATAGGTGGACGTGAAACAACACCGGGTCCCATTAATGTTGGCATCCATGAAGGCTGTACAAATCTACATTTCCCAACAGGTTTCAAGCTTACAAATGAACAGTAATTCAATTTACTAAAATAGTTTAATGACTTTTGGCATTTTTATTGGGAACTCACCACATTCAAACTCATCGGACAAATCTGGGCAGTCGTTTTTGCCGTCACAGAGGTGATCCACCGAGACGCAATCCTGCCCCGAACGACAACTAAACTCACTCGTAGAGCAGTTTCCTAAAAATAAACATAAACACAGGGCCTGTTATAAAATCTGTAAACAAAATATAGTTCAGTATAATTTGCTATATATACTCCTTTGTATTGAGGAAATTGTCTGCTGCCACCAAGAGGTCGAAAATAGATCTTGTCTGCCACCACCAAGGGTTTAAAGATGGACGGTGTCGCTTTGTATGCTGCTACCGGAGTTAAATTTTGGACTTTTCCTGCTGCCGTCAATAAATTGTGGACTTTCTGCTGCCACAACAGATAATTATTGCTTTTATCTGCTGCCATCCAGTGTTCAGTTATAGACTGTCTGCTGCCACCAAGAGTTTGGAACCCCCCTGACAAATTAATTTCCAATTGATATTCTGCGGCATCGGAGATAACGAACTCTATTCGTTGCTTCTTAAACGACGATAAAAGTAAGAGAAACAAAGTAGACCTCCTCTGAATTTCTTTTCAAGCCGCGAGTGAATGAATTGAAGCGTTTGCAAGCTCACCACATCCGATCTCATCCCAATATTCCGGGCAGTCTGCTCGCCCGTCGCAGAGTGCATTTTTCCTGACGCAGCGAAGACCGGAAGGGCACATGTGCTCATCAGAAGAACATTCTGTAGTTATGAAATGAAACAAGCTGTAATGTGTATTATTATAAACAACGTAACCTATGACCCGCAAAATGTGTCCCTGGGATTCGGCACTTAGTAAATGCGATATTTTGTGTTCGTAAAAGTTTCTAAACGCTGTCATTCCTAAAAAAACAAAACACCAAAATCTCAAAAACTTGTGAGCGGGGTGCCAAGATTAATCTTAATCGGGAGTATAGTCGGCTACTCCGATACCTTGTAAAAAGTCGGTCGGAACATGCAGTTTGAGAGGTTTAACTATGTTAAGAGCGGATCATTAGTGACCGCTTCACTGTGCAGTGAAACTATGGTTTTCGTTATGGCGGTAAAGGTCAACAACAACACTTACCAATATCCGTGTACTGACGGAGGTGAACCTGTAAAATGCCACCATTTGATGGAAACGAGTTGTAAGATCGGTAACCACATTCAATTTTGATCCACATGATGGACGAATTGGTCGTAACGGTCTTTGGGTAGGAAGCGTAGTAGTCGAGGCGGACCTTACGGATGGTCTCCTGTCGAACGGGACTTGTGGAACTGTAGCCCCTTCCGAGGGTCAATGTACACGCCCTGTCCAGATGGCGAATGTCGGCCTGGATATGTTGGCCGGGCTCGGCGATAAACAGCCACAAACACACCGCGGTTAAGTCGTCGTGCAGAAGGGCGTATGTCTCGTTGGTAGACAAGTTGACGGTTTCATTCCCGCAAAATCCTACAGCCCCCCAAAAAACACACCAAGAGTTCGGGTAAAGTTAAGTTTATACTTATAATTAAAATCTGAATGATTTCTCATTTGTATTCCCTCTCGGCCTAATCCTCTCTTTGTTGGTTGTTCCATTCCCCCTGTTAGCTCTCCTTTGTGTTTCTTCTCCCAACTCTGTTATATACGTCATGTGCTTGTGTGCCTCCTTATGTTCGTTTTATGTACACGGCCATTTTGCCTCAGAAAAAGATCTTGTTAACGGATCGAACTCAACTATTGGACCCTCTAGATCACTCAGATCACTCCAGCCAGTAAGCTGTTTGAAGCAGTTTTAGTCGTATTCAGATTTCTTCTGGTTATAGTGTTTAGATGCATTGGTTCCTCGGAAAGAGCTGAAAGTTTGAGTCAGTTTCATGACACTTATCTATAAGCAGTTTAGTGTTTTGTTTTCAAATCTGGAGAGAAAAAAATCCACACACATCTTACCGCACATCAGCTCGTCCGACTGGTCCTCGCAATCTGCACGGTGGTCACAAACGGAATAAGCGGGCACACATTGGCCGGAGTTTGCGCATTTAAATTCCGACTGACTACACTTACCTGTCAAATAAATAAAACAAAAGCCTTTTTTACCGCGAATACCTTAACAACACGATCGCGTGTTATTCAGTAATGGCTTCACCCCACAGTCAGGATGGCGCAGTGTTTTCTGTCTTCGACGTCCACTATTGTGGCCTGGGTTCGATTCCTGCCCTGGCCCACATGTGTATTGGGTTTTCAGTCCCTGCCTGATTCCGTAGATTTTTGTCGAGATATTCTTCTAGGGTTTTCCTCCCACCTCTAAAACTGTACCTTCTTGTCTTCATACTGTAGGTTTCTTCAGGCTTACGGGCTACGCTTTTAAGGGATCTTTGGTTTCATCACCAGAAAGAATTAAAAATAACAATAATAATAATAATAATGGTAAATGGTACATCAGGGAGACATCTCCATAGAGACGTGCACAAAATTTGTCTTTCTTTACTGTAACCTAACCCGTTTTTACTCAGAGCTTTTCCCACGAAATTTCATATTTATGCATTTTGAACCCTACTCTAACGATCTGGACTGTTAAATGTTAAAAAAATGTATCTCCTTCTTGTAGTTGGAATGTTAGGGAGACCTCGAAATGTCTCCCTAGTGACACTGGTCTCTTTAATACTGTAAAACTTACGCTAATTGGTCTCCTAAAGGGTACATTAATATTTTACTTACCGCAACCAAGCTCATCTCCGTACGCAATACACTCTCTGTGTCCATCACACACGTGGGATACATCATCCAGACAGTCCAGACCAGATGGACAGGCATAGTAATCAACATCACATTCTGTTTAAAAAAAAACAAAAAAAAAAAACATTACCGGTATAGATTAAACACCGTTAGAGATAATTGTGACATTGTTTAAATTCTCCTAACTCGCGGTATCCTCAAGGTGGATATGCCTGGACTAAGCCACGCGCATTGTGCGCGTTTTTGTTGCGGCGCGCGGTAATGGACGATCCTGATTGGTCGACGGAGCACCAAGTGCGCGCGTACCACCTGCGTGCGAGCGCGCTGCTGCTGCTTCATGTGCAGTAAGAAGAAATCTATTTTAGAATAGCCATCAGCATATATATCCACATTAAGCCGCAGTTAGATCGTCGTTTATAACGCACCAGTTCATGTAACTGTGTTATATACGTTTACCTGTGAGGTTGTATGTTGTGAAGACGAGCCTAAGTTTAAAACTGAAACGAGACGAGCCACGATACGGCTCTTCTAACGTGACCCACACTCCAGCGCCGATGGACGGTACGTCAAGCGGTAGCGGCATCAGCAAGTAGTCGGTGTCAAGCACCACTCCCGGGACGCCCGTAGGATCCAGTCCGTTGCCTATCCTCAACCGCAGTCCTGGTCCATCGAACTCGGCCACTCGCACCATGATCCGTGTCCCTTCCGGCTCGGTCAGCATCCAGATGCACTCAAGCTGGGAGTCTACACTGGTATAGTTTCTGACGATGACGTCACCAGAGGAGGTGTCGTTGGGGATGGACTCAGACTCGCCCGGGTAAATCGCGAAATGGCCGGTGTACAGTATATCCCCGTTATTCCAGGAACCCCAGTAATCCCAGTAATCCCAGGAGCTATCGCCGCCGGGCGCCGATATACCCACGAAGTCAGCCAGAATTGTGACCGGCTCGCCGAATCGTAGAGCGATGTCAGATGCTCCACAGCGATCTGAAAAAAAGGACCAAAAACTAGCAAACAAAATGTCTGAAGAATCCGTATTGTATGCGTACCTGTTTTCGAGGCATTTAGACGGAGGTTAATGTTCCAACGTTTCGGCGTGTCTTTCTTTTCGTGCGAACAGTTGTTATGATATTGAAACATTCAAGGAGTGTGCATTACAATTTCAGGTAATGTGTACAGGTCATTTTTTTCCAAACTCGATTGATTATCTAGGCCTACCCTTAAAATGTGGTTACCGTAACCGTACCAATTCCTGTGTAACTATACCGTTGAACCACGTGTACTCAGGGATGTAGTCGAGTCCATCACAAGTCCCTGCAAGTCCCTGTAAGTCCCTGCAAGTCCATCACAAGTCCCTCAGTTCCAATTCAAATCACAAGCAATTCAAATTTGACAAAGGCATTCCTTTGTCATTGTTCATCCAGTTACTTGTGACTGCCTTTATGAAGGGACTTGTGACTGGCTTCACGAAAGGACTTGTGAAAGGACTTACAGGGACTCGACTACAACCCTGCGTGTACTCCACACGACGAGCACACGTTCCAGATTCAAAGATTACTCTACGTTCGCAATTAAATGTTGCAATTTGTTTCAAACTCACCACAGGTGCCGGCTTCGTCCAAAAAATCTGAACAGTGGATCTCCCCGTCACAGAACATAAACAGAGGAAGACATTTATCGTCTTTCTGGCATAATACCTGACCTGGTCTACAGTGAACTGGTTGAAACAAAACAGTAAGTACGATTGTATGATGCATTAATGGAACATTTAACCGGCAAGTCAATTTCATTATAGTACATGTAGAAACATTGGTCATATTCCACAGTCTTATACAATTCGGGCGATTCACAATGCAGTGCGCCACCAAGCGTTTGACTCAAAAGAGCCACTTTTAAACTTTACGGTCGACATCTTCCGTATATCATATTGTAGTGAAATATATATTCTTCATTGTTCACGCGAGGTACATCATAAACATAAATATATCCCGAAGCGTCGTTGATTAAAACATTGTTATTTGCAGAAAAAAATTGGAATTGTAATCGTGCGCGTCCAAAAAGACGTAAAAACTGATGAGTTTATGCAAAATCAATACCGTTTTTCAAACTGATGCCGACTTTTCCCCATGATGCACTGCGGGTATAGCAGGATTTGCGCCTCCAACGGCAGCTTCTAGGTATTGTGAATCGCTCGAATTGTATTCCTTTAGGCTAGTAATAAGCCTAAGCCTAAGACGTAATGACGTCACGATTTGTTTACATGTGCACTTTCCTATGAGCGAATCTGTCCCTACGTCGTCTGGCGTCACGACTTCGCAACCATTATGAAAGCGCATAATGTTAACAAAGCAATGACGTCATTACGTTTCAGGTCTGTTCATTCTCTACAAAGTAAAGTTCGATATTTGGTTTACACCTGCACAGCGATGGCAGGAAATGTATGCAAACAGACAGCGACTGCCTCTAGCGACGATGTCTATTCACACCTCCTAGTCTCTGAGGTTTGGTTTCTTGGTTGGTTGATAATTTTTGTTTTAAGATCTTGTTTAATTATTATGTGAAGTGTTTTTGTTTGTCAATTTTGTTTATTTTAATCGATTACTGACCAATCAGGGCATGGGTTTTGGTCAGGTGATCACGGTAGCTCGGCCAAAAAACGTGGTCACGTGCGGTTACCTTCTCCCGTGTAGTTCTCGAATCGCAAAAGCAACTCCTGAGTCGCCGGGGCGTTGTTGTCGTCGTCGTGCAGCGAAGAAGCGAACTTGATCCACAGACCAGTCTCGTCCGTCGAGAAGAACGACGTCCCAATCGTCAATTCGTAATCGGTCGAGCTGATCGTCAGAAACTGCGACGAGTAGTTGGCGGGATCGTGTCCGTGCCCAAATGCGAACTGCTGGCTGCGGTGATGCAAGTCTAAACTCACGATATCAATGAAGATAATCGTATCAGGGCCGCCGGTTACCAACCACACGCATCTTTCAACTAAGCGGTTACCAGGGATGGAGATGCTAAGCTGGTAGTCGTCCGTCGAGTTGATGTTTTCTGGACCACATGTCGATTCTGTAACATTTTAAAAATAAAAATCAGAAATAAAAACTACCCTGATTAATAAATCTGCCTCGATTTTATAACTTGTATTCTAGTTTCAGCAAAGTGTTGGCATTGTGGTTTTTCCTCCAACATTGTACCTAAGGGTCAAGGATCGGTGCATTAAGGAGAAAAATAAACTCGTACATTTTGTTTAAACAAAATGTACTTTATTAGAACTCAGGAAGTCGGCATCCCGTGATAACTAACCTCATAAAATATTTTTTTTTTAAGAAATTGATAATTAAATATAGGCCTAATGAATATTTTGGAAAATTTACCTCTTGAGTCGAGCTGAGGTTTGACCGAACATGACATCCACGGTTCGGGATCGAAAAACAAAACCAAGAACGAAAGCTGCGGTCCCGGGGCGTAGAACTCGTCCGGAAACCACGGGAAATCGGCAACATTTCCCCCCAGCCTGAGAAAAAAGTAGAACCCGGTCGTATTGTGCCGGCACCATGCTCGAAACTGGTACCCGTCTGGAACAGTGAGGTTCCAGCAGTACAACCTATACCCTGTCCCTTCGCTGGTACTGTTCAAGTCGAGGCTCGACACCGTCACGGTTTCGTTCGGTTCAGTCATGGCAATGTCCTGGCAATCATACGAGGATTCTGTAAATAAAACGATCAGTTAGAGCTGTTAAGCACATACATTTTGCTTAGCACAAAAATGTCTTGCTCGGTAAAAACGGTTAGCAGCCAAAACTCCATTTACTTTTTATGCTAAGCGAAAACCAGCTGAATACCATTCACAGACAACATAGGCCTACATCATCCAAAAGCTTTAATTATAACTATACATAACAGTCACAATAGATCGACACTTCTGTAGGTTTATTTGTGTACAAAAACCTATTCTAACCTTAACCATAACCTTATACCCTAACCCTAACTATAACTCTAACCCTAACCCATAACCTTATACCCTAACCCTAACTCTAACTCTAACCCTAACCCATAACCTTATACCCTAACCCTAACTCTAACTCTAACCCTAACCCTTAACCATAACCTTATACCCTAACCCTAACTCTAACTCTAACCCTAACCCTTAACCATAACCTTATACCCTAACCCTAACTATAACTCTAACCCTAACCCATAACCTTATACCCTAACTCTAACTCTAACTCTAACCCTAACCCATAACCTTATACCCTAACCCTAACTCTAACTCTAACCCTAACCCTTAACCATAACCTTATACCCTAACCCTAACTCTAACTCTAACCCTATAGCCTTGTAAAATGACGATTTTGAGAATAGGGCGACATTTATGTCGCCATAATAAAGTATTTCGCCCTATTAGAGCAAACATAATAACAACACAAGGTCCAATTCCAGAAGTCATAACTATAACTATAATTTATATTCTTATAACTAGAACTATAATTCTTACAAATAGGCACTTTGGGAGACAAATTAGCGATAGTTTTGATTCACTTGGGAGACAGTGGCACTTAGGGAGACATTTCAGTGTCTCCCTAAGTGTCTAGCTACCCCACAAAACGATATTTGGGAGTTATTTTTGCTCGGAGAAGACAGATTTGGGTCTAAATAGCATAAATATGAAATTTCGTGGAAAAAGCTCCAGGTAAAAACGGGTTAGGTTACAATAAAGATTGTGCACGACTCTATGGGATTGTCTCCCAAAGTGCCCATTTGGAGGTATTATAATTTATATTCTTATAACTAGAACTATAATCTATACTATTATAACTATAGAACTATAATTTATATATTATAACTATAGTATAACTATAACTAAGTATAACAAGCTTTTCAAGTTTTAAAATAAAGATATAAAAAAGACACAAAATTCAAACAAGATCGAGTCATTCATTGATTCCCCCAACAAAGTTTCACACGGTTGCACCCCAGAGTAGACGCCGATCGGAACCCTAGCTGCATGCAAAACAATTCCATCTCGGGAACAGTGCAGCGAAAACAAAGACCGATGCACGTTGATGACAGAAAATATATTTTATTAATGTGTTCGTTTATTTAATCTATCATTCCAAACTGTCTACTGCGGCACTATGTGGTTCCTAGTTACATGAACTCACGTGATTCCACAACGACGATAAACAGGCCCTGTGCCATTAGCGCGCTGTAAATAATGACCGGGAGGAACATTTTTGACGATGGACTCCAAAAATTATCTGTTGAGAGAAGCAAAAAAACACCGAGAGACAACAAATATACAACGTAGGAATGTGTGTAATTGGGGCAAGTGCAATGATACCTTGTCTAGCTTACAAAGGAATTGAGTGGGACGGAATTTGAACCTGGGACCCCCGGATTACCGTTCCGGTGCTCTATCAGTCAATTTCTGAGTTAAACTTGGAACAAAAATGTTGTCTTGCTTAGAAAGTTTTCCCGTGTGGTTTATTTTAAAATTACATGTTTCGTCAGTTAATATTGTTTTGTCGATTACAAATAGTTAAAAGACTACCATTTTGCATTAATTCAGCGAATTAACATTAAATTATAAATCAGTAAAAACGTTACTCGCCAGTAAAACATATACCAAAGCACTCTTAAAAAGTGGTCGAAACCTGTAGTTCGAGGTTATGATTCGTTTAGAAATACTGATCCATATATTAATGCATGATTGATGCGTTCTTATTAAACAAAGGGCAGACATTTTGCTTACTACATTATATCAGACATCGTTTGACTGTACTGCGCATGCCCTGGTAGGTCACGTGTAAGGGGAAGAATTCATATAGGGTAAAAATAGACCAGATATAAAGAATGGGAGTGCAAGTTTCACATGACACGACAACTTCCCTATAATTTTGTTGTAGGCCCTATGTGTTGTCAGGTGCTTCTCCCGCTATTTATAGGTTCTTCGTATACAGAAGCTGTTTCTAATTACCCACGGCTTCATCATTTTGATCGCAAGAAAGGTGTTTTATGGAGATTTATGGTTGCAGGAGGGTTATTACGATCCGAAAACCAAATAACAAATCAACTTAATTAGCCGAAACGTGCCCGTCGGATGAAGTGGCACTAGAGATATAGGTTTAATAAACCTCGTTTAAACAGAGAACCCTCACCGCCCGAATCAAAAATGATGTCTCGTTTGTTTGTCTTATTATCAGCAGGAAACAGTGAATTAGATTGGTCACGAGCGCGGCAGGATTTTGATGAAAGAAAAAAGGAAAAGAAAGAAACAAAACACGACATTGGAAGTTAAATATGTTCGCCTGACTGTGAGATATCGATTGGTTACGCTGTAGGCAAAATGAAGAGTAGATGAATACTGGGAACCTCCAATTGCAATCTGCAACCGGGCTGCTTCGGTTGCCAATCTGAGCAAATTGGCTTCACCGTCTACCGGTAAATCACGGCAACATATAACGAGGTGTGCCGTATAGCGATCACGCTAGTATGCAACAGTGTAGATAAACACTTGGAACCTCCACTATAATGTGGAGCCGGATGGGAATTTTCCCTTCCCTTCCCCCCTCCCCTTTTTTTGCGGGTTTTCGCCTATCTAGTAATTCAGAACTCGGTAACAATGTTTTGGATTCCAGTAAATATCCTTGTACGTCTGTAATTATGTCTGTAACTTTCTGTAAATGTTGTTGTATTTATATGTACTGTTATTGTATTTAATGATGTATGCAGGGCCCCAATGAAAACTGTTTGGGTACACCCTGGGTAAGGAAATGGAATAAATAAATAAATAAATAGATGGCAATCCGCCACCAGGCTGTTTCGGTTGCCAATCTGAGAATATTGGCTTCGTCTACCGGTAAATCACGGCAACCTATAACGAGGTGAGCCGTATAGTGATCACGCTACGCAACCCACAATAATCATTCACCAAGGTAATCCGTGCGTGCAACGTGCGCTGGAAACCAGAGAGATTGAGGTAGTGTCATGTGTCTTAAAGGGGCATTCTGTCCTACAAGCGCCCAAACCAAAGGGTATTATCTATAGGAAATGGGCATTTAAAAGTAAGATATAAACGTCCACACAACCAGCCTTTAAACGAACTGGCCGTGTTTGTGTTTTTTGGTTAGACAGTCGCGCGAGAACAAATTGTTGGGGTCAATATTTTGACTCTGAAAAAGTCGAACGGTTTGGTTGTTATGATTCCAGTTGCTCGTGTTCTACTGTTGCATCGCGAAAAACTGTTTGCTTACTCGTTTTCCATACTCGTCTACATGCCACAAAATATTAGCCGAGTTAGATTGTTAAAAAACACCAAAATGTATAAATAATAAAAATAACATTAATAATAATAAAGCAAGTATTGGTCTAGTAATTTTCAGGATTATATGCCAACCTCCTTCCCCAAACCCAGAATTTAGAAATCGATAAAAGGTTGATTATGTAGGCCGCGTCCGATTCGCTTGTCTGTGGCTGTTGTCTAGGTGTTCGCCCATTACAACTATATGCGTGAGCAGGCTGACAATAGACGTAGCCATAGCTCAGAAAGCACGTTTCGAACACGGCCTCAGTCTAATTGATTACTGAACTATTAGAGACTGTGTGTGCAAGATCGGTCGTTTGAAAGAACTTAGGGATCGATTCGTAAAGCTAGAATTAAACTAAATAATCTTACATCACTCACCTTTCTTCGTATACAAAATGCGAAATGTCGTCGGTATATTTTCATTCAAATCGGCGTCAGCGGTTTCAACTGTTATCCGTTGGTCGTCGACGGAGATACTGAGTGCGATTCGAGATGTACGCTGTGCAATGACTGTATATGCCAGTCACACTCGATCTGATTGGTCGGAATCGCGTCGTATTTGCATATTTCCTGTCGTCATTGCCTTGATTGTACAACGACGACACACAAATGTAGACAGTGTGGAATTGTGATGTTATGCCAACCGTTACTGGACTGTCGGCTACAGCAAATTTCGACCGCAATTCATAAGCGATTGCCTTGGATGTATTTTAGGCAATTTCGAATAAAATAATCTCTGGTCTTTGTCGCGACATTGTAAACAAATGGAAAACATTTTTTTTGAAAGTTTAAGACATTTTAAGGACGGGAGTTTATTTAACAAATTTAAAGCAAACATAACATAACATTCCTTAGCAGCAAAGTAACAAAAAAATAAGTACTAAAACGATGGGGTTAATTTGAATTTTTTTATGATGCTTAATAATAATTTAATATTCACTTGTAGTGTTAATTTCTGCTTTAGAATTTGTATTTTTTAATTTTGGAAATGCCTCTAAACCCAGCCTAGCAACGGGGGCAACAGGGCCGACTATTTGTTGACCGGCATGATGGTCCTTTCCTAACCTCGGCCAGTGCGCGAATATTTTTTTCACAAACGTAACTGGCAGATTCATGAAATATTCAGTAGTTTGGATGAGAAGTTATTTTTATTCATCGGAATAAAACATGACGTCACAGCATTGTTGTTATTTAGTTAACTAGTTACAATAAATCACTTTAAAGAACAGCTGTTGTCGAGCTGCTATACGTAGTGTAGTGGATAGTGGGATGGACTATGGATCAAAGATCTCTGGTTCGAATCCTGCTGTAGGTCACCTCGTTTTTTCTAATCAAATTGATATCTTTGGAGTATTTTTAATATAAGGGGGAAAAGAGACCTAAAACCTAAGTGTTGTACAGTGATCAATGCAACTACTGAATAATTCATGAAATCTGCCAGTTAGGTTTGGGAAAAACGATATTCGCGGCCAGCGCCGTTTAACGGATCACTGGTTGCCATGCCGGGAATTTAATAAAAACGCCTCGGTCTTGGTGATGCGAGTGTTTGACGTCCATCAAACAACGGAAAGTAATTACATTGGTTTTTGTTGATCAGTGGCGCAAAGTACATATACTTAAGACTTCCCCTTCTCCTATACCGAGTCAGAAATCGCCAAACGTATTGATGACCTTCCTCGCTAATTACACGGAGCTAGTAATTATAAGTGCAAACATTGCTTTGCATGAACATTCTTCTTAAGTTGGCCAAAACAGAGTTACTCTCGAAATTGACAGGTGATGTGTTTTGTTTATGACGTATTCAGTTGGTTCTTGGTGAGCATTAACAGCGCGTGGATTTTAGGTGGTACCCGATCCTGTTTTTATGAGCAAAACATTTGTTCTGCGTAGCAAATTGTTGTGCTTAGTTTCATGAAATCGGCACCATGACATTAGCACAAAGTGTTACTTAGTAAAACAGGTTACCAGGTAAATCGCCATGTGCTTTTCATGCTAAGCAAACACTAACGGAATACCAGCCACAAACAATATACACCACCTACAAATTCGGTTTGTAACCCTGTTTTTGCCAAGAAAGACATTTTTCTGCTAAGCAATATTTGTGTGCTCGGCATCTCTATGGAATTGGCCCAGGACCATTAACGAGCGACCACGATGGGTCGGCAACACAGGCCTCTGTGATTTATCGGCGAAGATGGCAATGTGAGCGGCATCAATTTAACCGGCACCGCGCGGGAAGTGATGAGACGTAATAAAATAAAAAGCATGACACAATTTGGTCGGCGAGGTTTGGACCTAATGGACTCAACCAGAGTCCATTATTATGTTGACAAAATACACCAAACCTCTCAAACTCATCAGTGGCCCACGTCATATCATGTAATTTCCTCCTCTGTGTTATATGTTTTACACTGTTTTTAACTCGAAGGACATAAAACGGTAACTATCAGTGTAGTAGTTATACACAAATTCAAAGATATGTTTGAATCGTATACGAAGCAAAAAAATCAATCTAGACTTCTAAAAATAGCACACACAAAAACAAAACGATACAAAACGAAATAAAAACAAATAAACACACACTTACACACACAGGTTTGTAGAAAATTGGATGTCATTCCACCCACCACTTATTGTCGTCATGATGAAAATCACGAAGGGGCGATTTACGCCTCAATTTTGATCCGGATATCGTGTGTGCGCCTCGTCGCTTATTTTAATGTTATAAATATCCGTAGGCTGCGGTATATTTCTCGTGACGACTTCATTTACAAACATAGAAAATTTCAACAAGACTCTGGTGAAATTTAACCAGATTTTTTTAGAGTGTATTACAACCCGTATCTCTGTATTATTTCGGCAAATAACAATATTTATAAAGGCCAGGAAAACCTTGTTATTTCAAAGCATGTATTATTCCGTTTGCAAGTTATTAAATACACTATGCATATACGTCCCATCAACTCATTTCCGCCATTTTGGTTGACAACAATAATTATTTATACTATTCACTAGGCTCGCCATACTAAAGAGCCTACCGTGTCGATTCCTCTTCATTAGTAATGATTGAAAGTGGCGGGTACTGAAGCCTTGGGTGGGTAATGCTTCCACTAATGGCCATCAATTTAGTTCACGTGTGTGTGCGTGTGCATTTGTTTCACCAAAATTATACAAAAGCCAGCGGTATAGGAAATATCCAAATGAGGACGCGTTCCTCCTATATACACTCTGTAATTATGGCTTAATTGGAATTTTGCCCAAGGTTGGCAAACGACAGGTTCAGCGTGAATGTAATACTCCATGAAATCCGGACACGTTGGTATTAGTAATAGTATTGCACATGCTGAAGTTGCAGAGATAATTAGGAGTAGAACCTGTCACGTGAGGGTTTAACTAATAATATTAGGCCCTCTTAACTTATTTGATTTGTATATATTTCAGGTCATTCCAGCCAGTAAGCAGTTTGCAGCAGTTTTAATCTTGTTCATAATAATATTAAGGTAAATAATTTTTTTTAAGGTCTGATTTTTATATGACACTGGTAATCATCACTGTAAAACAGATTTCGTATTTTGTTACGGTGAAAGTTGTGTAATCACAGCGAGTCACCGTAATTGCGCGTAATGTTTTACGTGAAAACCCGTAATAAGGTCTCTCGCAGTGCCTTGGAATAACACGCGCCCATCACCAACTTTATTTGTTAACAGCTATCACGTTTTTAAACTCACTTCGAGACGATGGGCTCACATAATGAGGGGATATATACACGTCGAAATTGACAGAGAAAAACGTTTATTAAACATGACTACATGCTCGCCTCTAACCTAACGGTACTTAATTGCGATATACGCGTGGGTTAAAAATAATATGCTCAATTCATCTCCGTCAGTGAAGGATGTTAATGTTGTTATGGTCCTCGTAGTCGTAGTTCAAGTCTCTTATTAATAAAAACGGCGACATACCAAGGCCGCCAAATCGAATAACCTCAATACGAGTGGACCTCCGACTCGGCAAAATCTAATTTAGTTTGATAAAAAGGTGCACATTTTACTGTAAAATTTGCTCCATTTATCGAAAACGAATTGACAACGCTGCCTGCGAAGTGTTCAAAAAATAAATAAAAAAATGGTGGACAATTAATTTAGGTTAGGCGGTGTTCGCTCTTCCGAACAGTTTTATCAGAAGTGAGTTGGTAATGAGTTCAAGCGAGTTACTTGTCTGCCGATATACAAGGCGAAAGTAATTCTTCATAATTGCCCCAGTTTGTTCCTCTATACACAATGCCTGTGTTTTCGTAAAACGAATGCTTGAATTGAATTCAGAATTGAAATTATTCAGAAAAATAATTCTGTCAGAAAAATAATGCTTTCACGAAATTGCTGACTAAAGTCAATATGAAGGTGATAAGGCAAATCGTTGTTTACATCTTGTATTTCCCGGCCGAGTTTATTTGTATTGGTACCTTTGTAGTTTGTTCCCCTTGCCCTCAAACACAATCTTCAAATTGACGAGAGGCCAAAATTGATCCGGAGGCCAATATTTTGTTCACAGACCTAACTGGCAGATTTCATGAATTATTCAGTAGTTTGGATGAGAAGTTATGTTTATTCATCGGAATAAAACATGATGTCACATCATTGTTGTTATTTAGTTAACTAGTAACATTAAATCACTTTAAAGAACAGCTGTTGTCGAGCTGCTATACGTAGTGTGGTGGATAGTGGGAAGGGGTATGGATCAGAGATCCCTGGTTCGAATCCTGCTGTAGGTCACCTCGTTTTTCCTAGTCAAATTGATATCTTTGGAGTATTTTTAATTTAAGGGAAACAAGAGATCGAGAACCTAAGTGTTGTACAGTGATCAATGCAACTACTGAATAATGCATGAAACCTGCCAGTTAGGATTGGGAAAAACAATATTCGCTACCCAGAGCTTGCTGTCCCTGACAATCAAAGTGTGCAAAATGGAAACACAGGGCCTGTTCCCAGGTCATAAACGGAAGTGAATTTGAGAAAAGACTACAGAGCGGGGGCACAATCAACTTTAACCCGAATGGAGTCTAGTTCAGCTCAATGCAATGGCGTTCTAGTGGTGTTACAAATAACTAAATTAGGTCGTAGCCTATTAAATACACAGGTCGTAGCCTATTTGTTTTCAATTTTCAATTGTTTTTGGTTGTGTTTATTTTGTCCCCTAGAAATTTGCTAAATACACAAATGTATTACTAAACAGCGTACCAGTTAAGATTCGATTATTTTTTTCTGAGTAATACGGTTGTCTGCAAACACATTTTAATACGATTTTTCAAATTACTTTTCAAAATGGCCGCTCGCAGCGACTACCAAAAGTGGTGCACGAAATATTGTATTTATGTTATTCTCTAGCGTTAAAGGTTTAGTAATTTGATCGGGGTGGCTGCAAATGGTAAATACCTACCTTTAAGTACGGTACTCTACTCTCTTATTTCCAAAGAGTGAAAATTCACTCCATTCGATTGAAAATTCACTCCCACAGTCTGAAACTAGGGACCAGACGTTTTAGAGTGAAATTAATTTACTCGAAAAAGATTGAAGTCTAATCAAATTCCACTGAAAACTAATCAGATTCCACTGAAATGGTACCATTTTTAAGTGTGTTTTAATCTAAATTTAGAATGAGAACCACTCTAAAACGTCTAGTCCCTAGTTTCACTCTTTGGAATTTAGAGAGTAGATAAAACAAATTGTATATCATTTTGAAATACATTCGCCTCAAAAACATACCCCGGCTTTCCATTTACAAAGGTGAAATTTAAGGTATTTTATTTAAACGAACGAGCGAACGAACGAGCGAACAAAAAAAACAAAAAAAACAACGGCCACACTAAATGTCTTCATATCCCTTTTGAAAGACAGGTTGAAATGTATGGCGCTTAGAGGAAGAGGAAAACATCTGATTTTCAACACAACATCAAATACTCCGGACCTAAAAATATTGTGGAATGATTTACCATTCTCTCTTAGATGTTCAAGGTCATATAATATTTTTAAACGTAAACTTAAATTGTACCTAATGTAATTATAAATGTCATGTATATATCCTTGTACAATGGACTTGGTATGGTAATCACATGTAGCCCAGTAGGCCTATTAGTATTAGAAGTTTGATTGTTTTCCTATAATTTATGTTGTCCGTTGCCTAATACAAGCTCTGCTTACAAGGTCTTGCTACCTCTGGCATTTATATCTTGTTATTTAATACTTATATAATTGTGTATCTATGTCAAGAAGAGGAAATAAATGTGTGTTTTGATCAAGTAAATGGGTCGGAAATAAAATATACAAAATGACAGCACGAAAGAGAAAGCTTTTATTAAACATTGTTAGCCATGCTCTTAGTACGAGGTAGTCGTTGTTTATTTAGGATCGTTACCAAGTAACGACATCATGGTCGTCAGGCTAGGCGGCCGCTCTCTTGACAAACTTGACGGTGTATTTACCGCCCGAGGCCGCGCCGCTACCTGCCCTTCAACGGAATGGGCCGTAGTCAACAGTGGCCAATTTCATAGAGTTGCTTAGGCACAAACAAACTTGCTTGATAAATCAAGTTAGTAGCCAAATTCCATGTGATCGTTATACTATAAAGCTAACAACAGCTAAATACCAATCACAAACAATATACATGTACATCACATGGAGTTGTAGCTGGTGAGCTGATTTTACT
Organism: Crossaster papposus; assembly: GCA_037893245.1. Lineage (NCBI taxonomy): Eukaryota > Metazoa > Echinodermata > Asteroidea > Velatida > Solasteridae > Crossaster > Crossaster papposus. The sequence continues at coordinate 830,719 of JBAIAA010000307.1, forward strand.
AAGCAAGAATGGTTTGTGCTTAAGCAATTTTTATGCTTAAGCAGCTCTATGAAATTAAGCTGGGTTTGTGCGGTCTCCGTGTTATTGCTTATCACGCGCGAGCTCGTGAACGCGATAAGCACGACGCGATTGGAACGCATCATTTGTCTGTGGTTTATCATCACGGCTCAACAATTATATCAATAGCGCCCTCTGTCACCGAGACTGATAGTATTTAGACATTTCACGTATTTAAAGAGACAATTCGGGCGATTCACAATGCAGTGCGCCACCAAGCGTTTGACTCAAAAGAACCACTTTTAAACTTTACGGTCGACTTCTTTCTTATATCATACTGTAGTGAAATATCTATTCTTCATTGTTCACGCGCGGTACTACACAAACTTCAATGTATCCGGAAGCATCGTTGATTAAAACATTGTTATTTGCAGAAAAAAAATGGAACTTTAATCGTGCGCGCCCAAAAAGACGTAAAAAAATGATGAGTTCATGTAAAATGAATACCGTTTTTCAAACTGATGCCGACTTTTCCCCATGATGCACTGCGGGTATAGCAGGATTTGCGCCTCCAACGGCAGCTTCTAGGTATTGTGAATCGCTCGAATTCGCCGAGTGTCAAGATTTGACGACCAATGATTTTATTTCGACCTCGGTTGTTCAATATTAAACAATGTCAACCACAACTCACTAATCTAAGGCATTTGGTAAAACGTATTTATGAGAAACTTTAGAGTGAACGATGGAATGGTTTATCTTACTCTCAACAGTGACTGGAAAACAGAGTTATTTGAAACAAAAATCTGAGCCCGATTTCCCGCTAAAAAACACTACAAAATAACAATAAAAACACTTTAACAATAAAAAAAAAAGCAAAATGAACATCTTTTAAAAAAACAACAAAAAACCTAATGATTCAAGTTGAGTTATGTCGCCATAAAGAAATTATAATGAACGAACTTTATGAACAAAAATACGATTATGTTAAATTAAATAATGTGGGTGTGTTTCTTTACCCGTGTACCCCAAGGGGTCACTACCTACACCAAGGGGTCATTGCCCTACTTAGCAGGCGTCGAATACAGATTCTCGAACTGGAAGGGGTTGAACCCAGCTCCCATTATTGGGTCTGTCTCTGTGGAAGTAATAAGAAAAAAACGGGGGAAAAACCAACGTATTAATTGAAACGTCTGAATAGGTGTAAGACTTATTAACGAGGTCAGGCTTTGTTACATGTGTGTTTTCCTATAAGCGAGTATTGTCCTACTTCGTCTGGCGTCCTAACTTCTCTCCCATAGAAATTGGTATCAGGTCTATTAAAACATTGCCCTACAATACAAGCATTGTTCGCTTTACGCGATTTCTTCTTATAGGATAGTTTAACATTTGGATTATTTTTGTTCCTTATAACCGGAAACTCACCACGGCCAATCTCGTACTAACGAGAGTTGACTGTAGTGCACATGTCAATGGGAAATGCGCATGGGTAAAAGTCGATTGTCGGTTACGTAAATGTCATGTCATAATCGGCTGTTTCTGACTTGATCCGTAGTTATTCTTTGGATCAAGACATCTCTGTGGTTTTTACATAGTGCAGCTGTTTGTTTCAGACAGATTTGAATCGCGATCAGTGATCCGGCCGCTCTATCAGTTAGGCGGGGTTTGATTGTGATCCAACGGCCGGATATCACTGATCGATCCTGATCCAGATTCTGCGTGAAACAAACATGCCCTATTAATTATTAATAGATTCGTCAGCGGTCCGTCAAACCTCTGGTTAGGCCCCGTCCCTGGTTCCACCACTATTGCCAAACTGCATGAACGAAGCTAAAAACGGAGACAAACTGGGGTTTTGAAAACGGAGACAAACTGGGGTTTTGAAAACGGCCACAAACAGCCTGACTGAGCAGGCTGACAATCACTTGGCTTCGGCTTGATGTTACACACGAGTCAATGAGACATGGCTGCAGTCGCTACCATAGCCTCGTATGGTAACATCAAGCCGCGGCTAAGTGATTCACACACTGCGTGAGAGCAATGCGTTTACGTACCAGCGCAATCTCGTATTGGCAGCATCTTGAGCTTCTGTTTGTTGGACTTCAGACGCTCACAGTTCACATTGACGTATTGACAGCTGTTAAATAAATAAAATAATAAAGTAAACTAGATTATACAATGACAATTTGGCCTTGGTGCCAAGCGAAAGTACGCTTTGTGCGTTGTTTTGGGCCACCATGTATGCAGTCGATACTTGCGGCATCAATTAGCTACTTACCGCGACTTCAGCCGCGTTCATAATACTCGCGTGTTAAGTAGTTAGCCGAAGCCACTTACTATCTAACATGACAAGACTTACTCGTTCATGAAGGTGACTTTCTGATTCAGCTCGGTATCGTTGGCACACACGCCCATACCTATCCGAACTTCGCTGCACCGGAACATCTTGCAGTCGCACGTTGGTTCTCCGCTCGTCGCGATCTTACACTTCTCAAACTTGTCGCAGTGGAAACCTGGCTTCTTGCAGGCGTCTGTGGAAGAGGGGAGGGGGGAGGGGGGGAGCAAAAAAACACAAACGGAATCTTTTTTAATAAGTCTTTTTTGAAAGAATTTATATACCATGGCGCTACATCAGCGATTGTATATAAAGTCTATGGAGAGTTGAAAACATTTTTACTAACAAAATTTGAAATGGTTCTCAGTCCCAGATTCATGTTTTTTTTAAAACATTTTTGCACCGATTGACCTTTATTGAGATGATTATGAAGAAAAAAAAACAGCGTCATGTTGCAACATTATTAATCTTTTTGTCTTTTTCCAGGTGGTGGCGAATAAATTGCAGGTTGTTCTCAGCTGAAGGTTTTTGGTCACCCCGTATCCTCACTCGCCGACACGGATCTACGCGCCAGCTCCTAGGGGGAAGAGGGGAAGGAGGAAGGGGTGTAGTGGATGTAGTCCCATACCTTCACACCGCCCGTGACCACCCATCTCATCGCCCGCAGCACAGTGCAGTCCGCGGATGCAGTCACCGTCTTGTGAGCAAGCCTCGTCCTTCAAGGCGCCGCACGAGCAGTAACAGCCCAGCTCGTCCATAAGCTTGAGAGACAGAATGCCTGGAGTTTGAGCCGGTGTGCAACCGCATTGGTCTGTCTGTAAATCACGAAAACAAAGGTGAAATCTTAGTAAAACGAGAACAGATTGCGGCAAGATTTCATACGACAACTAATGTTGTTTTTTCTTCGAAACCTTGGCTTCATCTTCGGCTTCGGCTTCGGCTTCGACTTCCGAATTATTGAGAAGCAAATCTAATTATTTCGAACTTTTCATTTCATATCAACTGATTGAATGTATTTGAAACATGTACTAATGAGTGTGAATTGAGTTCCCGCAGTTGGGAGCTTAATATCTCTTATAAGCCTAATACCAAGACGAAGCATAGGCAATCAAAGAGGCCCAGTAGAAAACGTCGTGCCAGCGTTCTACCAATCTTAACACCAAGCCAAATCAGCAATTTGTTGAACACAATTTCTTGAAATAACCCGCCGACTGCCGCCCGACTTACATCGCAAAATGTGACCACCAGATCCTCCGTGTGGGTCGCGCTCGCCGCCGCCGATAGGCAGACGAATAACAAGGCGATCGCTTTCATTCTTTCTAATAGACGGGGAAAATAATTGACGAAGAAAGTGGAATGTTTCGGTCGACGGAAGCTGTACTTGGTTGGACTGAGCAGTAACGTTATGGTGATCGGTACGACTGGAGCTGTTAAACTGGCTTGCCCAAGTGGGTTACACGTCTGTTTGTCTGACGTGTCTGTATTAGAAAGAATTATTCGCCAAGTGCGCAATTTAAATGACGTATGCGTGGTAAGGCAGGGACGGGATTAAAATGTTATGTATTTCGGTAATAACACGGCAACCTTTCCACCTCAGTACATGCAAGACTCACAGAGAATATTGTTGCCCTATTGCGGGCATTGTAGAGTAGAACCCTGAAATATACACACCTGTGATTTTGTGATTTTGTTTGCGCAAACTCCGAGAGGGGCATAAAGTCAATATTTACGTTTACTTAACAGCTGTGCAATTTTTTTTAAAAGAAATCGATACTTCCTTTTATGAAGAACCACAGCAGATGGGCGTTAGCATAGCAAATTATCGATTCTCTTGATTTTTTGAAAGATATGTCTTTCACATCAAAAATGCGTCGATTGATGTTCCCTTGCATCAAAATGTACATTTCTGCGTTTTTTGCATCATTCTGCGTCATTTTAGGGCCAACATTAAATAAAAATGTAGGCCTATATTTTAGTTTTCATTGTTTGCATAATATATTTTGACCTGATTTGCATACGAATACAAGGCTAACCCCTTATCAATTAATTTTAGGGACATTTGAGACATTTTTGGACAATATCTTATTTTTTGCATAATTAATATATTTTGACCTAATTTGCAAGGCTTACTAACCCCTTATCAATTAATTTTAGGGACATTTCAGACATTATTAGATAATATCTTATTTTTGCATAATTAATATATTTTGACCTAATTTGCGTACAAATGCAAGGCTAACCCCTTATCAATTAATTTTAGGGACATTTGAGACATATTTTGAGAAAATCTAATATTTTGAATAATTATCATATTTTGGCCTAATTTGCATACAAATGCAAGGCTTACCCCTTATCAATTAATTTTAGGAACATTTGAGACATTTTTCGACAAAATCTTATTTTTCGAATAATTGATATATTTGACCTAATTTGCATAAAAATGCAAGGCTAACCCCTTATCAATTGATTTTAGGGACATTTGAGACATTTTTCGACAATATCTTATTTTTTGCATAAATCTTTGCAATTTTAGCTTTGTTTTTATTGATTGGTGTTCCTCCTGCATCAGAGATGATATTTCAGACGTTTTGAGAGAAATGTATTTTTGGCCATATTTTGATCAAAAAGGTGGGTTAACAACCCCTTGTATTTTTTTCAAATTTTGTCAAAAAATTATATTCTTTTAAACTCTTTCTGAAGATGCCTACAGGACAGGAGAAGCCATTCCAACTTGAATTTGGACGAAATTCACGTGGAATAAATAAATAGGTCAAAAAATTGGGGGAAAATCCATACAAAAAATGATTGTTTTTTCAAAAATAGGTAATATTTGTCCGAATCTTTGCGATTTTAGCTTTGTTTTTATTGATCGGTGTACCTCCTGCATCAGAGATGATATTTAAGACGTTTTGAGAGAAATCAATTTTTGGCCATATTTTGCTCAAAAAGGTGGGTTAACCCCTTGTATTTTTTTCAAATTTTGTCCAAAAATTATATTCTTTTAAACTCTTTCAGAAGATGCCTACAGGACAGGAGAAGCCATTCCAACTTGAATTTGGACGAAATTCACGTGAAATAAATAAATAGGTCAAAAAATTGGGGGGAAATCCATACAAAAAATGATTGTTTTTTCAAAAATAGGTAATATTTGTCCGAATCTTTGCAATTTTAGCTTTGTTTTTATTGATCGGTGTACCTCCTGCATCAGAGATGATATTTAAGACGTTTTAAGAGAAATCTATTTTTGGCCATATTTTGATCAAAAAGGTGGGTTAACCCCTTGTATTTTTTTCAAATTTTGTCAAACAATTATATTTTTTTAAACTCTTTCTGAAGATGCCTACAGGACAGGAGAAGCCATTCCAACTTGAATTTGGACGAAATTCACGTGAAATAAATAAATAGGTCAACAAATTGGGGGAAAATCCATACAAAAAATGATTGTTTTTTCAAAAATAGGTAATATTTGTCCGAATCTTTGCAATTTTAGCTTTGTTTTTATTGATCGGTGTACCTCCTGCATCAGAGATGATATTTAAGACGTTTTAAGAGAAATCTATTTTTGGCCATATTTTGATCAAAAAGGTGGGTTAACCCCTTGTATTTTTTTCAAATTTTGTCAAAAAATTATATTTTTTTAAACTCTTTCTGAAGATGCCTACAGGACAGGAGAAGCCATTCCAACTTGAATTTGGACGAAATTCACGTGAAATAAATAAATAGGTCAACAAATTGGGGGAAAATCCATACAAAAAATGATTGTTTTTTCAAAAATAGGTAATATTTGTCCGAATCTTTGCGATTTTAGCTTTGTTTTTATTGATCGGTGTACCTCCTGCATCAGAGATGATATTTAAGACGTTTTGAGAGAAATCAATTTTTGGCCATATTTTGCTCAAAAAGGTGGGTTAACCCCTTGTATTTTTTTCAAATTTTGTCCAAAAATTATATTCTTTTAAACTCTTTCAGAAGATGCCTACAGGACAGGAGAAGCCATTCCAACTTGAATTTGGACGAAATTCACGTGAAATAAATAAATAGGTCAAAAAATTGGGGGAAAATCCATACAAAAAATGATAGTTTTTTCAAAAATAGGTAATATTTGTCCGAATCTTTGCAATTTTAGCTTTGTTTTTATTGATCGGTGTACCTCCTGCATCAGAGATGATATTTAAGACGTTTTAAGAGAAATCTATTTTTGGCCATATTTTGATCAAAAAGGTGGGTTAACCCCTTGTATTTTTTTCAAATTTTGTCCAAAAATTATATTCCTTTAAACTCTTTCAGAAGATGCCTACAGGACAGGAGAAGCCATTCCAACTTGAATTTGGACGAAATTCACGTGAAATAAATAAATAGGTCAAACAATTGGGGGGAAATCCATACAAAAAATGATTGTTTTTTCAAAAATAGGTAATATTTGTCCGAATCTTTGCAATTTTAGCTTTGTTTTTATTGATCGGTGTACCTCCTGCATCAGAGATGATATTTAAGACGTTTTAAGAGAAATCTATTTTTGGCCATATTTTGATCAAAAAGGTGGGTTAACCCCTTGTATTTTTTTCAAATTTTGTCAAAAAATTATATTTTTTTAAACTCTTTCTGAAGATGCCTACAGGACAGGAGAAGCCATTCCAACTTGAATTTGGACGAAATTCACGTGAAATAAATAAATAGGTCAACAAATTGGGGGAAAATCCATACAAAAAATGATTGTTTTTTCAAAAATAGGTAATATTTGTCCGAATCTTTGCAATTTTAGCTTTGTTTTTATTGATCGGTGTACCTCCTGCATCAGAGATGATATTTAAGACGTTTTGAGAGAAATCTATTTTTGGCCATATTTTGCTCAAAAAGGTGGGTTAACCCCTTGTATTGTTTTCAAATTTTGTCCAAAAATTATATTCTTTTAAACTCTTTCAGAAGATGCCTACAGGACAGGAGAAGCCATTCCAACTTGAATTTGGACGTGTTTCTAAAACCCCAGCCTTGTTACCGATTGTGCTTCGTTCGTTTGGCAATAAAGACAGAAATGGAATGGAGCCTTTGTTTTGGAAAGTGTCCTAACTTTGTTTAGAGGGCGCTATTTATAAAGACTGTAAACTTAATATACCGTCTTGCAAACCCCTGCTTCGTTACTGAATGGGCTTAGTTCCTGCAGTTTGGCAATAAAGACAGAGCCGGAATAAGGCCCTTATTTTGGAAAATGCTTAATTTTGTTTAGAGGGCGCTATTTATAAAGACTGTAAACTTAGTACGCTGTTTTGCAAACCCCAGCTTTGTTACTGACCGGGCTTCGTTCCTGCAGTTTGGCAATAAAGGCAGAGCTGGAATGGAGCCCTTGTTTTGGAGAGTGTCCTAATTTGTTTAGAGGGCGCTATTTGTAAGGACTGTAAACTTAATACGCCGTTTTACAAACCCCAGCTTCGTTACAAAATGGGCTACGTTCCTGCAATTTTGCAATAAAGACAGAGCTGGAATGGAGCCTGCGTTTTGGAAAGTGTCCTAATTTGTTTAGAGGGCGCTATTTATAAAGACCGTAAACTTCACGGCCGAGTTCGGGCGGTCTATTCTTGACACGCGTAACTTGTTCTTGCAAAACCCTGGTGGATAGGTGGTGTGTGTTCTTGTTCCGAGTGCAATGTTCACGGGTCGCGTCCCCGCCGTTCGAGCGCGAGAACAGAGTTCGCGTGTCAAGAACAGACCGCCCGAACTCGGCCAATACGTTTTGTAAACCCCAACTCGTTCGTAGTTTGGCAATAAAGACAATTCCGGAACGGGCCCTGTTTTGAAAAAGGCTAACATTGCTAGAGGGCGCTATTTATGAGGACCGTAAACTAAGACAAATTATGCCTTTGACGACTACATCAACATCTAAATAAAAGCTAGACATGACATATGACCTTTATATACTTTGGGGTTAGCCTTCTATTAGTTGTCTAGGAAAAAGTAATTAAAAATTAAACAAGTTGAATTTTGCAAGATTTTCCATTGTTAAGCTTAATTCCCCAAAATAAAGTGCAATTTGGAAAGTAATTAATAAGTCACTAAAACCGTAGTCTGACACATTCAGCTTCTGTTCAAACTGATTTATTTCAGATTTATTGAAAGGCCCAATTCTTTAAAAATGTTATACAGTATTTTGCAACATTTGGGACAAATGGAAAGCGCATCTGATAAGCCGCATTCGTGCAACTACAAAATGATTTTAAAAGTATAAAATGAGGCAAGGAGAACATTTGTGTTCATCTCTGCCAGTGAGGAATTGCTCACTGGCAGAGATCATGGACACACATGTTTACAAATCAAGACAAATAACCATTATTGGGGCTTTTATATTTTGTGGGCGTTTATATAAACTTTCTCTAATAGGCAGAAGTTACACAAGTGGGCCGAGACAGTAACTGCTTGATAATTGAGGCCAAGTAATCAGCGGAAGAAAATAAGTTCATGAGAACTGATAAGCTTTTAAAATTGAACGGATAATTAAAACTTTTTTTAATGAATAAAAGTGAAATAAATATCGACAACCAAGCTTCAGATTGCCACCGAGAAGGATAAACATTAAACATTTGTGCCCTATCAAATAAAATTTAATGCACATTTTTCTTGCAAAATAATGCGATTAGTTGTAAAAAATAAAATCAATAATTTTAATGATAAGATTCTAACTGCAAGACACGCGAGTAAGATCATGGCTTGGCGTTTCCATGGTGATGTCAGTGTGTACTACAAAGGTAGAACCATCAGGGACGTCGTCGTCGTCGGTGACCTTCCAAAAAGAGAAAAGAAAAAAAATCAAGATAAATGTCTCAACCCTATAATTCACAACGTACTTCATCGATCAGAGTTACCTTTTTTTTCCTTCCAGTAAAGGTATTTATTTGAGAAACTGGAACAATTTGTTAATTTTGCAAACTTGCAGACCTTGCTAAAAATAAAAAAATTCTTCTCTTTTTTTTTAGGGGGGGGGGGGGGGGTGGTATAAACCTACCATCTTAAAAGGAACCTTAACTGTCTAAAAGTTAGCCCAGAATAATTAAATACGTTGTTGCTAAATGAAGGTGAATGAACAAAAATTGAGTGATGTTTTTTTCCGAGCAGTTCACAAACGAATGGTATTTAAAACATTTGTTCAAGTAAAATTACCTCGGAGCTAAACATGCAGTTGTGTTGAATGCCTGTCTGGCCTGATGACTGTCCGTTGATAAAAGCTGTTAATAAACCAAAACAAAACAAGTCAAACAAGTTTTACTAAGTGTTTGTTCACAAGCAATAATTAATTATATTGAGGGGTGGTACATTTCCACAAGCAAACCTTTCCTCTCTTATGCGTTGGTATTGTTTAACCAGATCACACGAATTCAACCGAAATGATTATTTTAAAGATCAACACAACTTTCAAATCACTGACATAATTTTGAATTTTAAGGCTATTTAACAAATATTAATAAAGATAAACAATTAAAAGCAGTATAATACATGTGACCTGCTCAGTGAACATTTCTCAGAATGTTGCAATTATGTTTTTTATATAATGTGTTTTTTTGTTTTATATAATGTGGTTTGTCTGGGTTCCTAAATTTATGATCAAGTTCACACATCAGTGGAGATATAAAAAATTGTAAGAAAGACAAAGACTGTGATTAGTGTTCATTGAGCAGGTCACATATCCTGGTAAGGTCTGTTTAAACAGGGCCACCACGTGAAGGTCCCAGGATACCAGCCCCAACGCGCTTTCTGTATCGGGGGCCCATCGCTTGACAAAGGCAGGCCCCGGAGGGTCTACACATTTGACGTTGTCCGGTCCACTCGTCCCCTTGCGGGGAAAAGCACCCTAACTTACTTGCGCGCCGCCCCCTCAACCTCCACCCTCCCCCCACCCAAGGAGGTTGATTGGACGTAGCAGCGTGTGACGACTCGTGATAACAGGGTTACGCCCCTAAAGAGGGACGCACTTCCTGCACCTTTAAGATCGCCATCCTGGGGTTTCCAGGCCGTTGCTAGGACCCACGCCCCCGATGGGCGTGTCAAATCCCTTTCGCCTATGCTGGGTTTTGGGCCGCACAATTGGAGCACCCAGTCAAACCCCAATTAATCGATCGCCGCACCACTGTCAACTGGATTTGCGCCGCACCATAATTGGAGTACCAGTCCAACCCCAATTATTAATCGATACCACCGCACCACCTTCGAATCCACCGCACCACCACCTCTGCACAATCCAAAGAACGACTCCACTTGCAAACTGTCCTTGAGTCTTGAGTTCCTGGGTGTTCACTGGCTCAATTTGAGCGCTAACGGCTGAAACAAAGGGTTAGTCCTACCTTAGTGAACACATCTTGCTGGCTTGCCCACTTCTCTTGCTTCTCTCGCTTGCCTCTCTTGCACGCTTCCGTCTTGTTTCACATTCGGATGAAATGCAGGAAAACAAAGAACGACTCCACTTGCAAACTGTCCTTGAGTCTTGAGTTCCTGGGTGTTCACTGGCTCAATTTGAGCGCTAACGGCTGAAACAAAGGGTTAGTCCTACCTTAGTGAACACATCTTGCTGGCTGGCCCACTTGCACGCTTCCGTCTTGTTTCACATTCTGATGAAATGCAGGAAAACAAAGGAATGTTTGAGGGCAATAAAGGCAAGTTTTATTGGGATGAGGTGACAGACTGGAAGTGGGATCTTAGAGAATCTTTGCTTGTAAATTCATAATTCTTTTAGAAAATATTTTTTTGGTCTTTTTTGGCAAACAAGTACAAGTGTGCATTTCATCCTGAACAGAACAATTTTTTTTTAACCAGATCACACAAATTCAACAGAAATCCTTATTTTAAAGATCAACACGACTTTCAAATTGCTGCCATAATTTTGAATTTTAAGGCTATTTAGCCAATATTATTAAAGATAAACAAAGCAGTAATACATGTGACCTGTTCAGTGAACGTTTCTCAGAATGTTGCAATTATGTTTTTTATATAATGTGTTTTTTGTTTTGTTTTATATAATGTGGTTTGTCTGGGTTCTTTGGTAGCCTTTACTTTTACCGACAGTTTGAAAAACCCAGTTTTGCAAAGAAACAATCTTAAATTTATGATCAAGTTCACACATCAGCGGAGAGATATAAAACAATTAATACAAATATTAATTGTGAGAAAGACAAAGACTGTGATTAGTGTTCATTGAGCAGGTCACATATCCTGGTAAGGTCTGTTTAAACAGGGCCACCACGTGAAGGTCCCAGGATACCAGCCCCAACGCGCTTTCTGTATCGGGGGGTCCATCGCTTGACAAAGGCAGGCCCCGGAGGGTCTACACATTTGACGTTGTCCGGTCCACTCGTCCCCTTGCGGGGAAAAGCACCCTAACTTACTTGCGCGCCGCCCCCTCAACCTCCACCCTCCCCCCACCCAAGGAGGTTGATTGGACGTAGCAGCGTGTGACGACTCGTGATAACAGGGTTACGCCCCTAAAGAGGGACGCACTTCCTGCACCTTTAAGATCGCCATCCTGGGGTTTCCAGGCCGTTGCTAGGACCCACGCCCCCGATGGGCGTGTCAAATCCCTTTCGCCAATGCTGGGTTTTGGGCCGCACAATTGGAGCACCCAGTCAAACCCCAATTAATCGATCGCCGCACCACTGTCTACTGGATTTGCGCCGCACCATAATTGGAGTACCAGTCCAACCCCAATTATTAATCGATACCACCGCACCACCTTCGAATCCACCGCACCACCACCTCTGCACAATCCAAAGAACGACTCCACTTGCAAACTGTCCTTGAGTCTTGAGTTCCTGGGTGTTCACTGGCTCAATTTGAGCGCTAACGGCTGAAACAAAGGGTTAGTCCTACCTTAGTGAACACATCTTGCTGGCTTGCCTCTCTTGCACGCTTCCGTCGTGTTTCACATTCGGATGAAATGCAGGAAAACAAAGAACGACTCCACTTGCAAACTGTCCTTGAGTCTTGAGTTCCTGGGTGTTCACTGGCTCAATTTGAGCGCTAACGGCTGAAACAAAGGGTTAGTCCTACCTTAGTGAACACATCTTGCTGGCTTGCCTCTCTTGCACGCTTCCGTCGTGTTTCACATTCGGATGAAATGCAGGAAAACAAAGAACGACTCCACTTGCAAACTGTCCTTGAGTCTTGAGTTCCTGGGTGTTCACTGGCTCAATTTGAGCGCTAACGGCTGAAACAAAGGGTTAGTCCTACCTTAGTGAACACATCTTGCTGGCTTGCCCACTTCTCTTGCTTCTCTCGCTTGCCTCTCTTGCACGCTTCCGTCGTGTTTCACATTCGGATGAAATGCAGGAATACAAAGAACGACTCCACTTGCAAACTGTCCTTGAGTCTTGAGTTCCTGGGTGCATGTTCACTGGCTCAATTTGAGCGCTAACGGCTGAAACAAAGGGTTAGTCCTACCTTAGTGAACACATCTTGCTGGCTGGCCCACTTGCACGCTTCCGTCTTGTTTCACATTCTGATGAAATGCAGGAAAACAAAGGAATGTTTGAGGGCAATAAAGGCAAGTTTTATTGGGATGAGGTGACAGACTGGAAGTGGGATCTTAGAGAATCTTTGCTTGTAAATTCATAATTCTTTTAGAAAATATTTTTTTGGTCTTTTTTGGCAAACAAGTACAAGTGTGCATTTCATCCTGAACAGAACAATTTTTTTTTAACCAGATCACACAAATTCAACAGAAATCCTTATTTTAAAGATCAACACGACTTTCAAATTGCTGCCATAATTTTGAATTTTAAGGCTATTTAGCCAATATTATTAAAGATAAACAAAGCAGTAATACATGTGACCTGTTCAGTGAACGTTTCTCAGAATGTTGCAATTATGTTTTTTATATAATGTGTTTTTTGTTTTGTTTTATATAATGTGGTTTGTCTGGGTTCTTTGGTAGCCTTTACTTTTACCGACAGTTTGAAAAACCCAGTTTTGCAAAGAAACAATCTTAAATTTATGATCAAGTTCACACATCAGCGGAGAGATATAAAACAATTAATACAAATATTAATTGTGAGAAAGACAAAGACTGTGATTAGTGTTCATTGAGCAGGTCACATATCCTGGTAAGGTCTGTTTAAACAGGGCCACCACGTGAAGGTCCCAGGATACCAGCCCCAACGCGCTTTCTGTATCGGGGGGTCCATCGCTTGACAAAGGCAGGCCCCGGAGGGTCTACACATTTGACGTTGTCCGGTCCACTCGTCCCCTTGCGGGGAAAAGCACCCTAACTTACTTGCGCGCCGCCCCCTCAACCTCCACCCTCCCCCCACCCAAGGAGGTTGATTGGACGTAGCAGCGTGTGACGACTCGTGATAACAGGGTTACGCCCCTAAAGAGGGACGCACTTCCTGCACCTTTAAGATCGCCATCCTGGGGTTTCCAGGCCGTTGCTAGGACCCACGCCCCCGATGGGCGTGTCAAATCCCTTTCGCCAATGCTGGGTTTTGGGCCGCACAATTGGAGCACCCAGTCAAACCCCAATTAATCGATCGCCGCACCACTGTCTACTGGATTTGCGCCGCACCATAATTGGAGTACCAGTCCAACCCCAATTATTAATCGATACCACCGCACCACCTTCGAATCCACCGCACCACCACCGCTGCACAATCCAAAGAACGACTCCACTTGCAAACTGTCCTTGAGTCTTGAGTTCCTGGGTGTTCACTGGCTCAATTTGAGCGCTAACGGCTGAAACAAAGGGTTAGTCCTACCTTAGTGAACACATCTTGCTGGCTTGCCCACTTCTCTTGCTTCTCTCGCTTGCCTCTCTTGCACGCTTCCGTCGTGTTTCACATTCGGATGAAATGCAGGAAAACAAAGAACGACTCCACTTGCAAACTGTCCTTGAGTCTTGAGTTCCTGGGTGTTCACTGGCTCAATTTGAGCGCTAACGGCTGAAACAAAGGGTTAGTCCTACCTTAGTGAACACATCTTGCTGCCTTGCCTCTCTTGCACGCTTCCGTCGTGTTTCACATTCGGATGAAATGCAGGAAAACAAAGAACGACTCCACTTGCAAACTGTCCTTGAGTCTTGAGTTCCTGGGTGTTCACTGGCTCAATTTGAGCGCTAACGGCTGAAACAAAGGGTTAGTCCTACCTTAGTGAACACATCTTGCTGGCTTGCCCACTTCTCTTGCTTCTCTCGCTTGCCTCTCTTGCACGCTTCCGTCGTGTTTCACATTCGGATGAAATGCAGGAATACAAAGAACGACTCCACTTGCAAACTGTCCTTGAGTCTTGAGTTCCTGGGTGCATGTTCACTGGCTCAATTTGAGCGCCAACGGCTGAAACAAAGGGTTAGTCCTACCTTAGTGAACACATCTTGCTGGCTGGCCCACTTGCTCGCTTCCGTCTTGTTTCACATTCTGATGAAATGCAGGAAAACAAAGAAAACATGTTTGAGGACAATAAAGGCAAGTTTTATTGGGATGAGATACAGACTGGAAGTGGGATCTTAGAGAATCTTTGCTTGTAAATTCATAATTCTTTTTGAAAATATTTTTTGGGTCTTTTTTTGGCAAACAAGTACAAGTGTGCATTTCATCCTGAACAGAATTTTTTTTTTTTAACCAGATCACACAAATTCAACAGAAATCCTTATTTTAAAGATCAACACGACTTTCAAATTGCTGCCATAATTTTGAATTTTAAGGCTATTTAGCCAATATTATTAAAGATAAACAAAGCAGTAATACATGTGATCTGCTCAGTGAACATTTCTCAGAATGTTGCAATTATGTTTTTTATATAATGTGTTTTTTGTTTTGTTTTATATAATGTGGTTTGTCTGGGTTCTTTGGTAGCCTTTACTTTTACCGACAGTTTGAAAAACCCAGTTTTGCAAAGAAACAATCTTAAATTTATGATCAAGTTCACACATCAGCGGAGAGATATAAAACAATTAATAAAAATATTAATTGTGAGAAAGACAAAGACTGATTAGTGTTCATTGAGCAGGTCACATATCCTGGTAAGGTCTGTTTAAACAGGGCCACCACGTGAAGGTCCCAGGATACCAGCCCCAACGCGCTTTCTGTATCGGGGGGTCCATCGCTTGACAAAGGCAGGCCCCGGAGGGTCTACACATTTGACGTTGTCCGGTCCACTCGTCCCCTTGCGGGGAAAA
Source organism: Crossaster papposus (assembly GCA_037893245.1). Taxonomy (NCBI): domain Eukaryota; kingdom Metazoa; phylum Echinodermata; class Asteroidea; order Velatida; family Solasteridae; genus Crossaster; species Crossaster papposus. Next base: position 846,192 of record JBAIAA010000307.1, read on the forward strand.
GCACCCTAACTTACTTGCGCGCCGCCCCCTCAACCTCCACCCTCCCCCCACCCAAGGAGGTTGATTGGACGTAGCAGCGTGTGACGACTCGTGATAACAGGGTTACGCCCCTAAAGAGGGACGCACTTCCTGCACCTTTAAGATCGCCATCCTGGGGTTTCCAGGCCGTTGCTAGGACCCACGCCCCCGATGGGCGTGTCAAATCCCTTTCGCCTATGCTGGGTTTTGGGCCGCACAATTGGAGCACCCAGTCAAACCCCAATTAATCGATCGCCGCACCACTGTCAACTGGATTTGCGCCGCACCATAATTGGAGTACCAGTCCAACCCCAATTATTAATCGATACCACCGCACCACCTTCGAATCCACCGCACCACCACCTCTGCACAATCCAAAGAACGACTCCACTTGCAAACTGTCCTTGAGTCTTGAGTTCCTGGGTGTTCACTGGCTCAATTTGAGCGCTAACGGCTGAAACAAAGGGTTAGTCCTACCTTAGTGAACACATCTTGCTGGCTTGCCCACTTCTCTTGCTTCTCTCGCTTGCCTCTCTTGCACGCTTCCGTCGTGTTTCACATTCGGATGAAATGCAGGAAAACAAAGAACGACTCCACTTGCAAACTGTCCTTGAGTCTTGAGTTCCTGGGTGTTCACTGGCTCAATTTGAGCGCTAACGGCTGAAACAAAGGGTTAGTCCTACCTTAGTGAACACATCTTGCTGGCTTGCCTCTCTTGCACGCTTCCGTCGTGTTTCACATTCGGATGAAATGCAGGAAAACAAAGAACGACTCCACTTGCAAACTGTCCTTGAGTCTTGAGTTCCTGGGTGTTCACTGGCTCAATTTGAGCGCTAACGGCTGAAACAAAGGGTTAGTCCTACCTTAGTGAACACATCTTGCTGGCTTGCCCACTTCTCTTGCTTCTCTCGCTTGCCTCTCTTGCACGCTTCCGTCGTGTTTCACATTCGGATGAAATGCAGGAATACAAAGAACGACTCCACTTGCAAACTGTCCTTGAGTCTTGAGTTCCTGGGTGCATGTTCACTGGCTCAATTTGAGCGCTAACGGCTGAAACAAAGGGTTAGTCCTACCTTAGTGAACACATCTTGCTGGCTGGCCCACTTGCTCGCTTCCGTCTTGTTTCACATTCTGATGAAATGCAGGAAAACAAAGAAAACATGTTTGAGGACAATAAAGGCAAGTTTTATTGGGATGAGATACAGACTGGAAGTGGGATCTTAGAGAATCTTTGCTTGTAAATTCATAATTCTTTTTGAAAATATTTTTTGGGTCTTTTTTTGGCAAACAAGTACAAGTGTGCATTTCATCCTGAACAGAATTTTTTTTTTTTTACCAGATCACACAAATTCAACAGAAATCCTTATTTTAAAGATCAACACGACTTTCAAATTGCTGCCATAATTTTGAATTTAAGGCTAGTTAGCCAATATTATTAAAGATAAACAAAGCAGTAATACATGTGACCTGTTCAGTGAACATTTCTCAGAATGTTGCAATTATGTTTTTTATATAATGTGTTTTTTGTTTTGTTTTATATAATGTGGTTTGTCTGGGTTCTTTGGTATCCTTTACTTTTACCGACAGTTTGAAAAACCCAGTTTTGCAAAGAAACAATCTTAAATTTATAATCAAGTTCACACATCAGCGGAGAGATATAAAACAATTAATAAAAATGTTAATTGTGAGAAAGACAAAGACTGATTAGTGTTCATTGAGCAGGTCACATATCCTGGTAAGGTCTGTTTAAACAGGGCCACCACGTGAAGGTCCCAGGATACCAGCCCCAACGCGCTTTCTGTATTGATGGGTCCATTGCTAGACAACGAGGCAGAACCCCCCCTCCGGAGGGTCTGTCTCCTTGCCCGTGTCCGGTCCACTCCTCCATCTGCGAGGAAAAGCACCCTAACTTACTTGCACGCCGCCCCCTCAACCTCCTCCCACCCACCACCCTTGGAGGTTGATTGGACGTAGCAGCGTGTGACGACTCGTGATAACAGGGTTACGCCCCTAAAGAGGCACGCACTTCCTGCACCTTTAAGATCGCCATCCTGGGGTTTCCAGGCCGTTGCTAGGACCCACGCCCCCGATGGGCATGTCAAGTCCCTTTCACCTATGCTGGGTTTTGGGCCGCACAATTGGAGCACCCAGTCAAACCCCAATTAATCGATCGCCGCACTACTGTCTACTGGATTTGCGCCGCACCATAATTGGAGTACCAGTCCGACCCCAATTATTATTCGATACCACCGCACCACCTTCGAATCCACCACACCACCTTATACTGGGTTTGCGCCGCACCACAATCAGAGCACCAGTCAAACTCCAATTATCAATCGTTACCACCGCACCCACCTAAGCCCTAACGACATAGGGATAAAGAAGATCCCATAGTCCTGCTGGTCTTGAGTCGGGGATGTAGGGATAAAGCAGATCCCATAATCCATCTTGATCCTCAAGGACATTGGGATATAGGTGATCCCATAGTCCTTAGTGTAAGAAGTCTCACTGTACGTGCTCAATTTGAGCCGATGACCTGTGGAGAAACACCCCCCCCCTACATTCACTAACACATAGAACCAAGCAAACTTGAACCACCAAATAACAATAAAAATGCAAGATGATCGCTGGGCAACCAAATTTTGAGAGGTCGCACTGATATCTAAAGCAGCAAGATACACACAAGATACCTGAATTGAATTTAAGCTGTACAATTTCTGCTATGCATAATTTAATACATACTGCACAATTGGCTTTGCAGTTAACTAATTTAGTACAGAATTCAAGTTTGCTTGGTTTAAAAAAAAAAAAAAAAAATACAAATTAGAAGTTTCCGACTCACTTTGCACAATCTAAAGAACGACTCCACTTGCAAACTGTCCTTGAGTCTTGAGTTCCTGGGTGTTCACTGGCTCAATTTGAGCGCTAACGGCTGAAACAAAGGGTTAGTCCTACCTTAGTGAACACATCTTGCTGGCTTGCCTCTCTTGCACGCTTCCGTCGTGTTTCACATTCGGATGAAATGCAGGAAAACAAAGAACGACTCCACTTGCAAACTGTCCTTGAGTCTTGAGTTCCTGGGTGTTCACTGGCTCAATTTGAGCGCTAACAGCTGAAACAAAGGGTTAGTCCTACCTTAGTGAACACATCTTGCTGGCTTGCCCACTTCTCTTGCTTCTCTCGCTTGCCTCTCTTGCACGCTTCCGTCTTGTTTCACATTCTGATGAAATGCAGGAAAACAAAGAACAACTCCACTTGCAAACTGTTCTTGAGTCTTGAGTTCCTGGGTGTTCACTGGCTCAATTTGAGCGCTAACGGCTGAAACAAAGGGTTAGTCCTACCTTAGTGAACACATCTTGCTGGCTGGCCCACTTGCTCGCTTGCACGCTTCCGTCTTGTTTTACATTCTGATGAAATGCAGAAAAACAAAGAAAACATGTTTGAGGGCAATAAAGGCGAGTTTAATTGGGATGAGGAGATACAGACTGGAAGTGGGATCTTAGAGAATCTTTGCTTGTAAATGTATGATCAGAAATTAAAGAGTTTATTACCTAATTCGCTAAGGGGGTTTGCTGGAGGTGGTTTCTCAGGATTACAGAATAAATGCAGAAGGGATTTTAACAAATCTTGTTGGGTGGATAGCTTAATTATGGGTCTAGGACGATTCCAAAAAATTTTCAGATTGATACAGATGTAAACCAAGTATTCTTACAGTAACTTGTGAAAGAGGGAGAAAATAAATTAAATTAAAAAAAATTAATGTACCAAAACTCGGTAAGAAAGAAAATAGTATTAGACCGAGTTACTGGCCTCTAGTTATCGCTTTTTTAACATTTGGACATCATCTGGCGCTACTAGAGGCCGAGCCAGACGAATATTGAAAAATAATTAGGTCTTAAAATAATGTGGTTCAAAATGTCGCCAAAAATACCTCTAAATCGTCTAAATAGCCTTCCATAAGTGTCCAAGCTGGACCTAATGGTTTTCGTGAGTGCTCGCGATCAATTATTGACCTGCAAATCAAGAAAATTTGACGCAATTTCATTGCCCTTCCCCAAAAACTAACCCCAAAACTAAATTGAGAGTCTGGTGCGGCCACTGATACTGATAGTGATACAGAGTACAAAATAATAGAACTTACTTGTTTCAGACAACACAACAGCTCTTGTATTAGTCTGTTCCCATCCCCATTTGGTTCCATCATTTTCTGCAACAGTAGTCATGGTAAACTAGTTTTGTGCCTGCAAACAAATTGTTACAAATGTATACCAAATCTCAGTCATAAGTTTACCAATTTACTCAATACTGTATTTTAATAAACGTTTATTATGTTCTGTGAACTTGAGACATGAGAGTAGTGCCAGTGGCACATAGCCAGCGGCACCTAGTACATGTACATGATGTACCGGTACTACATGACTAGGTCGATTTAGAAAAGATCAGCAATGAGCACTAAGCTAGGGCGTTATAAGAAGACACAAAAATGGCAGAAAATCCACACCAATGCGAGCAAATTGATTGTTATTCATTTGCAGGTTTTGTGTGTTTACAATCCCATGTTCAAGAAAGTCAGCATAAATCCCCACAGTTTTTTTACCAAACCACGCCCACCACTAATCCATAGAGCCAAGTTGAAATATCTCTCATCGCCCGGTTCTGAAAGTTCCTTATTTTCCCCTCACATTCGAACATAGTTCTCAACAAAAATTCACTCAAAAGTACCCTTATTACATCCACTATCATTTGACGTTATTTGAGAGCTGAACTGTTAGGTTTTATTATAATTTTTAAAGGAAAACTTACGTTTCTTAGAGAAAGTTGACCTTCACGAAACTCCTCCATTTTCGCCCGCGAAGAAACGAATGGGAAACACGCACCATGTGCGCGCGGGTAAAATTACACGGGGGCGCTCCGCCAATTTACACGACGGGTCTCCCGACCAATATTATACCAACGTGTTAATATTTTATACACGCTACGCGTAAATTACGGTGTAGCGACTGGAATGTGCTTTTTCAGAAGCTTTGTTATGCAAAAATATGTGCTACTTCTCTTCGCTGATTGGTCTATGCTTGAATTTTAACATTATGTACAGCTGTGCGGGCACAGAAAGTTTGGTCTAAAATATCCTGTAATTATTTCGACAAATATAATTTTATAAAGATAAAACTTAAATAAGAAACCTCCCAAATCCACCATTCATGATAATTTAAGTAATTACCAATGGTGTATCCCACCTTTAAGACCAGCAGAGTGGAACTCGAAACGAGCTTTGACCTAATTAGTGCTAACCCCTTATCAATTAAATTTAGGGACATTTGATACATTTTTGGACACAATCTTATTTTTTGCATAATTAATATATTTTGACCTAATTTGCATCAAAATACAAGGCTTACCCCCCATCAATTAATTTTAGGGACATTTGAGACATTTGTGGACACAATCTTATTTTTTGCATAATTAATATATTTTGACCTAATTTGCATACAAAGGCAAGGCTAGCTCCTAACAAAATTAATTTGGGTGAATTTCAGACGTTTTGGGGCAAAATTATATATTTTAACTTAATTTGCATAAAAAGGCAAGTCTTTAACTTAATTTGCATAACAAATCCAAATCAAGTCCTTGACATTTTTTAAAATTTTGGACAAAAAGTGAAATTTTTTAAAACAGAACGGAAGAAAAACAATATTGAAACCGACAACACGGTTTAAAAAAAAAGAAAAGGTGTCAACCATGTGGTTTATTTACATAATTACAATAATATTAAACAGCTGTGCCGACTTTAATAGTGGATTTTAAACCTCACTTGTTAAGGGCAGAAAAGAAATGATCAATACTTCCAACATAAGCATATGCTGCATAATCTGACAGAGAACTACGAATAAATCAATACAAATTCATTCTGTGCTCAGTCCAATTTCAAGGATACATTACTGGAACAGGGTTCATAGACCAACCCCAGCAATCCTGTATCTCACTCGGAAACAGGCCTTGTAGGTAATATGACCCTCATTCTATAATTAAATTATAGAAGAGTGGAAAGTGATGGATTCCTTTTTTTTTTGTAACTAAACTTCATCATAATTAATGTAAGGGGTTCTGGCAGATGGAGATAGAACTGGGCACAGGTTGAAATGAGGGTTTTCAGGTGTTAGAAAAGAGGATAACATTCTCCTTACAACGCTGTTTGTTGCGCTTCAATCAGACAGTTATGGCTGTTTAAAGTTATGGCTGTTTAAAATTCGCTTTTATCAACATGTCGCAAAAGTAAAATATTGAGAAAAAAGGCATTTGGAGTTTCTAGTTTCGTACATGTGATTTATGAAAAAATCAAACCGTTTTTCCGTGAAAACACTACTATTCTACAACTTTCATACTATTTTTGACAAAATATAGTTGGCAGGCGTCCCAAAGATTACAAAAAAACAAACCACCTATTATTGATTATTTGGCAGTTTTCTCCACTATGCCCAGTTCCGTCTCAATTTGCCAGGACGCCTCACATAAGGAGCTGATATCAATATTAAAACAATGTGAGTGAAATGTTAGTTTGTTTTCTTAATTGAACTGTGAAAATTGATCAATAAACAGCAGAGAACGCTCTTTTACTAGAGTTTTGGATCTCCAGCAATAATTACACTTTTACGCCGTGGACTTGAGCCTTTCTGTCAATCAGGTATTCAATTACAGTGTAGTAATGTTGCCACTCTGAAGCAGCTCTACTTCTTGTGAGACGTCGGTTGGGGCGGGGCTTGCGTCTGCTGCTGCTGTTGTTGTTGTTGTTCGCTATCTAGCGTCTTAAGAAGTCGGAACAACCCTGCCGCCTCACGGATGTGGCTGAACTCGATGCAGAATGCCTGCATCTCTATAGAGAGATCCTAGGAAACGGCAAAACGAGGAAGTAATAAAAGGCCTGCGTCCTTGTGGATAAGGGCTCGCAGAAGACATCGCAAGTCAATTTGAAGGAATCACAAATCAATTTCAAGTCACTGTAAGTCACTGGGCCAAAATAGCATCTCAACATTCCTGGGTAGCAGCCATTTCGGCAAGGCAGCTAAAATCAACCACAATAACCATCTCTGCCCTCACAGGTACCCACTTTACTCCTGGGTTGAGAGAAGCAATGAGTGACACAGTGCCTTGCCGGAGGGCACACGCACCATAACCACCAGGCTGGACTCGAACCCACAACCTGCAGAATTAATTGCAGACCAGGAATTCAATGCTCCAGACCACAAAGCCATGGCACTCCGCACCCAAAGGCACGATACTTGCAACGTGTTGCAAACCTGCGACGTTGAAAACCTTGGAAGTTGCGAACAGGGATCATTTAAAGACAGACCACTTCTAATAATTACAGGTTTTGAATTCCGTATTTTACATACCTTCACGTTGATGATCTTATTCCGGATGAGAGACTGGAGAAAAACACACACCTGTGATAGGACAAGAAGATAATAAATGAAGAAAAAAAACACCCCAAAACAAACAGGTTGGTGAATTGGTCATTCTTCTGTCCGGGTTCGAATCCCACCTGGGCCGACAAAGAATAAGTTTCCAGTCTTTTCCCAATAGGGGAATGTTAAAAACCTAACCTGTAGATTTTAATGCTAACTCTTCTGCCCGGGTTCGAATCCCACCTGGGTCGACAAAGAATAAGTTTCCAGCCTTTTCCCAATAGGGGAATGTTAAAAATATAACCTGTAGATTTTAAAGCTAACTCTTCTGCCCGGGTTCGAATCCCACCTGGGTCGACAAAGAATAAGTTTCCAGTCTTTTCTCAATAGGGGAATGTTAAAAAACCTAACCTGTAGATTGTAAAGCTAACTCTTCTGCCCGGGTTCGAATCCCACCTGGGTTGACAAAGAATAAGTTTCCAGTCTTTTCCCAATAGGGGAATGTTTAAAAACCTAACCCGCAAGTCGGGCAAAACCAGCCGGGGTTTTAATGCGAGGTTCACGGCATGAGAACGGTTGACAGAGTTCACCCTCCGAGAGCTCCATGATCTTATCCCCGACGCTTACCAATCTGACGAGCCTGTTCTGCATGTACTTATCCTTGATGGTCTCGCAAGTCGTGATGCAGTTGGAGATGTAGAGATGGACGAACTCTTGCGGCAATTCAACGGCCTGAAGCGATCAAAAACATAGTTTGAAAAAATAAATAAAAATTAAAATAAACATAAAAACTCTGTCTTGGAAAACCCTGCTACAAAACAAAAATTAAACTAAGAAATGTTTTCTTTATGTCTTACTTTAAGTTCTTGTTGTCGAATCAGAGTTTTTTTGTTACATTAAATGTTGGATGTATCATGTTACATTTGTTGTGATCCACGAGCGCCAGCGAGATGACAAATTTATCTTTAAGCAAACTTTCCACGGCGTAAAGATGTAAAACGCACACTGTTCAGTTTCTTGTTAGCATTTGTTACTACTGCAGGAATAGCGTGAATCTTATAATGGCTCGCAACTTATAACGGCTCGCAACTTATAACGGCTCGCATCTTATACCGACGTGCATCTTTTACCGACGTGCATCTTTTACCAACGTGCATCTTTTACCAACGTGCATCTTTTACCAACGTGCATCTTTTACCAACGTGCATCTTATACCGGCTCGCATCTTATAACGGCTCGCATCTTATACCGACGTGCATCTTATACCAACGTGCATCTTATACCGGCTCGCATCTTATACCGACGTGCATCTTATACCAACGTGCATCTTATACCAACGTGCATCTTATACCGGCTCGCATCTTATACCGGCGTGCATCTTTTACCAACGTGCATCTTATACCGGCTCGCATCTTATAACGGCTCGCATCTTATACCGACGTGCATCTTATACCGACGTGCATCTTATACCGACGTGCATCTTATACCGATGTGCATCTTTTACCGACGTGCATCTTTTACCGACGTGCATCTTATACCGACGTGCATCTTATACCAACGTGCATCTTATACCAACGTGCATCTTATACCAACGTGCATCTTATACCGGCTCGCATCTTATACCGACGTGCATCTTATACCGACGTGCATCTTTTACCGACGTGCATCTTATACCGACGTGCATCTTATACCGACGTGCATCTTTTACCGACGTGCATCTTATACCGACGTGCATCTTTTACCAACGTGCATCTTATACCGGCTCGCATCTTATACCGGCTCGCATCTTATACCGGCTCGCATCTTTTACCGACGTGCATCTTTTACCGACGTGCATCTTATACCGACGTGCATCTTATACCGGCTCGCATCTTATACCGATGTGCATCTTATACCGACGTGCATCTTATACCGACGTGCATCTTATACCGACGTGCATCTTATACCGGCTCCCATCTTATACCGGCTCCCATCTTATACCGGCTCCCATCTTATACCGACGTGCATCTTATACCGACGTGCATCTTATACCGACGTGCATCTTATACCGACGTGCATCTTATACCGACGTGAATCTTATACCGACGTGCATCTTATACCGACGTGCATCTTATACCGACGTGCATCTTATACCGACGTGCATCTTATACCGACGTGCATCTTATACCGACGTGCATCTTATACCGACGTGCATCTTATACCGACGTGCATCTTATACCGACGTGCATCTTATACCGACGTGCATCTTATACCGACGTGCATCTTATACCGGCTCCCATCTTATACCGACGTGCATCTTATACCGACGTGCATCTTATACCGACGTGCATCTTATACCGACGTGCATCTTATACCGACGTGCATCTTATACCGACGTGCATCTTATACCGACGTGCATCTTATACCAACGTGCATCTTATACCAACGTGCATCTTATACCAACGTGCATCTTATACCGGCTCGCATCTTATACCGACGTGCATCTTATACCGACGTGCATCTTATAAGATGCATCTTATACCGACGTGCATCTTATACCGACGTGCATCTTTTACCAACGTGCATCTTATACCGGCTCGCATCTTATACCGGCTCGCATCTTATACCGACGTGCATCTTTTACCGACGTGCATCTTTTACCGACGTGCATCTTATACCGACGTGCATCTTATACCGGCTCGCATCTTATACCGATGTGCATCTTATACCAACGTGCATCTTATACCGACGTGCATCTTATACCGGCTCCCATCTTATACCGACGTGCATCTTATACCGGCTCCCATCTTATACCGACGTGCATCTTATACCGACGTGCATCTTATACCGACGTGCATCTTATACCGACGTGCATCTTATACCGACGTGCATCTTATACCGGCTCCCATCTTATACCGACGTGCATCTTATACCGACGTGCATCTTATACCGACGTGCATCTTATACCGACGTGCATCTTATACCGACGTGCATCTTATACCGACGTGCATCTTATACCGACGTGCATCTTATACCGACGTGCATCTTATACCGACGTGCATCTTATACCGACGTGCATCTTATACCGACGTGCATCTTATACCGACGTGCATCTTATACCGACATGCATCTTATACCGACATGCATCTTATACCGACATGCATCTTATACCGATGTGCATCTTATACCGATGTGCATCTTATACCGACGTGCATCTTATACCGACGTGCATCTTATACCGACGTGCATCTTATACCGACGTGCATCTTATACAGATGTGCATCTTATACCGACGTGCATCTTATACCGACGTGCATCTTATACCGACGTGCATCTTATACAGATGTGCATCTTATACCGACGTGCATCTTATACCGACGTGCATCTTATAGCGACGTGCATCTTATACCGACATGCATCTTATACCGACATGCATCTTATACCGGCTCGCATCTTATACCGACGTGCATCTTATACCGACATGCATCTTATTTTACCGTTGTTAGTCGATTGACGACCTCCATAGAATGCAACGACATGTCCATGTTGACGAGGACAGAGAAGTACTCCGTGATCTGGTTGGACTGCATTAGTCTCAGGAGAACCTCGATGGCAACGATAGGATTGTGCTCAACTAGACCGGGAAGCTGCAAAACAGTTCAGAGAAAGCAAATTATAACGGTTCACAAACAAAGTATTACAGTCAACTCTCACGACCTGTGTGGCGGATGTACCCTCGGGTCCATTGTGCAGTGCAGCAATTCACCCGTTCACCCAGTTTTACCTACACCCACCCGGGTACCCACCTTGAGGGGCGTCAACCCAATATGGTACACCAGTTTGGGATCCTTCTCCAGCTCACTCAGTAACTGTTGCTACTGGGTACCTCCACCAAATCAACCAGCACCCGTTCACCCAGTTTTACCTACACCCACCCGGGTACCCACCTTGAGGGGCGTCAACCCAATATGGTACACCAGTTTAGGATCCTTCTCTAGCTCACTCAGTAACTGTTGCTGCTAGGTACCTCCACCCAATCAACCAGCACCCCTTCACCCAGTTTCCCTACACCCAGGTACCCACCTTGAGGGGCGTCAACCCAATATGGTACACCAGTTTAGGATCCTTCTCTAGCTCACTCAGTAACTGTTGCTGCTGGGGTAGCATCAATGTTTCCTTAAAGGCTTTGGTCATCAGTCGCTTGACCTCGATTCCGACGCTGTTGTTGACACACATGGTGTGGTCCCAGGCTAGATTGTGGTCGGCCGTGACGGGATTCATCCACACCAACTTCAAACAAATAAAAATCAAATAAAAAGACAGGGGTTATAATGTGAGAGCGCCTTGAGATCACTGGTGATAAAGCACCGCACATTATTCTTATTATTAGAGACAGTGCTAAGTCTTACCTCGTCTTCGCAGACGTGGAGGGGTGGGGCTAACCTGATGAGTTCCGGTCTGAAGCTGGCGTCCATTGGAGGCTTGTTACCACACATCAGGCTCTCCATAACACTGGACGCCATCTCGGCATCGTACGTAGATCTACGGGGAATGTCACAATCCGTTAATTGCGAGGCGTTCAGGCAAAATGAGACAGAACTGGGCAGATATTGAAATCAGGATTTGAGGGTGTCAGAAAGGGGATTACAACTCTCCTTACAGTACTGGGGCCAATTGTTATAGAGCTGCTTGAGCACAAACATTTTTGCTTAAGCACGAAAACCCTTGCTTAGTAAATCAGACACTAAGTGAGTTACACAGTTGGCAACTCAGTCACTCACTCAATCCAAAGACAACAACCACGGCTTTGAGTTTCAAACGTTTGTCAACTACGCGGACATTTTTCCACTGGGTGGTCACAAACAATTTGGTGAATGGAGGCACCCGGGCCCTTTGTGTCCAGCAAAAAAACAACGTTCACGACAAATGTCACGTACCCAACATCTGGGTCGGGATCACTCATGATGCAGGACAGACCTGCTCGGCTCTGCAGTGGCAATTCTGACTGTCTCTCAGCGAGAGCCACCTGCAGTCCGCTCAGGTCGATGGGGGGTGGGTTAGGCCCCGGGTCCATCACCACAATCTGCCGAGGCACTTTCTTAAAAAGCTGACGAGAGAAGAAAAAAAAACCAAAGATGATTGCAGCAACGTGACAGAAAAGGTATGAACAGAGGTTCACCTCTGTAAAATATAAATTTGTCTGCAAAACCTCCCCAATCCTTGGTCGATATTCTTCTCGTTTTTTTCTTCGTACTACTGCACTTTGGAAACTTCTCATCCGAATCCTGTTTCCCACCAACTTATTGTCTATCCCTATTTTGCAACAGGTGGCATTTTAATTAAGATTGGTACAGGTGGGATTTGAACCTATGACTTTCGGAATACCGCATCGGCGCTCTACCGACTGAGCTATCTTGCCCTATGTTGGCGGCCTCCCAAATTGTCGGTGTCTTAGTTCAGGGAAGCTAGTCCTTGTGTTTGGTTTGACAAATTAAAACTGTCTGTCCGTAGTTCTCTCTAATTTACTCAATACTGTCTACGCGGCAAGATGCTCGTCTCCTCTTACATACTCACCTCCCTCTGAGGACTCCCAGACGAGGATACAAGTTGCGACAGGAAGTACCTCTCTGCTTTCCCGATGGGCGGCATTCTCACAAGATTATTGGCGGTGTCGTCTTCTGAACCAGCCTTTGAAAATTATAAAGTTACTGTTATTTTAGGGAGCCAATTACCACTGAAGTGCCAGTGGATGTTGATGGACTTCATAACAGGCGTACTGCATGATAGACAAACTCAATCAGATTTCTCCCAGCACAGCTTCATGCCTTTTGGCCAAAGTCCATCCAAATTTAGTCAAACCAGGCTTGCAGAACAAATGGAGGGATGGATTTTGTTAGGTTAGGGTTAATGCTGATGTTTACCCCTTCTTCACTGGCCTCTGTAAAAACAACAACAAAAGTGATAAAACTAACCAGTAAATGAGAGAACACAGGGGCAAAGGGGTTGTTTCCGATTGGTTCGTTACGATGCATTTCCCAGAGATAGAAGAGTGCTGCTAATCGCTGCGCTGCGGACGGGAGAAGATCTGGGTTTTGTAGGAGAAGAACCTGGAGAGAAGAAGTGAAGAGAATTCAATATAAAAATAATACTCTTATATAGCGCAGGAATCTACTAAGACTGGTACTCAAGGCGCTCTGTGATTTTTAAAGACATGTTAATGAAGTTTATGAGAATATGAGACCCATTATGTAGCACTTTGTAAGAGGTTTTTTACAAGGTGCTGCGGCGCACTTTGCAGCCACTGCCAGGAACAACGGGGCAACCCCTCCTCTTAGCGATAAGTGTTCCTAGTTTTTTTACATGCATTACACAACACACAGGACCTACAGCTTTACGTCCCATCCGAAGGACGAACGTACGTTCGATTCATATTTATATAATACTCACAAGGGCGGAGCCCACTTTGTAATGGTCTTGCATCCTGAAGGCATGATGGAAGTTGGTGGCTAGAATCTCAAAGGAACTGTTGCTGACCTGGTCTTCCGACAACAAACTGTTCAAAATAAAAAAACCACGACAGTGACAACTGACAAAACAAAATTAGTATTACGCAGGACAGTACTTACTTTGTGCAAATAATATGCCTGTTTGTATGGAAACATAGAGCAAACATTAATATGCCCCCCCCCCCCCCCTATGAAAAAAACCAAAGCCCCTCCCCCCAAAACTCGTCTTTGCCTGCATTGGCCGTCAGAATGTACGTGCGTCAAATCAATGTTTTGGGTCTCTAAATATCTACACAATTTGTTATTATTAAAGAAAAGTAATCAGTGGATTTCCTAGCAATCTTCTCGTAGTATATAAAAATGGCCAAGTCCGGTAATTTCCTAATAAAATCTTTGTCAAATCCTTACTTCAGAAGACTCGCCAGCTCCTTCGCGGAGAGCGCCATCTTGAAAATGTGACAAAGAGCGCCCTCAATTGGCCATCCGATCAAGATGGCAGCCCCCATGATGAAGATCGTCGTCTGGAATTTTCCCCGATTTCAACTGGTAATTCGAGCTTAGAAAGCTTTTAAACTTCGTTTTCCCTTCTCCATATCTATAAAAACTCCTCTAAAATAAACGGGTGTTCATTTAAATCGAATATTTACAGATCTGTGCTTTTTCTGGGGATAGTTTTACTGTGTAATGCAACTTACAAGTGTACTCATGCCGAATCATCGGTCATTAAGCTTGTCTGTTTTTAGCTACCCTGTAAAGGCTGTATTCATGCTATTTGCAGAATCAGGATGATAGATAGTAGTTATTAGTACTACATTCTTTCTCTGACCCCCTCCCAATCACAGGCCGGGGTATGTATGAGACAAATCCAGAGGCTGGCTAGCAGTAGCAGTAGCAGTAGCAACAAGAAACCAGAGACGACAGCCAAGTCGACAGCCAAAGGAGTCAAGAAGGAGACAAAACAAGGTCAGAAATAACGAGAGTGGGAAAGACTTTTGTAACCTGACACTGTTTTTTTCTTCTTCTTATATCATCTCAATGAAGCTTAATCAGTGCAAACATGGTATAAAAAAGACATGAATCTGGGACTGAGAAACATTTTCCATTTTGTTAGGAAATACTAAGGAAAATTGTCTTGATTCTCCATTGACTTTGTACACAACCGCTGAAAAGTCGATGGTGTTTCACAGAGTAAAAGTTTGTTTTTGAAAAAATAAAGAAAATCAAAACTGTGCATATTAAAATGTCACTCAAAAGTGTGCCCAAATTAAATGCCTTAAAAGATTTGGGTACTAAAAGCGTTTGAAAACCTCAATTATACAAAATGTTGTTTTGTTTCCAAGATGAAAAAAAAAATAAAAAAATATCGTTTTGGTTGTCTTTTTTTTCTTCTATCCACTGCAGAGTTTGTCTCTGACACAGCAAAGGCACCTGCAAGTGAAGCGTCCCCTTCGTACACCTATGAAGTCCCAGCGTATGACAACTTGCACTTCTACATTTTAGAGAGCGATATGGCCAAGTATCGCATTCCCCAGCCAGTACCAGTCAAGCCTTAGATCGGACGAGAGTTCACGGTGTGATAATCTCCTTCAAGCAAGCCTAGAATGAATTCCAATCATTTCTCCTTCCATTAATTTATTGAGGGTCTTGCATTTTAGTCCTCCAACTTAGTTTGACAAAGGTTCCTAAAGTTATTATTTATTAAAAGGTATGTGGACTAGCCGCACACAGTGGCTGGTTAACAATCCATGTGCAACGTGATTGCACCAATCCAAAAGCAATTAATGTTATATTAGCATGTTCTTATTTAGTACTTAATATCATCTGAAAGTAGGAAACCAATAATTAACAATTTGCAGTAATTTCAGGCACCAAGCGATCGAGGTTACTTATTAAATTGTATTTTAGTAACTTACCGTACACATTTCTTGATCTATTTCATGGCTGCATTATGTCTCCACACTCGCGTTATAAAACGGATCTCTGCAATTTGACTTGACGTCAGGGGCCAATTTCATAGAGCTGCTAAGCACACAAATTTGCTTAGCATGACAATTTGTCCTTGGCAAAAACAAGGTTACAAACCAAATTTTCACATGATCTTTATTGTTCTGGATTGATAATCAGCTGTTTTTTTGCTTAGCATGAAAAACACGTATAATTTTGGCCGGTAACCTGTTTTTAATGAACAAGACTTTTTGTGCTAAGCAATTTTTTTTGCTTAGCAGCTCTATGAAATTGGCCCCTGAACTGCATGTAAAGCATGTCAAGGCGCTAGCACTACCTGGTGTAAAATTACCAATCAAATAAAAACAAATGTAATCCTTTTTGGTTAAAACTGGCAATAAAAGTGATAATGATAATGATTGTCTTTGTTTATTCAGAGGTATTTGGAGCGATTCACAATACCTAGAAGCTGCCGTTGGAGGCGCAAATCCTGCTATACCCGCAGTGCATCATGGGGAAAAGTCGGCATCAGTTTGAAAAAACGGTATTGATTTTGCATAAACTCATCAGTTTTTACGTCTTTTTGGACGCGCACGATTAAAATTCCAATTTTTTTTCTGCAAATAACAATGTTTTAATCAACGACGCTTCGGGATGCATTTATGTTTGTGTTGTACCTCGCGTGAACAATGAAGAATAGATATTTCACTACAGTATGATATACGCAGGTGGGGGCGGAGGGGGGCCCAAGAAAGTGCGCCACCAACGTTGAAATGTATCTCATTCGTTCTTCCACGCTCATGAGCCACACATCTCACACAGTAAATACGTATAGATCGCTACCGCGAAGCGCACCATTGAAACACGTACAGATTGCTCCGTGTATCGCTCTCCGCATTTAGTGATTCATGCAACGTCCGCAAAGCCAGGTACGCAGGCACGATCTACACGGATTTTGTTTGGGGCGATGTCATTTTCTGCCATTTTCGTTCGAAAACAACACGATAAACGCAAGGGGGTCACAGGCAGATTTTTTTAAAAATTCAGTATATCACTGCTACATCCTTTTTTAACGTATCCATGGAAAAAAATGAGTGGGGTCAAAGCACGATTTTTCACAATTTATCGATTATTATTGCCCTTTTTAGGGGAGGTATTTGTTAACGTCGTTTGAGTATTTGTGCACAATCTCCACGCGCATCAACGGTACGTCAACGCTTAATTTTTTCGACTGCTTTTTTCATTTTCAATACAATTTTTGTCATTGGATGATAAACATTAAGGTAAATAACAACCTTGTACAACTACAAAAGACAAGATGTTAAGATTGGATGCCAAAAACTCTTTATTTTTCGAGTGAGAAAATTGTTCCCCCCTATTTTGAGAATGGACGGTACCACAGCGTTTCGCAATCACAGCCTCGAAGGACCCCCCTCCGCCCCCCCCTGGATATACGGAAGAAGTCGACTGTACAGTTTAAAAGTGGCTCTTTTGAGTCAAACGCTTGGTGGCGCACTGCATTGTGAATCGCCCGAATTGATAGTGTATATTGATTTCGAGGATTTGAACGTATGCGCTTGCTAAACTTCTTGTTGAATAAAAGTATGCAATTAAACAAGCCCTTCCGAGCTCCCAAACAAATCCCAAGGTTTATTTAATTTGCAGAATACAATTCTATAAACAAAAGTAAGACTTTGAGCTCGAGTGTTATGACTAAAAACAAAAGAGGGTGTTTTAAAGTTAATGATTGCCGTAGTATGAACTACCGCGGTGTGCATCTTACACTGAGCTCAGCAAGTCAACAAAATCGCGCGGTTCCACGCGAGAAATAGCTGGCAACGTCTATATGAGACCGCGACATAAAAACCTAACAAGAATTCCTGAGAAACCACAACATTTTTGTATGTATAATAACAGATTGCATCCACTTTACAATTTGGCGGTTTTTCTATTTTCAATAATTTTATTTTTACCCCTTTATACAAAAAATTCAAATTTCATCCGACATATACCAAACGAGCTGGCCCATAGATAAAGCTGGTAACATAGGCCTATACGTTCTGGTCATGAATTTGTGACAGGAGTTATGCGAGGCTCGATCACCTCACAGAATGTATTATTAGAACCTGTTGCCTTCACGATGTCGGTGAGTTGTGTTTTTGTTCGTCACCGGTGAACTGCAAGCATCATTGCTCAATACCCACTCACCATGCCGCATATTTCCTATACCACAGACACCGTGCGGGCGGTCTTAGGTCATGTATTATTCCGCTGCGGCCGTCAATAGTAACAATGATTGCGGCAGCTTGCGTACACAAAAAAAGCGGCAAAAGCCTTGTTATGCAAAATGCAGTTTTGAACACCATAACTCTTGGGCAATTTACCGAACCACGGCCCAATAAGCAAAGCATTTCTAACTCAATATAACTCAAACTGTAACTCAATAGGCCCTAGTTCCATGTACTGTCTTCTTTAAACAAACAAAAATAACACGTTCGTTTGGATTGGACATTAATCTGATTAAACGTTTCTGTTAGTTTTGGGCGAGGCATAAATTCACGTTGATGACGAAGCCGAGGTTTGACAAACGTCTGATCTTTACATTCTACCATAGAGGGCGCTGTGTAAGTATACAAGAGCCGAGAAAGGACACGTGGAAAGCTTTCTCCATTAAATCCAAATAAATGGTAAATAAACAAACAACAATTGGGAAAACAATTACTAATTGAGATGGGTTTAATTCTGTACATCTTACCGATTCTGTTTACCGGATAAATTATATTCGGTGCACAAGAAATTGAAAATCAAACTGTTTGTTTCAATGAGTATAAACGCAAGAATATGCAAATTAAATACTTCTGGCTAATTGATAAACAAAATACATGCTGTAGTTGTAAACAACAAAAAGCTTAAATTGAAAGCAAAACTGAAATGGCACATGCAGCTTTAAAAATAGCTTGTAATCTATCATTAAAAACTGATAATTAAAAATCTTGAAAGACTGTCACTGCCCTTTACATGCAATTAGACAAGTCCTGTTGTTTAGGCCGTGTTTGATGTACATGTACATTTGGCCAGCTAACAAGTAATTAATTAAGGAAGATCAATGTGAGAAACAAAGCCAGACCAAAAAATTTCGCAAGATAGACTGCCTTGGTGGTGGACTGTGCTCCCCCAGGGACGGGGCCGTTGTTACATAAGTTGCTCGAGCAGCAAGAATCGCAGGAGGAGCCTATAAAAGTACACCCAGGGCGACATGGCCACGTGGCGGGATGGCTACAACCACGAAGTATCACATTCCCCGACGTTACTTCCGACTTGCTTACCTACCATACACAATAAGAATCCACAAATAAAGAGTGTTTTTGTTGTTGTTGTTGTTGTTTTGGGGTTTGTTTTTTTTTGGTTTTTTTTGGGGGGGGGATATTGGGCAGGGGATACCTTGTCTGTGTCTGTGTCTTGGTACCAAACACTGACTATACTGTCTAATTGAGTCACCGATGCGGACACACGTTTAAATATACCCACTGAATACCTGCGGGATCGAACGGAAGCTGATTTAATTTTATAATAGGCCTAGTCATAAATTCGCAGTATTTTCAATATGTTGTTATTTTGGGAATACTTTATTTTTATTCAAAATACCCATTTATTGCCCTTGATCGAATAGCTCAGTCATGATGCAAACAATAATGATGCTTGTAACTTGTAGATCCTAGGTACCCGGATGTGGTGTATTTTCTCTTCAAATCTCGCAAGCTTTTGAGGTCAACATATACACGTACGCTCTTTTCAAATGATCTTTTTGCAACCCAACTCGTGATAAGAATGGGACTCACCTTGCATACGCCACTCGCGCAAGGTTCAACCCATATATTCTCGCCAGACGTGCTGAATGGGTTACCACACGGACCAGTGTCCTCGGGAAGCTCGGAGGTCTGGTTATCAGAGTAAGAACAACTATAGCAGTTGAACTTTGCGTAGGTTCCTTTCTTGATGGACTGGCTGTTGCAGAGGTCACCTTGACAGCAATAGGTGCAGTACTCTGACGAAGTATCGCAGTAGGTGCTGCAGATATACTTGGTACATTCCCGGATGAAAAAATTACCACTGTCCGTCCATGATGCCTGTAAAGCCGAATAAACGATACCGATAAGCTAGGTTGCTCAAGGGGATACTTAATCGCAATTGTAAATTAGAAATACAAAAAAACTGTACATGTACAATATGCTGTCGGATGGATTTTGATATGAACTAAGGTTAACTTACGCGGCAGCCCAAGTTGCTGGGGCATTCCTCAATGGCGACAGAACTCCCATTAGCATTGAAGGGATCCGCGCAGGCGCTGTCTGCAAAACCGTCACAAACGTAGCATTTTAGACCGTAACACGACCCTGAAATAAAACAATAACCCTTGCTCTATGAGAGTTGTTTACTGCATGGCAGTGGTACATGCCAATGCACTTCAGCTGTGTGCAATGGTGGGCTATACACATTTATTTTTGGGAGGTGATGATATTGAGGCGCGTTGGGGGATAAACAAGAGCACGGGTTAATAATGTTGTAAATTATAGTTTGCCACATTTTGATAAATGTTTTATAACCCGCTAAGGATATTATGCATTTTCCATAATGCAGTTTAGTCCCATGTTTCTATTATGTTGGAATACTAATTAGCAATTCTACCAGAAAGCAACAAAATTATTGAAGATTTCTTCTCACTTTGCATATCGCTGTCACCCTTTTTACCAGAGTTTCAATGACCCGAGTCCATGACTCAACTCGAGTCCGACTCTAGTCATTATTTGTTGGTGACCGCTCGATCCCGATGGATAATTTGCTTGACTCGGCTCGGGTCCCTCATGTGAGAAGCCTACATCAGACTCGAGCGAAGGCTAATAACACTCGAGCCCTAACTTAAATGCAAAACTTTGCAAAACATCTATGCGATGACTTGGTTACACAAATTAGTGACTCGTTGGTTTTTACCATGATGCAATGCCATTTTGAAAATTGAGGGGATTGTTTAAAAAGCCTGACCCTTTTCTGCCAGTGCCAGTATTAACCAACACTTACCAAGAACCACACAGAACACCAACAAACCAAATGATGTTTTCATCTTGAATGTTTATCGTATGTGTCGGCACACGTTGACTCGCTTAAAAAAAATAGTACACCCAAAATAAAACCGTGAACTCAACAAAGTAAATTATTCCCGTTTTAATTATTAAAAGAGAATTATAATAAATACATTAAGTGAATTAATTGATTCCACAACGTGTTTGCTTGTAATGTTGTCGAAACAGAAAATATTGGCCCCAAAGTAAAACTAGGCACTTCTATACTTCCTGCTAAATAAATAGCGAATCTCGATCCCATGCATGCACGGATTTCCCGCCATAATGTCATCGGGTCAGAATGAGCTTTTAAGTTGTATTATTGCACGTAAAATTCACATACGAATGAATCCGTTACTTGCCAAATAGCCGAACAATTTTGTGAACAATAAGTACTTACTCCACAGGAATGGCACACAACTCAAAATTTTACATTTACGTGTGGCAGTAAACACTATTCGTTAAAAATCTAAAAGTAGCTTGCTGGTATAGTTAGGTATGCAAACACAACCCGTCGCGTGATCTGGTGTTAGCCGGCCTACCACAAGTAGAACCTGAAGTGGATAGGTATCACTCCGCAATGAATATAAGAAAGTGTACATGTACATGTACATTGTTCACTTATTACACCGACATACCCGTGATGGTGGCCGTAAATAATGCAATGTACATAATGTCCGTTCAATATGTGCAGCAGTGCGTGACGGTTCGCGCAGTGTGGTCCACCAAAAAAGGTCATTTTTATTTCATACCGGTATACCGTTTTTGCATCATCTATTTTTAGATGATGCAAAAATTCAAAGTCTTTTTATGTAAATTGCAGCCTTGAACATCAACTCTGTGGCAATTTACACAAACCACGGCCTCATAAGCAAAACAGTTAAAACTCAATTTAACTCAAACTGTAACTCAATAGGCCCTAGTTTCATGTACTTTCTTCTTTAAACAAACAAAAATAACACGTTCGTTTGGATTGGACATTAATCTGATTAAACGTTTCTGTTAGTTTTGGGCGAGGCATAAATTCACGTTGATGACGAAACCGAGGTTTGACAAACGTCTGATCTTTACATTCTACCATAGAGGGCGCTGTGAAAGTATACGAGAGCCGATAAAGGACACGTGGGAAGCTTTCTCCATTAATCAAAATGTAATTAAAACAACAACAGTTGGGTAAACAATTACTAATTTAGATGGATTTAACACCTGCTTTAGGTATTCTTTACATCTTGCCGATTCTGTTCACCTTCTGGTGGTAAATCTTTAGGTTTTGACTCCGCGGGAAAACATTATAGTCGGTGCACAAGATACTAAAAATGAATGAAATATGAATTTACGTCCAATTAAAATAAATTGCTCATCAGGTATTCTGTGAACCATTATCAAACGGGGATTTGGTGTGACCTTTTTTAGTGCTCGGCCCTCCTTTTTTCTGCAGCCTTAACTCCGCCCCCAAAACGCTGGGGTACGGCATGGAAACGGATACCAGTCTGAACTTAGTCTTTTTATCGTTTTGCACGAGCACACTTGAATTTGTAAACCAGCCAAGCAAACGAATATTCTACTTACACTTGGTGTAAAACAATTGTGCTAATTTTTCTCATTTAAAGTGTAATTATTAAATAAATATATACACATTTTGGGTCTTTCCTGAATTTTTTTTTAGATATTAGAATATAAGTTTCGCTTATAAAACACTTTCTAATATGATTTAAACTGACGCTAACTGCACGTTTTAAATCGCACATTACAATTCGCTCTTTTTATCACGTTCAACATGGCGGATCAGGTAGGCGAACACAAAACCGTCGTAAAATAACCCCCGATTTGAGCGAGTTTTGACGTAGTTACTGTCTTTTTTTACGGCCAGTTACTAACATAAAAGATAAAATATTCTTATGGTTTTTAACATAAGGTTGTTGCTGTATTATTTAAGGGATAATCTGCCAGAATAAGTGACTTTGTTTTTTCTGTGTTTCGATCGTTCGTATGCGCTCGTGGTTACGATATCAAACGCCCTCTATCGACCATTAAATGCAAATCTTGTTTTCGGTTTCCTTTCTATTTCTAATTTTAGTTAATTAATACGATGTTTTGGACAAATCATTTGAATTGTTTGAAATAATCCATAATTTTCAGACGGAGAGAGCGTTTCAGAAGCAGCCAACAGTGTTTCAAAACAAGAAACGTCTTCTTGGATCGGGAAAGAAGGCAGCTCGTCTTGTGCGAAACGTCGGCTTGGGCTTCAAGACCCCTACTGAGGTTGGTGTCCTAGCGGGTTGGCACTCTGCCATATTTTGAGTTGAGGGGAACATTTATGAAAGTTTAGGCAAGAATTTAGGTTAATTATCAGTGCAGAGTTTGTACTACAATTAGTACAAACTTCTAAAATGTAATTTACGATATTATTTTGACTTGAAGAAATATTTAACATTTTTGTCTGCAGGCCAAGAACGGGCAGTACATCGACAAGAAGTGCCCCTTTACAGGCAATGTTCACATCCGCGGCCGGATCCTGACGGGCGTGGTCACCAAGATGAAGATGCAAAGGACGATCGTCATCCGTCGCGATTACCTTCACTACATCACCAAGTACAAGCGGTTTGAGAAACGCCACAAGACCATGTCAGTCCACCTCTCACCCTGTTTTAGGTTTGTACATAATTGATTGTTACCCATGTAGGAACTTGCTAATCGATCTTAACCCTTGCTTTTGTTTGAACTCCAATATTCACCAACAAATAAAATTTAATATCATCGCCATTCAATAATTTTGTATCCCCCCCCCCCCCCACAACCCTATGCTTAACCAAATGTAAAGCACAGTTAATACTCATACCTACTCTATTCTCCTCACTAAAACCGAATACTTGAGAAATTTCTAAAACAGCTCATCTGTGATTTGATCCGGCACATTTTTGTCTCAAGTTTGTTTTTCACAAGGTCTCGGGTCAAACTGAGTAAACGTCTTTCACCGTTCTGTTGTATCTCACAGGGACGTTCAGCTAGGCGACATAGTGACGGTGGGAGAGTGTCGCCCCCTCAGCAAGACAGTCCGATTCAATGCCCTCAAGGTCACCAAGGCCCCAGGCTCCGAGAAAAAACAGTTCTCTAAGTTCTAAGAACTCAGAACTAGTTCTAAAGGGAATGACATTGTAGGGGGTTGGGGATCATAGAATGTTCATCTGTAATCAGCTACTAGCGTAAAATGGGGGGAAACTATTAAGGGTTGTAAAGTGATGCGCTTGTTGGAGGTCAATTAAAAAAGAAAAACATATTTGCCACAGAGAATAATGAGTGAATGTTGAATTTGTTTACTGTGTCGTTTTTTACCCTGATCTTTCCCAACTCCAGCTGCCTATTTGGGAGGATTTGGTCCTTCAGACTTGAGGTGGATTACGATGGACTGAGGGAATCTGATTGATTTTGACTGTTGTCATACAACCCATGTGTACCAAATCCATCAAAATCATCCATCACTTTTAAGTATTGGTTGCAATAACCCCCTATTAAGTGAACGGTGGATTTTAGGGGAAGTCAACAATTCTCACAAACAATTGCAACTAGTTAGTGCCCAACATTTTCTTCGACCCAATTTGTGCAACCATTCGCACATTTGTATCCCCATGGAGACATCTTGTTCACGTGTACAAAATTGTTGGACTGTCAAAAAACAAATCTAAATGCTCCCATTTCAATAATGGTTAATTTCCTGGGTTGAAATTTGAACCAAGCAAACCCTATATTATACCCTAACTCTAGTTTTTAAGTAAAATCCATTAATTTATTTTGTGGAGACCTTTTGACTCGCATTGTGTTCAGGTCTCCACAGGGTACCAAATTTAGAAACAATAGGCTGTTTGACATTTTGATACACTTTATTTTTTTCTTCATATTATAAAGGAAATGACTATGCACAGCCAGAGTCCAAGTACCAGACCAAGGCTAATAAGCAAATAATGATTGCGCTAAATATCCTGTAATTGTTACGAAAAATTTGAATATTATAAAAACAATTCGCAATTGCGAAAAAAACAAGAACTGCTCGACGCTGTTTGAAAACAAACAAAATTCTCTTGGTTTTTTTTCTTGGCGAACAGGTCAGTTAAACGATATTTAATCCACCCATTCCTGATAATTCAAGCAATTATCAATGGTGTATCCTACCTTTACATCCACTCATTCATGATAATTCAAGCAATTATCAACGGTGTATCCTACCTTTACATTCATGATAATTCAAGCAATTATCAACGGTGTACCCTACCTTTAAAATACTAAATCAATCAAACTAGTAAAGAAAATTGAACCATTCTATGGGGGTTTACAAACGTTTAGGGATCACTTTGAATTAAACGTCTTTTGTTAAAGGAGCCATGCATGTCGGGAATAGTACAGAGTAACATTTACTTCCAGATTTGCATACAAAATTTGAAAATATTCTTATAAGAAGGATGGCATCATACAGTTTCTACACAGGTGAAGATTATTCATAAAAAATTCATGGAATTGTCTTAAGCCGCGTTCGCATTGGACTTTTTTTTGTAAAACCTACGGAGACTGTTGTCAACTTTAACCAAATTAAATCCAATGCGGACAGGCGGTAACATTGTCAAATTGTCAATTTTACCCTCCGCCACAGTAAGATCTACAGGCCCAAGCTTCTAGCGGAGGATTTAACACCGTAAACATTGACAATCACGTACGGTAACTTTTGACAATATTAAGTCCAATGCGAACGCGGCTATTAACTGCCCGTCTTAAACCCTAACGCCCTAGGCATTCATTTGGGGTACAGTACACAATACTACACAATTCTCATAGGCCAGTGTAGTAAGAGTACTGCATACTGCAGTTTTAGGTGACAGGGTTTAAAACTTAATACATCGTTCAAACTTTGTAGCACGAAAGTTCCACTATAATTATATATTGGCATAAATACTCAAAATTAAAATAGAACAACCAAGTTTAAAACAGATAAAACAAATCTCGGGAAAAAAAATTGGTTTTCCCAATTGTACATGTACTATACTTAGTAATTAACCTACTGTACAAATGCATGTAACAAGTATGTTTGTCGTAGTACCCCGATGCCACTTAATCAGTTCGTGCCGGGATTATTTTTTAACGAAACTCGATCTGAAGTGTGTTCAGGCCGATAGTGCCGGGAAGCACACCCACGCATTTCCGGCCTTGCTCGCTGCTGACATACATTCCCGGCCTTGCTCGTGGTGTGTTTATGCATCATCATCCGGCGCGAACTGGTTAAGCGATTGTGTACAAAGTCTATGGAGAGTCCAACAATTTTTAAAGAATTTCCTAACAAAATTGGAAATGTTTCTTAATCCCAGATTCATTTCTTTGTACAAATTTGTGCACTGATTGACTTCATTGAGATGACATATGAAGAGAAAAGCACCGTCAGGTTGCAACATTTTTTTCCATCGTTTTTCACAAGTCTCAATTGTTTATAGATAAATAAAAAAAAAAAAAAAATCTGAATAACAATAAAAAAAACACATGCAGATTATATCTCATCACCGAAAAGTAGCAGATCCGGCATGCATCTCCCCCCCAAAAAATATTAATCATTCCCTCCTTTTTTAGTGGGTATGTCTTTCTTTGTTTCATTTTTTATGTCGTCATCGTCTGGTTATTTAACCCAAACCCTTCCACCACACGCAGCAAAGTGCAGCAGGTGGACCTGATGGATCTCTCGCAGTGAGCAAGGTTGACACTTTGACAAACGATGCAATCTGATGCGTGTGGAAGGCAACTCATAGAATACCCTCTTGGGGGGTTAGAATTAATCACTTCAAAGAAACCAAGTGTCACCCACATGAGTACATGCAGGCCCTGCTTAAATACACTGGTTTATTGTCTGCTATGGGCACCCCCCCCCCCCCCCCCCCCTACTCCCTGCAAATGCTGGATCTGCCACCAACTCAAAAAAACTTAAATATATATGTACACTTTAACATTTCTCGCTTCCTCAATTCATTAGAGAGGAAGAGTTATTGCAGATGTAACATGAAATGTAGAGGGCATTCTCAAACTTAATCCTAAAAACTTATCACATTTTGAAGAAAAAAAACACCCAAAATTTCCTTCCGCAGTACCTAAAATAAAGAAGGTACTAATTGTGTACATGTAGTTGTGCAGAAGGTTGGATTGCAGTTGATTTCCCCCCCTCCCCCCCCACAAAAAAATAACCTCAAAACCACATTCTTGTCTTTTTAGATTAAATACATATACACATCTGGTTCACTTAAATGGAACTGAGTACATTGTATACAGTGTATACAATGTATTAAAATATATACATTGTAGCAACTTTTCTTACATTTCTGTACATCTGAAGTGTTCTACCACACTGCCATGGCTTAGAGGTTACAATGTTTTGACTCGTACAGTGGTGCGCGTGGGTTCGAACCCTGCCAGGAAAATGGTGTTTGTGCCCTTGGGCAAGACACTTAACTACAATTGCCTCTGTCCACTAAGGAGTATAAATGGGTACCTGCGAGGGTCGAGGCCGATTAGGCCCCTATAAACGGCTGCTGCGTGGTCCAAGGGCCGATGAACAGGGTAACAATTGTAAAGTGCTTTGAGAAACCGTTGATACGATGGAAAGCACGATTATTATGATGATGATGATGTGCCGAACTACGGTCATTTTTGTTTACAAAATCTGCTGGGCCATTTCATACCTCGACTCCCCCTCCTAAAAAAACATATTCCCCCTAAATACGCTCCACTGATAGAGTTATTTGTTTAAAAAAAAAAGGGTTTCTTTAAAAACCTAACATGCAAGTTCTCCAAATAATGTGTACATGGAAAATACAGGCAAGCGTGGAACGTTTCGTCACCAAAATCTCCAGGAGGTTGAACAATAGAGGGCGCCCTTGTGAGTATAACGTTAACAAACCGATTACTTGTAGTTTCCCTCGTAGAACGTCGGATGCTTTGGTTTTTAGGAAAAACAAAACGGAAAACAGAATCAGTGATACAAAATTAAAGGATACACCATTTGCAAAAATATTGTTAAAAAAACATTTTGTGTCCAGGGCGGCCATTTTGTGTCCAGGGCGGCCATTTTGTGTCCAGGGCGGCCATTTTGTGCTTAGGGCGGCCATTTTGTGTCCAGGATTGTCAAGTGACTTACCACATCTTCTACAGGTGCCATGTCCCCAGGAGCTTCATCCTCATCATCGTCAGTAGACTCGTCGCCTGAGGAATCATCTTCATGACCGTAATTTAAACTGTTAGCTTGGCGTTTACCTACGAGAAATAATATCATTGACAATAAAGCTGATTTATTGGTGATGGGAATTAAGTTTGAAAGTGTTTACATTTGGGGGGTAAAGGGAGAGTGTGGCAAGGCCATGGGCCGTTTTTCAAACCCCGGTGCCGGGATGATAAATAGGGTGCCGGGATGAGGAATAGGGTGCCGGGATGAGGAATAGGGTGCCGGGATGAGGAATAGGGTGCCGGGATGAGGAATAGGGTGCCGGGATGAGGAATAGGACGCCGGGATGAGGAATAGGGTGCCGGGATGAGGAATAGGGTGCCGGGATGAGGAATAGGGTGCCGGGATGAGGAATAGGGTGCCGGGATGAGGAATAAGTTGCCGGGATGAGGAATAGGGTGCCGGGAAGAAGAATAGGGTGCCGGGAAGAGGAATAGGGTGCCGGGATGAGGAATAGGGTGCCAGGATGAGGAATAGGGTGCCAGGATGAGGAATAGGGTGCCGGGATGAGGAATAGGGTGCCGGAATGAGGAATAGGGTGCCGGAATGAGGAATAGGGTGCCGGGATGAGGAATAAGTTGCCGGGATGAGGAATAGGGTGCCAGAATGAGGAATAGGGTGGATAGCTAGGGGTGATTCTTACCTTCAGCTGGGTTCTTGCCCTGGGCACTCATCTGTCCCGAGGATAGCTGGTCGTAACAATCATTGCAGACCCTCTGGGTCTTGACCGATTGCTGGGGCAATAGAAACTTCTTAGCGGAACAGGGTCCGCAGACGACTTTACCGCACTTCCTACAGTGATGCTGAAATCAAACAGGAAAAATATATAAAAAATACCTAAACCTTCCTTACTCCAACATCTCTCCTCGCATTTCGGTGGAATTTGGGGGACTTGGTCCTGCCTGCCCGAGGTGATTCGATTTGATGGATTATGATGGACTTGGGGTCGGGAGGGCTGAGGTGCTGCTGGGGGAATCTGATTGGTTTTGTCCATCATGCAGCTATGCTGTTGTCATATAAGTTCATCAACATCAACTAAAACTTTAGTGGAGGTCCCATAATATTACGTAAGAAGCAGAGTGGAACTTCAATAAAGTACCCAGTCTTCCCAAATCACACTGCGTGACACAATAAGTCTCTACCCCCGCCAACATGCATCTGACTTCAGAAAAATGAAGAGACGTATCGATGCTTCTTACCCGCCGATTAAGCGCCGTGAATTTGGATCTTTTACAAAGCATACACAGAGGTGCATCTGAGTCTGGGACCCAGACTGGGCTCAACTCGGTAGCAGGTTTCTTTCCACCTGTGGTTAACAAAAAAACAAAAGAAAACAAGAAAAACATCGCTGGTCAACGCTGTTTCAGAGACTTGGAAGCGCCCAATTGGGCCACAAAACGCATCTTTAACAAAATGTTAATCGAAAAGAGCATTTAAAAGTAGGATATAAACAGCCACATGACCATCCTTAAACCCTTGCTCTATGAGAGTTGTTTATTGCATGGCAATGGTAGATGCCAATGCACTCCAGCTGTGTGCATTGGAGGATTGTACACAGGAATTCTTTGGGGCGAATATTAAAAAGTGCTGGAGTGTAAACAAGAGCAAGGGTTAAAACCTGGGCGTTTATATACACACACAAATTTGTGGTTGTAGGGCAAAACCCATTATTCAATTTGCATCACCCCGACGCGACGCAAATTCCATTTTGAGACATCTTACTCTTGGCAAGCAGGTCAGAGATACACTTGTTAATGTGGGCCATCCATTCTGACTTCTCCGTCGCCGTGGCAGCGTACACGATGAAGGATTTGGTGGCACTGATGATTTGCCAACCGTTTCTGAGACCTAGGAGAACAAGAAATAGTGGTTTTGTTTGGTCGTTTTGCAAAGCTCACTGTAAACCTTCTACCTTGCTGCAACCCTAACCCTCCAGGGTGTTTTGGCTAGAAACCCTGCCAGACGCAACAGATTGCATACTTTGTCACATTGACTTGTGTGCAGAGTCCAGCAAGGTCAAGCAGTCACCACAGATGCACTGTGCTGGATCTGGCAGGGTTAGTGTTAACTGGCAGTATTATAGTTTTGACCTTGATGAACAAGCTACAAAAGACCGTTTGTGATTTAAATTTTGGGGTTTGATTTTTCTTTAACAGGTACCCGAGTTCCATAAATGCACGTTCCTACAGTGAAACAGTGTGCGGAAAGAAACTTGAAACGTAATCTGAATTGAAAATTGAGGATTATTAAACAATATGAAGATTGATATACTTACTGCCGTCATCCTCAACCGACTTTAACCTGACGTCTTCAAGGGGCAAGATGTGCTGTGTGCTATACTGTGACGAAGGAAAAAAATAGAATAACAGCGCAACATAAATCATCTTGAATTAACAGCGCCCTCTATAGTCTGTGCACAAAGTCTATTAACCCGTTAAACCCTGAATCTTTTACAGTACAGTATATTCACTTTCGCTCTGTTTCGCTCAATTACATAGTAATTAGTCTTAAACTATCCAGTGTTTGAAATAATTTATTTTTTGCTGATTTTTTTTTCAGAGTCAAAACAGTAGTACTAGTCTTGAAGCATCCAGTGTCAGAGTGTCTGACATTAATCTTTGCTGTATGAGAGTTCATTGCATAGCAGTGATAGATGCCAAGGCACTCCAGCTGTGTGCATTGGAGGATTTTGCACAGGCATTTTTTGGGGGGCGAAAATTGAAATGAGTTGGATCGTATACAAGAGCAAGGGTTAATTTTTTTCTGTACATTTGTAAGAAAAAACCCCCAACAACTTACTTTTTTCTTATTCATTACAACACTGCCATAGACCAGGAGATCGTTAAAAAGGAAGAATTGTCTCGGCTTGGGCCTCTTCCTACAGAGCTTGGTGAGAACTCCCTCCCCGACCAGAACGCGTCCTGGGGCAATAAGCGTCTAATGATCATGTAAGGGAAAGACATTTTAAAGGTAGGATACACCATTGGTAAATGCTTGAATTAATTTTGTAATTGTGTTGTATTTCATAGTAAATATCATTTAACTGACCTGTCCAAAGTTTTATAATCATGGATGCCGAGAAAAGCACGAAAAACAGCATTTGTTTTCAACCGGCATCGGGCAGTTATTTTATGTTTAGTTCGGTATAGTCGAATGTTTGGTATAGCGGTGTTCGGTATAGCGGCATTATACTTTTATATTTTATATTATTTTATATATATACCTTTTATATTTAATTTCAAAAGCCATTATGTTTACAATTAGCTCCTAGGGCCAATTTCACGGAGCTGCTAAGCACAAAAATTTGCTTAGCACAAAAAAGTCTTGCTCAATAAAAAAAAGTTATCAGCAAAAATTCTACGTGTTTTTCATGCTAAGCAAAAATCCAGCTGATTATCTATAAAAAAACAATAAAGATCACTTGAAAATTTGGTATGTAACCTTGTTTTTACCAAGGACAAATTTTCATGCTAAGCAAATTTTTGTGCTCAGCAGCTCCCTGGTCGCTGTCCCTGTCTTACCTGCCCTGAGCTGCCAAAGCAAGCCTGTACATGGCTTATTCGCTTCTCGTTTGCCTCGCTGTTTACTAAAGAAAAAAAACAGTCAATAAAGCAATGATGTACCAACGAATCATGTCTGGAAATTTACTGCTCTGAAATTGGGTTTCTTTTTAGAGATAACAACAGCCGAGAAAACAGCGTCAGATTCCAACATTTGTTATTTTTTGTTAGCCTACAAAAAGTACAAATACAATTTTACATAATTTCTTGCTTATTGTTAGTAAGATTTTAAAGTTATATTTTGTTTTGTAAACAATTATATCTGATTCTGAATGGCCCAGGGGCGTAAGCATTCATCATTTCCATATTGTCTGCACTCTCTGTTGACAAAATGAATTCTACTCGACCTGCTACTTTTTTGGGTAATTTTGACAATATTAATAATATTATTAATATTATTATTATTTATTAATATTATATTCATAACGTACTTTACTTAATATTCAAAACACTGTTAAGCCTATGTAGTGGTGCGTTGTTGAATCAAGGAAGAAGGAATAGGTTGAATGCACAAACAAAAACAGCGATGTGAAGATAGTTTAGTCACGCATGACCGGATGGAAATGATGTGACAGATTTGTGACTGAAATACATTGAACGCAATGATGGAACGCAGTGACTTCGACGGTTCGACTCGAGTTACGTTTTGACCTTCGCCGGGATCGGGAACCGACAAAGTTTACCAGAGGTTTTTACCGCTTAGATTGTAACGACGAACATCACAGTTGCATATGCCAAGGTTCCTCAATGCCTTAACCAGAACACCAGCAACTGTGAAATGTTCATCGTAATTGTACTTTCAACGAAAAGGAAATAGAAATTACTCACCCAAACGATCCACCATTTTCACTTGTTTGTGTCAATACTTCAACAAGGAGGCGGTACATAGTCTGTGCCCTTGAACAATTTTGTGATCTAATACGTTAAAGAATAACAGGTGCCATACTGGCGCTAGCACTAAAAAAAAAAAAATTATATGTATTTAAATATAAATAAATTCACTTCTGAAATAATATTTTCTTCAGTCAATCTATTGATGAAATAGTGGAATTCATATTTAATTTGTTTAATGTGACGACTAGAAAAGTATTAAATTTATGAGTCAGCTGCTCCAAGATGACGTCATTTATTGATTGCAGATTGGGTGCGTAAGTCCATAAAGCAGAAGGAGTTTTTTAAATTATAGACTTGTTACGGGCTGTTGCATGGTATTCTACTTGACATTCCCAGTGATGACTAGTTCCATGCCCAAAGAGTTTTTTGTTTAAATTAGTCACAGCTGTATAAAACGAAAGATAAAAACAACAAAAATCCTCCATTTGCCTCCAATCTGTTCACAAATTTCTGGGCAGTGCTAGTGCTGCACAGCGCCCTCTTTTACACGACTGTCGCCCTTATATACGATATATAGACAGACCGTTGTTAAAAAAAGCGAGCTATTTAGAACCCTTTTTGTAGGGATACATTTCCGAGATATGCCATTAATATGTTTTGGTTTCCTCCCTGTCACCGGCACAACACAGCTTGCTGCATGCAGCGATAAAACGGCGTGGGATAAGACTACGGATTAGTCTGCTGCTACTCGATGGATTTAGGCAGGTTATGATCACATGACATAATTTGCTGCAGAAAAAGTGCCACTGCGCCAGGCACTAAACAAAATATTGGTCATTCTTTTTCAGAAGCTCAAGCAAGTCGGTTAAGTGCTTCAGATCTGAAGAAAGCTAGTCAGTGAGCACAGTGCTTTATTTGAGGGGCAGCAGTGGCGGATTTATTGAAGGAATTATCGACGAGAATCGAGACAAAATGGGCGTGAAGATTTGCGGGCCGAAGTGTTCGACTTGCTGTTCCGTAATCAGTACATGGGGCGTGATTATGCTGGTGAATATTCGTTTGTTTTCTTTAATTTTGCATATATTTTTTTAGAATATAGTATCCGTCAGGGTATCCACCCTGACGCTACTTGACTTCTGTGTTTGTGTACAGTATAGTATGGAGAGTCAAGACAATTATCTAAGTACTTTTTTTTCAAAAATGAAAATTATGTTTCTCAGTCCCATGATTCATCTTCAAATTCAACAATTTTGAGTGACTGAACTTTATTTAGATAATAATAGCTATAGGTTGCAATTTCTTTCCGGGGAGGTGTTCGGAAAAATGACTAAAAGATGTTCGTTGGCTATTTTAGAATGATATTAATAAGGGAAATCCCAATAAGGTGTTTCACGGTAATATGCGCCATCTTGTTCACAGGGCAAATTGAACACGCGTTGCCAGACGCGCGCACATTTTAGAGTGAACGCATGATGACTTGGAGGCGCAAAAGTTTTCGATCGAAGTGGCTCACACAGCAACGCGTGTAAATTTGCCCCGTGAACAAGATGGCGCATATTACCGTGAAACACCTTATTGGAAAAACCCCTGTATTTGTTTCGTTGTTTGCATGTAGGTACTGATGGGCGTGTTCTTCAGAGTCAACTCTGTTGCTCTTCTTGAAGATCTCCCGCTCGATACGAACACCACCCTGACTCGGCCGGAGCTGGAGAAAGCCTACACGGAGGTCTCCAACAATTGCTTCATCGCGGCCGGAGTCTACGTCCTCTGGCTGGCATTCTCCGTCTGGCAAATGCGAGTCAACAGCAAGGAACAGTACAACGTTCATTGAGAAATGGACCACTGTTTTCATGACTTTTCATGTGTTCGTCGGCCCTGCTGTCGTCTTTTGCTACACTAACCGTTAACCCTAACAATCCCTATCTAGTCAAAATCCAACCCCAGGTTTTGTTACTAGGATGGGTACTGGACCCCTGAACTGATCGTCTTTTACACTGGGTTTAGGCCTACCATTAGAATTAGAGTCCAACACAACAGTTTGTGTGTACAGTTCGCCATATCATATGGTGTTGGAATTTGCAAGGATGGGTATGGTTTCTAGTAAATTAGAGTAGGGAGTTGGGGTTAAATGGAAAATAATAACCACAAGGGTTAATACAGTGTAGAAAAAGGGGTGGGGCATTTAATGACATAAGGGGAGGGGCATTTAATGACATAAGGGGAGGGGGATAAACAAGTTTTATCATTGAACTGATGTCTTAGACGGCCTATATGAAATATACAATTTAGAATCCTATTTTCACTGGTACTCGATGCAAATATTTATTAATACACTTAATATTGATCATTTAAAAAAAAATCCAGATTTGATAATTTTGTTCAGTAATTTGATTAGTTTTCTTCCAAATATGTACCCGTAGATAACAAGGTATTTATTGATATGTCTACAGATAAATCTGTAATATTTGTACAAAGGACAAAATTACCAGTTTTGGTGTCGAGTGCTCGTGGTGTAAATTAACGTGATTTTTATGAGAGTAGATAGTATGATGTTCTTTGAATTGGTTTTATCAAAATATATTGTTATTTACAAATTCAAAAGTATGGCTTTCAAGAGAACTACAAGTACATTGTATTTGCCAAGGAAATGGACACACACTTCTGTTGTACTTATAACAGAGGAATTTTCTTTATCTAATAAGTGTACTTAAAAAGTTGCTTATACTTTAAGGAATCATTTTTTTGTGGGACGAATAGGTGGCTGAACATTAATACAAATATTAATCTATCTAATATTGTTCTCATTTTTTCATATAGATTTAGGTTGGGGTTCGTTTTTGTGTGAAATATACATTTTTTCAAGAAATATTGATCAGTTTATACGGGAAAATGATTAAACAAATGTTCCACTGTTAGTACATGTAATTACGTGTATATATAAATGAAATAAAATCTAACTAGAACATTTTGTTCTATTCAGATCTGTTATGGTACAATACGAAATGGTTACATGAAATCATTCCATAAATACTGTTTTAATAGCCAACATAAATTCATTATAATATTGCGAGATTTGAGCTTCGAAATATATGTATGCAATAAGTACGGCTTGTATATAAGTCTATCAGTTTACATGTATATGTATTGGCCTTTTCGAAACCTTTGCTTAGTCTTCGGCTTTGGCTTCGCCTCAAATCCGAATTCTCGAGAAGCAAATATAAATAGTATAACTTTTGGGTTCACATCAATCGATTGAATGTTTCTGGAGCACAACATGCATCCAAATGCGGCAGGGGATCTCGCAGTTGGATATCTAAAATCGCCTTAAGCCAAAGACGAAACGAAGCCAGGGATTCGAAAAGGCCCAAAGTAGTATAGGTACAGTATAGTATTGGCTGCGTCCGAATCGCATGGCTGCGGCTTGAATTACATACGGGACTATGGAAGCGGCTGCAGTGATCTGTGGGTCATTTTTAGCCGTAGCCAAGTAACTGCCTAGTTTTGTGTCATTGTTCGGGGCACAGGATGTGACTGAAACAGTTATCCTGTCATTTCCTATACATGTACAATCATGGAGGAAACAATGTACGTGTATTAACAATCGATCTGACTAAAAACCAAACCCTCGCGTAGCGTCAGTTAACCAAAGTAGTTACATTATGAACTGACATGCAGATAAACTAGATATTCCATGGAGTTGTGAATTTCAGAAATTTGCTTACGACACAAACAATTTGTTTAATAGCAAAAACGGCTTACCAGGCAACAAATATAACGTTTACCATGCTTGGGACTGGTTCCGGGTTGGGTTTTTGCTTGTCACAAGACGCAAAAGAAAGGAGTGAAGGTGATCACAGCATACTGATCGAAACGTCGAGTCTTCCAACTCGCCGGTTCTTTTTAAAACCACACATCTTTCGGAAAGAATATTCCACATGGTGTCTTTGCAAACCTTCACTAATAATTTGAGTGTTGTTTCCCCCTATAAACAGTATTATCATAAACTTGGCCCAATGTATGTAATAAAGTTTGCAAAAAATTGGTAAACATTTATTTGTGACGGTACTTTTGTCATAACAAATAGTGGTGATAAAATCGTAAAGGTAATTGGTTTTAGTAATACAAATATTAAAAATATTTTAAATGACCAAACATGCACAATGTATAGCTATTCTGCGTCGTTCACCTGGTATTTAGCATTATATTGTTCTCTTGACATAATATCAAGCAAGATACGGCAGAGGAAACCCCTCCCTCTGCCCCTGGGTGTAATAACCGTTCACTCAAAGAGGCCCCCAGTAATGGCTGAAACATTATGCAAGTTATTATTCAGGGTATATCGTCATTTGAATCGTCACCAATGGGGCATGCGCAAACGGCAGTACAATACTCGGATTAACCGTCATTGAGCAATCAAGCATCCGCCATTAGTGAGGGCCTCCTAAAGTGTCTTGAAGCGTATGGCTGATTGAGTCATCAATGGATTCATTTTACATCGCCAACATGGCGAGCGCCGCCATCAGCACCAAGGCTGATTTCAGCTTGGGTGCCAAAATGGCCGCCTGGTCCCCAATTGGCGGGGAGTAAGGCGGTTGGGTTTGAGGCGGCGGCTGCTGGTCGGGAGATGGTACGGGACCAGTGTTGCACAGGTCCTCGCTGCAGCATGTGGCGCAGACATTGAAGGGGGGCGGGTGACAGCCCGGAACGCACGGCAAAGGGCCATCTGTCGGTGAGCACGCGCGGAATACGTGCGTCACTCCACTGTCGCTGTTATTTCCAACCTATTGGAGTAAAAAACAAAATGAATAACAAAATGGGCATCAGCCAAAATGTTCAAGCTGTCACTGTCTTATTGGAGCACGGAAAACACGCTTACACTCACCACGCATGATCCAATACAGGACATCTGACTGACTCCAGGCCCACTCGTGTTGAAGGGTTCCTCCATACAGGCCAACGAACCACCGGTGCCTGATTGGTACTGACAGGAGTAGCAGCTAACGGCGTCCGAGTCGTCGGGTGTTAGTTGGGTTGGTTGGGTTGGTTGGGGTTGGGGTGTGGGCGCCGGTCCGCCATTACAGAGATTGCTCTCACAGCACGACCCTCTGAAGAAATCATCACCAAGCTGACAGGTAGAAACTGGGAGGCACTGGCGTGCGATGTCGCTTCG
This sequence comes from Crossaster papposus, assembly GCA_037893245.1. Taxonomy (NCBI): domain Eukaryota; kingdom Metazoa; phylum Echinodermata; class Asteroidea; order Velatida; family Solasteridae; genus Crossaster; species Crossaster papposus. The sequence goes on from JBAIAA010000307.1 coordinate 883,969, forward strand.
TCTCACCCAAATCTGCAAATACATGTTATGGTTTAACCCAAAAAATTACATACTTACACAATGCCGCATGTTTTACCGTGCAATGGGCTTTATTCACGAGTCGGCCATATCAAACTGAAAGCGAGGGGAAATCTTCATTTTTTGATCTTGAAAGTAATGACCTAAATTTAATTACAAATTAAAACTAATCTAACTGCTCTAATGAATAATACAAACAATGAGATGTACCTTAACGTTTTAAGCCACATTAAAAGTGGGGCTAGAATGCAAAAATAGTCTGGCACCATTCCATTCAACAGTTCAAAATTTATAAAATACATTCAGGGAACACAACCAAAATGGCTTCCTCGTGAAAGCCTAAAAGTAAAACTAACTTCATGTCCAAAACAGTGTGTGAATGTGCACAGGGTGTCAAGTGATGGTCATGTGTGGAATTCTTTCCGAGAGTTCAGCAATTTGCATGTTCGGCATTTTGCATGTTCGGCAATGTTCGAAATTGTGCACGTTCGAAAATTTGCATGTTCGGCAATTTGCATGTTTGGCAAATTGCATGTTCGGCAATTTGCATGTTCGACAATTTGCATGTTCGAAAATTTGCATGTTCGGCAATTTCCATGTTCGGCAATTTGCATGTTCCGCAATTTGCATGTTCGACAATTTGCATGTTCGGCAATTTGCATGTTCGACAATTTGCATGTTCGAAAATTTGCATGTTCGAAAATTTGCATGTTCCGCAATTTGCATGTTCCGCAATTTGCATGTTCGGCAATAAAGGAGGTTGAGTGGGGTACACATTGCAAGACCTAAAGTATCGGAACTGTCACAAAAGGTATATTTACCGCACATATTGTGTCGGCCGAACACGTCGCAGTAGGGGCGTTGGTCGTGTTGAACGGATCTGCACAGTGTTCGCCGTTACAAAAGTAGCATTCTAGGGCGATGGTTGTTCCTAAAGAAGTTGAAGATGAGGTGAGAAAAGAGTTGGCAATCTCAATGGAAAAGAAAGGACTTGGCTTGAAGCAAACATAACTCACTGTTCCATAAGGAAAAAGAGGCGGTGCCTATATTATTGTTGTATAGATATTCCCATTGGCTTTGTATGTGTAACAACATGGAGGAATAAGAAGAAACTTATTCCTCCATGGTAACAATAACTAAGGTCAGCAGACCGATCGGTTAATAGCTCCACTTATATAGTGCAATGTTTGGACCAATCATAATGGGGAGTGCATGCACGGACTGCGTGTACAACAAAGTCCGACATGCGCACACGTGTTTTTGACGCGCGCGTGTGGAAATGCAGTGTGGTTATTGGGTGGAGCATTATTTAATAGGGGAGTGCACATTTTTATCCCCACGTGCAATGGACGGAGCTTACTAAATTGGTTGTACGTTCGTATTAAAACTCATAACCATTGTCGTTTTCCAAACCCCAGCTTGGTCTCCATTTGGCTTCATTTATGCAGTTCGGCAATAGTGATGGAACCGGAGATGGAACCTAATATAAGCTGGTGTTTGGAAAACGGCCCAAGTTTTGTGATTTCCAATTTTTTACTATTATAGTCTAAGACGTTTCGTCTTTCTTTCCATAAATCCAACACATCTTAGTTTGTAAATCGACTGGACAAGAAGAGTTTGTGCATCAGTGGAAAGTTAGTCGTTTATGAAAGGTCAACGCGTGAACAGACTATACTATCAACCATTACTGCACATCCGGGTTTGGTGGGCAGATAGAAAAGGTGTTCCACAGATGATTGTATTACTTACCACTTACTGACAAAACAACCAACAAGCCCAGAAGAGTACTTGCACCAGACTTCATTTTCGATTAAAGTGAATTTTGTCGATCTTGAGAGACGAAAACCTTTTTCTTGTTTGACGTTGCAGGCAATGTGTGTTGTCGTTTAAGCCTGGCACTACAGAAAGTCGGCCGTGCTCTATTTGTACATAATAATACACAATAATCACTTGCTGATCCCGTGTACGTATCCGTTTCATACGAAGCTATATTTATATGAAACGTAGGGGACCCTTCTTTGTGGTGGTCATTGTGTTTGTGCAATTTTGTGATTTCGCAGGAATTCCTTTTAGGTTTTAGGGTCAGGTGCGTTATAGGTAACAATATTCTAAAGAGTGTATAGCTATATGGGGGACTCATATCGTGCTGTGTATAATCATGCGCTCGTTGATAAGCTGTGTGAACTTCAACAACGTTGGGACCAAAGGCAAAACTGAGAACTGCACACAAGTTTTATGCAAACATGATTTCTGATGAATAAACAGGTGAGAATTTGTTTCGACTCTTTGCTGGATGACGACTGAAGAGTCAAAAGCATGTTTCAGCATTTGTTTTGTCATTTTTGTTGCCAAATAAAGCCTATCTCTTTCGTTGTATAGCCACCAATGCCTTTTCGGATTTCGTGCATGCTTTTGACGATTAGAACTTTAAAAAAAACACCCAAAAAACCCAACAAGCAAACAATGTACTTCTGTGCAGTGCGCACTAAAGATTTGGTGGAGCACAATAATATTTGGTATACAGATCCTATGAACATGGCGTATGGTGCGTTAAAGCGTATCTTTAACGCGCCATTATGCAACTACATGAACATGAAGTTTTATGCAAAAGCTTTACAAACTGTGTGCATATTGAACGTTTTAGGGGGACGCGTCTGGTCTCAGAGTTGCGTAACCAAAAAAATGGAATAAGGTTATAGAACTAGAAGTGTGTTTTAAATGCCCAGTACGTGGAACATCTAAGTCAGTAGCTGCCTTACATTCTTGTTCGTCGGGCACGGTCTCTGTTAACCCAGCCAAAATGTCTTCAGTGATGATTCGTCGATATTTTTCAAGTGGGAATACATTTCGAGATAATGTTGTGTCGCCCTCAAGAACTGACACAGCTTAAACGACAAACAATTTATTTGGATGGTGATTCAAACCAGAATATTTATTATATATCCAATACGATTTTAATACTGAATCGCAAGCAGCAGACGCAGAGGTAAATAAACTATTTTCACTCGTGGTTGAATTTTACCTTTTGAAGATCAGAAAATGGTGGAAACTAAGCAAGAAAAAGTAACCGAACCTCTTAAATTTTGGCTAATTACCCCTCAACAGCTCATTTTTTCTTATATTAGATACACTGAGGGATAAGCCAATATAGTCATTATATAACACTCAAGTAGATCCTTGTCATCTGATTGGAGGATTGTAGGTCACGCGGCATTCATTAGTCAAACCCATGCACGGCCTACGTCACGACCGTGCATTATTGGTTCCATTCATCGTGCATTTCCGTTCATCCTTTGAATTTCACTAATTCCCGTAAAATTTACGGTCATCGTAAATTGGCGGCCATATAGGATTTTTCAGTACCGCCAATTTACGTTGACTGTAAATTTTACGGGAATTTGTTGGCACCCATTGCTGCCAGATATTTTTCCCTTAAAAATATGGTTTACACTTTACCTAATTATTACCTATCCAAGGTTACCTGCAGAATTATAACCTACACAAAGTTACCTAACATAATTATTACATATACCTAATTATTACCTACCACAAGTTACCGAATTATTACCAAGCACTAAGTTTACCGAATTATCTACTAAAAGTTACCTGCACAAAATGACCAAACATGCACAATGTATAGCTATTCTGTGTCGTTCACCTGCTATTTAGCATTATATTGTTCTCTTAACATTAATATCAAGCAAGATACGGCAGACGAAACCTCTGCCCCTGGGTATAATAACTGTTCACTCAAAGAGGCCCCCGGTAATGGCTGAAACATTATGCAAGTTATTATTCAGGGTATATATCGTCATTTTAATCGTCACCAATGGGGCATGCGCAAACGGCAGTACAATACTCGGATTAACCGTCATTGAGCAATCAAGCATCCGCCATTACTGAGGGCCTCCTAAAGTGTCTTGAAGCGTATGGCTGATTGGGTCATTAATGGATTCATTTTACATTGCCAACATGGCGAGCGCCGCCATCAGCACCAAGGCTGATTTCAGCTTGGGTGCCAAAATGGCCGCCTGATCCCCAATTGGCGGGGAGGTAGGCGGTTGGGTCTGAGGCGGCGGCTGCTGGTCGGGAGATGGTACGGGACCAGTGTTGCACAGGTCCTCGCTGCAGCATGTGGCGCAGACATTGAAGGGGGGCGGGTGACAGCCCGGAACGCACGGATATTCGCCCCCTGTCGGTGAGCACGTGCGGAATACTTGCGTCACTCCATTGTCGCTGCGATTTCCAACCTATTAGAGGAAAAAAATGAAGAAAAAATGGGCATCAGCCAAAATGTTCAAGCTGTCACTGTCTTCTTAGCGCACGGAGAACACGCGTACACTTACCACGCATAATCCAATACAGGACATCTGACTGACTCCAGGCCCACTCGTGTTGAAGGGTTCCTCCATACAGGCCAACGAACCGCCGGTGCCTGATTGGTACTGACAGGAGTAGCAGTTAACGGCGTCCGAGTCGTCGGGGGTTAGTTGGGTTGGTTGGGTTGGTTGGGGTTGGGGTGTGGGCGCCGGTCCGCCATTACAGAGATCGCTCTCACAGCACGACCCACAAATACCACTGCGGCAACCACCAGCGAACTGGCAGACAGCAGCTGTGGTACACGAGCGTGTGTAGGTGCCACTAATCACCGAAATCTGCATATACATTAATTTTTATGATTTAACCAAACAAAATTACATATTTACAAAATGCAGCATGTTTCACCGTGATGGGCTTTATTCACGAGTCGGCCATATCAAACTGGAAAATGAGGTCAAATCCTCATTTTTAGAACTTGCGGGTAGAAATGAAAGCAATGCATAAGCTACTAAAGGTAATTACAAATTGTAACAGTCGATTGTGATTAAACAAACCTTAATGTTTTAAGCCACATAACAAAAATATATTTATGGAACACGACCAAGATGGCTTCCTCGTAAATAAAGTCCAAATCTAAAACACGATTGTGTAAGAGAGTTCAGATAGAATTTTCGCGGCGGGCATCAGTTGTGCTAACTAAAAAGCAGAAAAGTGTGCTAATCTTAAACGCAATTTCACAGAGTTTTGGTGCTAACGTTTGCGCGCGCATATTATAAAGATTCTGATGATTACGTCACTGATTTAAGCTAATCTTCCAGCTAAGTTAAGCATGCCTTTTGCTGTACGTCGTACTAACAGTCTCCGTGAAAAAGACGGAGGCCCTGTTACTTAGCAGAAAAACGTGTGCTTAGCAGCGCCGTGAAATTGGCCCCATGTGTGAAATTCTTTCTGAGAGTTTAGCAACTGAATTTGCAAGTTCGGCAACTACGTTGAGTGGGGTAAACACATTGCAAGGTCATACGTATCTAAACTGTGATCACGAAAGGAGTAATTGTATTGCAAACGATTATTATTATTTTTACTTTAAGCTTCGCTCGTAGACATGGCATAGAACTTGGCTTGTACAGAACGTAGCAGCCATCTTAGAGGGCAAGCATTTGCATGTCATTGAACCTGATGTACATTCATTGTTACTATGCCCTCTAAGATGGCCGCTATACATAAGGTATGTATATTTACCCCACACATGGTTTCGCCTGACATGCACGTTATAGTGTTGGCATTGGTAGTGTTGAAGGGATCTGCACAGCCTTCGCCGCCACTACACGCGTAGCATTCCAGAGCATTGGTTGTTCCTGAAGAAGTCAAGTTGAAGATGAAGTGAGAAAGGATTTGGCAAACTCAAAGGAAAAGCAAAGTTTTGGCTTGAAGCAAACATAACTCACTGTTCAAGACAAAAAAGGGAGGCGGTGCCGGGCGCGTGAAGCCCTTATTGTTGTACATGTATATGGATTTCCAGCAATGGCTTTGTATGTGTAACAATCAGTTTATAGACGATGTGCCCTCTGACGTCACGTGTTTACATATATCTGTATGCCCGGCAGTGATGCACACCCATCGTGTTTTACATAAAATTTGCTTAAAGAGTGACGTCGCAGGTCAGATCGCCTTTGAATTATGTGACCTCTGATGTCATCTCTTAACCAAATTTATGTAAAACATGATTCGTGCGCATATTGACGGGCACATTTGAATACAGATGTAAACAGAGGCACATCGTCTATAGCTTCATCAATTTGGCCCAAATATAATGGGGACTGCACGCACGGACTGCGTGTACAAATGCGCGCGCGCGCTTTTGACGCGCGCGTGTGGAAATGCAGTGCGGTCATTAAGTGGAACATTCTTTGGCAGTGCACATTTTATCCCCAAGTGCAATGAACGGAGCTTACTGAATAGGTTTTACCTCCGTATCCAAACTCATTTTCCAAACCCCAGCTTGGTATCCGTTTGGTTTCGTTATTCAGTTTGGCAATAGTGATGGATCCAGAGATGGAGCCTAAGCTGGGGTTTGGAAAACGGCCCATATTATACATGTATACTTTCATGTTTTGTGATTTCCAACCTTTTACTATAGTCTGAGTCATTTTGTTTTTCTTCCATGATCAAATCAATCAATCTTAATTTGTAAATCTACAGGACACGAAGAGTTTGTGCATCAGTGGAAAGTTATAACATTAATTAGTCGTTTACGAAAATTCAACTTGTGTATAACAGGTATACACTATCAACCATTACAGTTAATATCCGGGTTTGGTGGGCAGATAGAAAACGTGTGCCGCAGATAATTGTATTACTTACCACTTACTGACAAAACAACCAACAAGCCCAGAAGAGTACTTGCACCAGACTTCATTGTCGATTAAAGTGAATTTTGTATATCTTGAAAGACGATGTTCTTGTTTGACGTTGCAGGCAATATAACTTGAAAGGCGATTATATGTTCTTGTTTAACGTTGCAGGAAAAGGGTGTGTCGTGTAAGCCTGCCAAAAAGTCGGTCGTACTCTATTTATAAATATGCCTACACAATAATATAACCATCCGGGTTCCGTGTACGTTTCCGCTTCAGAATCTAGAAATGAACAGCAGGAAACCCAATTCTTTGTGGCGCTGGTCGTTTTGCTCGTGCAATGTTGTTATTTCTCAGGAATTCTTTTTAGGTTTGTAGGCGAGGTGCATTAATTAGGTAACAATAGTCAAGAGAGTGTATTGGTATGGGGTACTAAGGGGGGAGTCCCTCGGTCTCATATTGTGCTGGGTATAATGCGCTCGTTGACAAACTGTGTGGATTTCAACAACGTTGGGAACAAAAACGAAACAGAGAACTGCACAAAATTATTCAAACATGATTTCTGATGAATAAACAGGTATCGATTTTGCTTCGACTCTTTGCTGAATATGACGGCTGAAGAGTCAAAAGTATTTGTTTAACTATGTATCAGCATTTGTTTTGCAATTTTTGTTGCCGAATAAAGCCCATTTCCTTTTGTTTTATTAGCCACAATGTAGGCCCTATTGGATTAATTCTGTGCATGCTTTAAAAAAGGGAAGAATCCCGTACATGGACATTAGTTGACACCTTGTAAACATTACCACGAACGCCCCCTTTTTTTAAATACTGGGTAAAAGTTCTCGTCGGAATCCCGTATTTTCTCTCCATTAATTTTCCAATTCATTTCATCTCTATCTTTCACACCATTCCGTTCTTAGTTAATTATTTTAATCATTCATCATTCATAATGTCTTATCTTTCAGTTATACCCAGCAAGAATGGGACCGAGCGACTCCCCCCTCAGTCCCCCATACCTATACACTCCCTAGACTATAATTGTTACCTATCACGGAAAAGGGGTGGGGGGGGGGGGGGGGGGGGGGTGGGGGGTGGGCGGGGGGCTCTCTCCGACTAATATTGCTTCATTATTGCGCGCGCCATCCTGAAGACTTTAGAGCGATTTCATTGCCCTTGCCAAGAAGGGTTGATTTGATTATATTTAACTTGTTTACTGAAGGCGAGGTCAAGGAAGGTCAAATTAATATTGAAAGTTTAGGTCAAAAGTACGCGTATATCGAGGTGATTCCAGTATCTTTAGTTGCAACCTTTCTTTACTTTGTCTAACTAACACCTAACCCGAATTATACTTTATCCTACCCCACAAAAGAAAATGGTCGAACCCATCCGGTCCGCGCATCGCGCGCACAATTCAATTTATTTTAGTTCACGACACGTTGTCCACGCGGCATGGATTTCTGAACGACGTGTATACAAACAATTGGCGTGGAAACCCGGCTTTTCTTGAATAATTTCAAGTTTGGAACACTTAATATGCATGTACTATCTTCAAGGAACAAGGTAATGTGCATTTTGTTGTGTGTTTAATGGCGCATAAGTAAAGAGACGACCGAGCACAATTGGTACTTATTTAATACCGCAGTCAATTCGTAACCGAGTCAACTCGTACCCGACCAAACTCGTATCTAGAATGAGTCAACTCGTGACTGAGTCAACTCGGACCTGAGTGCACGTATATGTACGTATATACACGAGGTAGACGTGTCGTGTACGTACAAACGCATGTGGTACTGGCTGGAATTTGTTTTAAAGAACCGATATATTACTAGCTATAAACCAAGTACATGTAATTCTAAAGAATTCCTTTGCACAAAACTATAAAAAGCCATCACAACACCCAACCATAAACATGACACACGTCACGTATTATATCATAATGTTTTGTTTTTGTTCTAAACAATTATGTACTATGCTATGGCGTAGTCAGTATACGGTGGCAACGGCTAGTTGGCTGATTAGAAGTAACATTTTGTAACGCAAAAAAACTTCAATGTAGATGCCATGTACTGTAGGCCTACAACTACAATGTGTTTGTCTTACTTTAACAATTATGAACCTAGAATAAAGCGGTAGAATACGGCGCTGGTTTTCAACCAAAAGCGCGCGGGAACAATCGTCAGACCCGTACCCACTAAAACCACGCGATCCTATTCTACTACACACTCGCCTTCAAATTTAATTTAAATTTAGCAACGCGCGTGTCTCAAAAATGATGTACCGTCAATAGGATCGTATTCTTTGATGCATAAACTATTACAAACCACTGACAAAATATGTAAAGTAAATGTTTTTGGTAAGTAGGGCCAAATAAATGAAAAAAATCTGCTTTTTACTGCGAATTAGTAAGTACAAATTCTGCAGAACTCGAAAATGAGATTACCGCACCGTAAACTGTGTTGGTCGCCCTCTGTCGTCAGTAGTGTACTATTATAGCTACCGTGTCCTATATAATTCCTTATATTTCTTCTACTGAGGTAAAAACTTACAGTGCAACAAAAAAGACAAGTTTCTTATATTATAACTAGAATTCTGACATCTTTAATATTTTCTCTGTTGATTGTGAAGATCAATAGATGACATTATATTTTCTAAAGATTGTTCACGATACCAAATTTAAGAGGGGTCAATTTATTGAGATAATTTTATGATTTGATTTTTTTTTATAAATATTAATTTAGGCCTAATCAACAACTGAGTTTTATTAATGAACCCTTCTAAATACTCGGCGAACAATGGCTACCTAAAATTCTTCCTCGGAAGTTAAACTGTTTGAATTGCAATGTGGGTCTTAATGAAGCTTATTCTAGTTTTGTTCTTGTTATTGTAATAATAGAAAAATCTCGACAGCAATTTGTAGGTTTAACAAGTCCACACAAAATAAACATATTCACGGCACAAGTAATAACAGCATTTGGAAGATGAACTTTGTTTATTTCTTTAAACACAAACCAGAATTCTAGGTAAAATTTCTGAAGACAATAACCTTTTATCCAAACTTTTTTTAAAAATGATCTCACTACACCAATTAGAAAATAAAACAAAATAGCACAAGTAATTTGGAAGATGAACTTGTTTATTCTTATAAAACATACAAATCTAAATAAATAAAAAAATAAATATAGTGAAATTCTGGGTAACATTTACGAGTTCTGAAAGACAATAACTTTTAATTAAAACACATCTCTTTACACATGCCGCACTCTGTTTAGTGTTTGTATTAAAAAAAAAGTTAGTTATTTAAATAATGTTAAATATTTACAACCGATTTTCTTTTGTAATTTCTGAATTGAATTATCTAAAAATGGTAAATATATTGATATAAATATGACAATATGATTTTTAAACAACATGTTACATGATTGCCCATACAACGGGCTTACTATAACAGTCACCATGACTTGGTAACATTTTCTGAATATTTGTTAAATTGAAATATTACTTATAATTGACAACTTAAGTTAATTCCAGTTTCGAATATCTTCAAACTAAAGTAGAAATACTATTTTCAGATAAATATAAACACTGCTATTTACTTAAACATGTGCGTACATTCGCTCAGCAAAAAGTTGATAAACTATTGCATTAATATTTCTTGAGAAGTATAAATAACACAAAAATCTGCATATAAATATATTTTTAAAACACGATATTTTCTAAAAATAAATACAACTGATTTCAATTCGCACAGCGAAAATTGATTATGTTAAAAGTAATTGTATCTGTTATATAAAACAATAACACAATATTTTGTATTACCTCCAAATGGGCACTTTGGGAGACAATCCCATAGAGTCGTGCACAATCTTTATTGTAACCTAACCCGTTTTTACCTGGAGCTTTTTCCACGAAATTTCATATTTATGCTATTTAGACCCAAATCTGTCTTCTCCGAGCAAAAATAACTCCCAAATATCGTTTTGTGGGGTAGCTAGACACTTAGGGAGACACTGAAATGTCTCCCTAAGTGCCACTGTCTCCCAAGTGAATCAAAACTATCGCTAATTTGTCTCCCAAAGTGCCTATTTGGAAGAATTGTTCACCACCTTACTACTGTACGATATTTATAATATTATGTTGATGTTGTTTGTACCAATAAATAATTATAAATAGTGTAAAGTGAAACGCCACTAGGCTAAAACGAACATCACGAGATCTACAATCTTGTTTAGGTATATTGACCGTTCGGTATATCGACTGTTCGGTATATCGACCGTTCGGTATATTGACCGTTCGGTATATCGACTTTCGGTATATCGACCGTTCGGTATATTGACCGTTCGGTATATCGACCGTTCGGTATATTGACCGATCGCTATAGCAATTTTCAGCCGCCTGTCTATCATTTCAATGTTCAAGATGGCGCATCCAAACTTTCGTTCACGAATTTTGATTTTCGTGTTGTTAGGCAACACTTTACTGCGCGCATTTCTGTATCTTTGGATTACGATTTAGAAAGACAATGGCTAAATAAATTGGACTGGTCTAAATTTCTCACCATAAACCTCCAACAAAACTGTGAAATAACAACATGACACGCCTCTTTTCTACTCTGCTCTGCTGCTCGAAGGGAATTATAACGACAGGTTTGGAGTCTAGGGGTCCTGATAACGTCATCGTTTTCAGCGTATCTCGTGAATCATTACACCTTCGGGCGAAGGCACGTACAGGCTACTGGGATATCTTGGTATACGTTATGGTACCTATAGAAAAGAAAGAACAAAAACATGAATTTTAAATAGAAGTTCCGAGACGATTTGACAAGTTTATAACAAAAGCTACTTATATCCACGCATGCGCCATTGTTGCAATTAACGTCATAACGCATGCGCAGCATCGTGTAGGAAGGGCGAATCCAAAAAAACAAAAGGCAAAAGTTTGGCATTAGAATTTGTATATAGTTTCATGAATTAGCCGCAATTCTCAAACATCCATCACTTGTAGCATTCATGGTGGACTCGCACAATAAAAGCTTAGAGTTCAAGAGGGGAGGAGCCAATCAAAAAGTGTCGTGGGGGGGGGGGGGGGGGGGGGGGGGGGGGGTTAACGACACCCCCCCCCCCCTCCTCTTTCTAAATTTGTGATAACTTACATGTACATGCCGTTGACACACGACCCGCGGCGCAGCACCTTCATGCGAAAGAGAACTTGGTGGCAGTCATTCTCGTTGGAAAAAGCGCCCCCCTGCGACAGGGACGTGTCAATACATCTGGGACAACGGCACTTGGCGATTTGAATCGTGCTCGGGTAACTGTAAAAAAGGAAAGGAAACAAACATCTCTCATTTGTGAATCTAAAAAGGACGTTAATTAAATGTGGGTCGTAACAAAACACAGGTTTATACACTTAAGCGGTACTGTTATCTCTAAAAACTAAAAGCCCCCCCCCCCCCACATCTTTGTGGAACGATTTTGCCATTTTTGTTATGTGGGCATACTTTTGAAACGGACACTATTATTATAATTAATTTGCAAAACCCCTGGACATTCAAATAAACCCCAAAGTTCTAATTATCGCTGTTGTAACAGTAACAATTAGTGACATCCATATATTTCACATCAGAACGTTTTAGAACGTTCTGTAAACGTTATATGTTTTGTAAAACGTTTTCAAACTTTTGCGTTTGCTGTTTCTTTTGTGATTTCACTCACCGGTCGGGGTCGACGTCAGCAACGTAGGCCCAGGGGCACAGACTCCTCTTGTTGACTTCATCAATGCCACTGACGTGGAGCAATTCTGTTGGACAGGTCAAATTTACAAACTCCTCCCCAGGCGGAGCTAGCTCCACTTGCCCCGCCTCCTGTTGTGGGGCGACCTCTTGCGGCAGGATAGCCAGCGCGGGAAACTTGCGCAGGTGCCGGTTGTTGCGCCTGAAGTCCAGTCGCAGACGGTCCTCGGGCGGCTCCTGACACGGTGTCACGTGGGGTTCGCTGATATCCGCGGCGCTGTGGCTGCTGCGAGTCGCCAGCGAGCCGTCCGGGGTAACAGAGGCTGACGACGCCACAGCTTCAGGCTGTGATGTCATGGGTGGCTGAGTGGAAGTCGCGGGCATGATTGTTGAAGTTGTGGATGCGATGTTTGAAGTTGTGGATGCGACTGTTGAAGTTGTGGATGCGACTGTTGAAGTTGTGGATGCGATGTTTGAAGTTGTTGATGCGACTGTTGTTGGTGTTGTGGATGTGACTGTTGGTGTTGTGGATGCATCCACATTCGCTGCTTCAGTTGAGTGGACATCCACAACCTCATCCGACTCATCTTGAATTTGAGAGTCCCATAATAAATCAGCATCGCTGGCCTCGTAGTCTTCTAGAATAGCCCCAAGAATGTTATTGACCTCTGAACTCTCCGAAGTTTCTTCATTAAGGACCGGTACATTGGGGGCGTCGGTCACCGGACTCGAAATCGGGTTACTAGTCCTGGAGGTCGTGACCTCGGGTGACCCTGTCGTCGTGGTAACGGAGGTGGTCTCCTCATGAGGTGCATTCCGGCGAATAATGAGACTCCGTGACGATGAAGTCATAGACAGGACGAGAAGAATTGCTGTAAAATTGCACTGTAAAAATGAAATACGAAATAATACTTATTTCAATACAAATGAAATCCACTTTTTGGAGTGGTGGGGGATTTCATCAGAAGGATTTCCACCCTCTTATACTTATCTAATGCCGTATATGTCTCCTGTATTACAATTATTACGTAGGTAATGTGGGTTATCTATCACTAGGGTCACTTTCAAAACCACGGCATTTTTACGGTTTCGGATGTAATCATGACGCTCACAAATCGTGACGTACGTGTACAGTATACAGGATACAGTTTGGTTTGTTTTGTCTCTAAATTAAGGTCTTTGTACATGTAATTCTCATTTTGTAAGGGATTTTGACAAGGATTTGGTTTCTGTATAAAATTGTACAATGTACTACTGCTAAAAATACACTACCTCCTGACGTATATTCTGACCTTCCGGCCTTTGTACTTATTGCTGCGAGGTCACAGAATAGCTTTTAATAGCAACACGACTCTGCTCGTGCGGTTAATTGTACAGGAAGTTCCGTGAAAATATATTTGTTTTACAATGAAGATTATCTTCCATGGTTCTATTAATTGTACCCTGGTATTTTGTCGCCACACCCCACGTCATGTCATGAACTTTCGTGCGGCGAACATCCTACGTCGCTGATTGGACGATTTGAAGATCCCTGCCGTGCCTCTGCGCACGCGCATGACCTATGAAGTCGATTAAACTAGCACTTGGGCCAAAGTAACCGCGGTGTAATCAGAGGTACTTAAAAAAAAGAAAAACTAAGGCAATTTTGGTTGCGAAATTGAATCAATTACTTCATCCCCACCCCCACTGTCTAAACTGAATCACAACTAGTTAGTTGTTAACATAACAACAAGAATAGAACCCAATTTGTTTGGTATTTAGGGGAAAGTTTACAACCATGTGTTGCAATTTAGTTTTCTAGGCCACTTGGCCAGAACATTAGAGACCCACGCCTTAATTATTAGGATTTGGAACCGGTTATGAATATGAATGGAGTTACGTCTCTATGCACGTCACTAGGCCGCCCGGGAAAGTTAAGGGACTTCCCCTCATACACGCGTTTTCAGTGTGTGGTCATTGAAGCATGACACTCGCGTCAAACGTGCAGTATACTCAATGTATACAGTTCAAATACAATTAAAAGCACTGCTCGGATTCGGTTTGTTTTCCTATAGTGTTCGTTAAGTTAAAGGTAGTATACACCATTAGTTAACATCGTAAAACAAAACTACTGAATTATTAAATATGAAATACCTTACTTAACTGTAAGTGAATAACAGTCTCAAGCATCCTGTGAAATCACGGCACCTTATGTGATGTGGTTTGCAAGTACAACGCAACCATTGGACTACAGTGCCTCATGACATGAACACAAAACCCCACATGGTCAGGTATGACGCTTGTATAACATCAAAAGTATAAACCAATGTACATGTAGTTTGTTAATTAAACCGCCTAATAAGCGATTTCTGGAACCACGGCTACGCTGCAGCTTCGGCCCCAAGCTCTATAGCGTTAGAGAAGGCCAATACATATAGGTGAAAGAATGCTGTTATAATGCAGAGTATTGCAGTGCCGAATGCTGCACTGTTTAATTTGGTGCGAATAAAGTTAAGACACTCGACGACATTTATTTTTAAAGACTTTGGAGAAAGAATGCCGCTGTGGACGCCGTGGTTTCAAAAACGGCGTAGATGTCTTAAACTTAAAACTTACCAGTGCAGACATGGTTATCACGTGGCTAAACGATCACACAGAGATGTTCCTTCTAATTTATTGATTGATTGATTGATGAAACACCTGTTGCTTCGATGTCGACGATGCTGAGTAAATGATTCCAGAAGACGTCAACCGATGTTTTTATACCTCATCCGGTCTGCTCTGTCCCTCAATACCTCAGACCCAGGTATTCCCCACATTCTTTCTTTTCCGGTTCGTACCTCGATGTCATATTTCCACTCCACAAGGGATTCCCGCACTTTATTATTTTTAGAGCAGTGACGCAATTAATATTTAAAATAAATTAGCTACCCGGAGTCTCTTTTGTTGTTTTTTCCCTCCCGGTTCACTTTCGCCACGCGTGTTTTTTGTGAACTAATTCCACACTCCACGTTGAAGAAAAAACACATTGTAAAGTCATGAGATGACTCATCCTTACACGGCTGGCCGGCTATCCCCATTTCCCTCCCAGACCCCGATAGTACCACCCCTCCAAGGCAAAACATTTCCCCTGGAAACTTTTATGAATGAAAAACCTACACAGCGAGTTCCGGCACAAACCTCAAGCTTTACAAACTCGGCCATAAAAATCTCTCCTGTGTGTGGTTGACTAAACCGCAGAGTTCACTACAAAAGAAACGCTCATCGAGTTTTATTTACATTTTGTGTGTGTGGGGGTTTTACCCACTTGCAAGCTTTGGTGGAGAGAGCGGGGATTGTATACTTGTACTTATGGGAGTTTTGCTAAAATTCCCCCTCGGCGAAGAATCAAAAAATAAACGGTTAGGATAGCTTCAAAAAACAAATTGGGTTACATATTCCTTCTGGCTCCAATAATTATAAGGAGTGAGATTTGTTTTATTTGTCCTAGCCTTTTGTTCTAGGTTTCCTTCAGTTACAGGACATGGGAGTAAGCGGGAATTATATCGATGTTTCCCCGACGATGTCTTTCTGGGCTTTTGTACGTCATAGACATGTGATGATCACATGACAAATGATCACATGATGAGCTTTAATTATTGTGTTCCTCCAACGTAGGATTAATGTCATTGAATAGGCAGGTCTTGTAGCCTTGTACTTAACACATTATCACGGCGTCGCATGATACTTCGAGATCGCAAAATATAATAATATTACAAACCATTTTGTATCAAAGGTAAGATACACCATTGGTAATTGCTTGAATTATCATAAATTGGTGGATTTGGGGGCTTTGTATTTTTTAGTGAAAATCGTTTAAGTGACATGTTCGAAGTTTTACAATCATGGATACCGAGAAAGAAAAAAACAAGAAAAACAGCGTTCGTTTTTAAATTATATTTATGTTTTATTTGATCTACAAATCCATTTAAAGCATAAAAACTACAAAAAATATATATTTAAGTGAACAATAGTATTGAGCATGATCAAGTAAACTCTAACAACTTCCGTTAATTAATAACCTTTTACATAAATATAAGATAGTACGGAATTGCATTGCTTCAAACACCACACACAACATTGCATAGCTTATCATTGCTATTGTTCTGACTCGAGACACATTAAATGGTCATTATTCAATTAGATATACTCAAATTGCTAAATACAAATTTTTGTTTAAATGTTTAAATACATTTGCAAAAAAAGAAAATATTATTTAACAAAAATCGCACCCAAATTAAATGTTACCAAATGTGCTACAAGCATACACGGAAATTGCTCACGTGACATAGTCACTACTGCTTTTTGAACCCAAAATGGGCTCAAATATAACTTTAGCTTTGCTCATGCAAATACTGTTTTAGTCTTAGGCATTTTTTAATACTTTATAATACAAAATCGACTAACGACCGGTTTCATATACTCGGCGCGAACACTAACCCGAATTTGTGACGTCACGGCAGGTTTTCGTATTCGCTTTTGCGTGAGTATGAACGGCCTTGAAGGTGGTACACCAATTGCTTTTTTGTAATTTTCGAAAATTGGACGGGTTGAGGGGATTCATATTTATAGTAAATGCTGTGACGCTGACATAGTTTGGTGTTCATAGAAGCTGGAAAAACCAAGAAAAAAGTGCTGTTCTTGAAGTCTGGTTCCTTGACTTCATTCAGATGAATTCAACAAATTGGGGCAGTGTTTGAAAACAGTCATGTTTTTACAACGATTGCCAGACGGCACTTGTTACAAATTGATACAAAATTCCGCTTAATTTGTTGAAAAACGACATTATATCAGGTGCCGTGATTTCACAGGATGCTCGAGACTGTTAGTCAATAAGGTATTTCTTAATAATTCAGTAGTTTTGTTTTGTGATGTTTGCAAACGGTGTATACTACATTTAAAAGTTAATTTTTCTTCTGTGTATATTTTGTGTTGTTTGTCCGTCGTGTTGTCGCTTTGTCGGTTTCATCTCGGTTTCTTATCACGTGCATTTACTCGGCGTGGATGACCTCGGTATAAACAATCTTAGTTTGATTATTCTTGTTCGTAAT
Source organism: Crossaster papposus (assembly GCA_037893245.1). Taxonomy (NCBI): domain Eukaryota; kingdom Metazoa; phylum Echinodermata; class Asteroidea; order Velatida; family Solasteridae; genus Crossaster; species Crossaster papposus. The sequence continues at coordinate 901,452 of JBAIAA010000307.1, forward strand.
TGGTTTGCAGGGCCAAGAAGGAATTGCACTTTTATCAAAATTCGTAAGAATCATATGAAAATAGTACACAATTATACAAATAAATAAAACAAATAAATAAAACGCAGCATCGTTTATACGAACTATTAAGTACATGTACTGTCCTGTTAACAACATGAGGTATTATAATTGGCAAGTATACGTGGGACTCTATATTATTATATTTATATTCTATAAATAAATAGGTTCATAAAATAAATATTTTATCATGTACAAGTATAAAACCTGTTCGCGTCATATATACACACTCGTCCTAAACTTTATAAATATATAAATAGCGGCGATATTTCTCCATAACAAAATTCATTATAAAATATTTTTTTTTCAGGGAATAATTGCAGTGTTTCTCAATCAGTCCTGAATCCATGCGCACGTTTTTTTTTCTAAAGCGATCATACTGACAGATTCTTCTGCTTTTAACAATTTCTTGAGAATTCCTTGGCGGGAAAAAAATAACTTCTTGAGAAATTTAAGATCGGTAGAGAAACGGTTATTCGTACGTCAGTATGACCTCTTGTGGAAAAAAATACCTGTCTAGCTTACGGACTGTCGTGTAGACCTGAATGGCGCCCTCTACCGGTCTGTCTTCTCTTCTCTGTTAAAGGCGCATACTCTGGCAACGTCAACTTGGATAAATTCGGTCCTCCAGCTGTTGGATAATACAAGACACAACATAATGCGACTGATAAGCTTAACCACTGAACGAAAGGGGCGCTGCAACTGAACGAAAGAGGGCGCCGCAACTAAACGAAAGAGGGCGCTGTAACTGGACAAGTGAGGGCGCTGTAACTGGACTAGAAAAGGCGCCGTTTTGGGGGCACTCTCTGCCTCATCCAAAAACCATTCACTTTAATCCAAAATATAAAGATGTATTTCCCGCAGTTTTTTTCTTCACTAAGTTTCTTTTTGCAAATGGACTTTTTTTTCTTTTCCCAAATTGCAATTAACTTTTGATTCATTATGACTTTTTCTTCTTCTAGCTAAATCTCAGGAAGATTTCTTATGCAGGAGGAAAAAAACAAGTAAGTACAACTATCGAATAAGGTGTTTCCCGGTAATATGCGCTATCTTGTTCACGGGGCACACGCGTTGCCAGACGCGCACATATTTTAGAATGAACGCATGATAACTTGGAAGTGCAAAATTTTTTGATCGAACAAGATGGCGCATTTCACCGTGAAAAGCCTTAGTGTTGGCTCTCAATGAAAGCCCAAATTGAAGATCCACCAAATCAGATTAAAGTACCGGTACGCCATATTTTAAAGTCCTTAATTATTGGAGTTACAAGAACAAACACAAATCTAGTCTTGCTATCAGGAGCGTGTTTCGAGTTCTAACCACAGAGATAATGTTAACGGTTTTTAGAGAGATGTTTACCTTTCCTGGCCGTCACCTCTGTCGGATTGTTGTTGTACCTGAACGGAGTAGGGAACCATTAAACAAACGCTCTCGTTTGTACTATGAGTTCTGTCTGAGTAGTTGGGGTCACGACACTTGTTGTCACCGATAGCCTCGGCCTTCATGATTATTTCTGGTTTCCTGTAGTAGGGTCAGATGGGAGAGGGACAAAATAGGCGAGTGTTGATGAAAAATGCGGTGTTTTCAAGTTTATAATTGTTTAACATAGCATCATAGATATAAAACATCACACACACATTGAACACCAGGGGCCAATTTCATAGAGCTGCTAAGCACACAAATTTGCTTAGCATGAAAATTTGTCTTTGGCAAAAACACGGTTACAGACCAAGTTTTTACGTGGTCTTTATTGTTTTCGACTGATAATCAGCTGGTTTTTTGAAAAACACGTCAAATTTTTGCTGGTAACCTGTTTTTAATGAGCAAGACTTTTGTGTGCTAAGCAAATTTGTGTGCTTAGCAGCTCTATGAAATTGGCCCCTAGTCGTGCGTTTACGTATTGGCACTTACCGACACATGCGCCTCGTGCTGAAACAAGATCTATGATTATAATTCGTCTATCAAAGGTGTTTTTAATCACCAATATAAATTAGAGTGCTACAGTCTTTTCTAAGACAATAGATACGCCGCAAGCCAGGTTTTTCTTAAAACAGAACTTGGAATGGGGGTAGCAAGAAAATGTTTTCATTCTCTTAATTAATTTTATGGACATACCGGTAAATCAGTATTGTAAAAAGTTTCAAACCGAGCAAGACGGAATATTTATGCGAGAGTTGTAGTGGTTTTAGTCTGCAAACTATAATTTCACCTTCCTTTTTTCTCCACAATATGTGGAATAATGTGAAATGATTTTATAATGTGAAATGAAATTCTTCTATATTTAGCTCGGATTGTTTTAACAGTGACTCGAAACTCCCATCAAATCCGGACCTAAACCACGGACAACCACGTGAAATCTTTGTGCCACGTGATATCCTTGTACCACGTGATATTCTTGTACCACGTGATATCCTTGTATATCGGATAAGGATGAATGGAATGCGTAAGTGTGTATTACACTATTTCCTTCACGAGGAAGCTGTTTGGAACTATCAAGTAATAATCACGTACAAATCTGTTTTATTACGATGTATATTATTAAGGAAACCATGACTTATTTAACAGGGAAAAGTCTTTGAATGTTTTGGGAAGTTTGACAGACTGATATGTAGTCGTCAAAAGAGGGCGCACTTCTAAGCTCCGTGAGCTGAGGTGGTGGTAGTAAAATGCGAACACAATGCTTTGGAATTAACGCAAGTGCAATCATAAACGAACCAAAAACATAATACCCCCCCCCCCCCCCCCCTGTTGAGAAAACCACGGCTAATACGCTGGTGTAATTTATTATTATTATTTATTTTTGTCGGCCAAACATACAACAAGCACTCCACAAAATATACAGATTTACCTAAACTAAAACAACCCAATTCAAGCTGGCCAACACTCGAAATGAATATTGGAAATACAAATTATAATATAAAATAATACATGATGGAAGTTTCCGGGTACCTGGTTTTTCTCACATCCTCCACCATCTTAAACGGGCATATAGCCCGAGCGGGCACATCGTCCCGTTTGCCATGGGCGTCCGCGGCGCGTTTGCCCGTCGTGGATGTCTCGCTGGTCTGCTGCCCGCTCCCGCTCTGGAGCAGTGACACGTCACCCGAAGGCAAGAAATCGCTGGCGATGCCCGGGGAAGTCGCTTCCTTCGTGTTTTGAACGATCTGGCCCAAGCCCGATGGGATTACGGACACGGAATCCTTGTCGTTTTTGCCGTTACCGCTGAATGAATTGCTGTTGGTCGCCGTTTGGGCGGTGATGTCTTTAACGAAGTTGATGCTTCGCTTGATGGTCGCAGCCTTAGCCACAGACGTCAACATCATCGTAACGGCTACCAGCATGTAGACGTTGAACTGTTTCTGCAGTGAGTAAAGCGATAAATGATATAGATTAGGGTTTACTTAATTGCTGAATTGTTATAGGGGAGTCACCTGGTAAACTGGAATAAAGTCTAACTGTACCACGGCCTTTTCAATGACTTCGACTGTCGGGCATTCAATAGCGCCATTACTAGCCAAAGCCGTAGCATATCGTCTTATTCTGACCTATCTTTCTTTCTTTCAAGGCTATTTTGCTCCACTGCAAGAGAAAAGCCTCTTTACCAATTTTCCATCTCACTCCATCTCGATATGAGCCGTTTCTGTTGCCATGCAATGCCATTATTATTATTAGTTCACCCATTCATCTTCTGTTTTGTCGCTCCCTTTTTTCTGGTTTGGTTTCTTGAAGTCTAATGTGTTGTTTTGCATGTCAATCGGTTGTCATTCTTCCTATAGCCAGGTGACCCGCCCACCTCCACTTCTTTGATTTATCCTGCACTCTTTCTTTCTCAAATCTTCAAAAATTAATAAGTCCTAGTCAATAGCCCAACTGCGCCACTGTGTGCAATGCATTATGATTCCCATTCACACGTACATACATGTACAATACACTAAAGACCAATACATTCGACAGTGCGCCCGCTAACGACACGATTTATATTCCCATCAGCTCCCTGGAGCTGGTCTTTAATCGTGTCGTTATAGTGGACGCACTTCGTGAACAGAATACGCGACGTACACGATCGATCAAACGCATTCGTCTTCGGCAAAGACTAGGGACCGAAGTGTCATCGACCTTTCATCAACCGGGGAATTAAAAGCCATGAATTGATTTTCTGTAGTCCCAACAAACTATTATTTTCACACCAAGTTCCGCTCTCGATGATTGACGTTTGGAGAAACCTGTTTAGGTTATACGAACACATTTCTGATTAAACGAACGTGTAGGTACGGTGGAGTTCAAACAAAGTTTAAACCAACCATATCGCGTCATGCAAAATCTATCTGTATAGGATATATATAAGAGTTTTGTTTTGGAATTTGAAAGGTGCAAAAATTACGATAGTTTGGGAAAACCTCAAACTGACAAATCAACAGAGTATTAATGGTGTCACTGATACGACAGAGTATTTGATCCAATTATGTAATTCCCCGTTTCGATATCCGTCAGCTCAATTAACGCCAAAAGGTGCCATTTCTTGGGTAATGAACATTTCGTAAAAGTACTAAAAAAGTAAAATGTATGCACTAACATTTGAACGTCAGCTATATAGACTGCCAATTAAGTTGTGTTTATTGTGTTACACCGCATTACGGCCATCAACGTCGATAATCGGCTTCAATTCAAGAAAGTTGAAGTGACAGTCATGTGTCGGTCATGTCACCTGTAAGAATTCGTTTCCCTCCGTGTACACGCATACAAAAAACCGCGATATGTTTTGTTTTACTTAATAGTAATACTAGCAGTGCGTGTGTTTCGCAAGCAGTGTGAACATACTGACGCCGGGTGCCAGTGACACGCGCTGTTTCCTTGCGACAGCTGGTGCCCGTTAGACTCAAAAAATGTCACCCATCCTACTCAAAAGTAGATAAGATTTTGTTCCCAGTTTTAAGGACTAATTTACTTTAGTGTCGAGAAATCCCCATCAATTTAAAGTTAATTTTTCTTTGATCGGTTTAGAAAACTTTGGAAACAAAAACGTGTAGATAAACAAAACACAGTTCGCATATATCTTTACATGCGGAAATAAAGTGCGTTAATTAATCAATTAGTTCTTATATGTTGCAACTTTAATGTCCGCAGCTAATGAAAACGATACTCGCAACAAGACTACGACACTAAATGTAATTTAACCCACCAACAGACAACATACGACAATGTACGTTACAGCGTGTGACGCAACATCATTAATGAAATATATTAGGAGTCCATCGGGAAAGACGCGCGAAAATCCCTAGTTGCTTGGACAGACAAGCGAAAGGAATTGAAAACATAGTTCCGCAAATATTCCTCGCTTGGTGGGAAGAAAAAAAAAGAGAAAGCGGATAGGATAGACGAGACAGGAACAATAGTGAAAAGGTTAATACGGGTAATTAATTGTTTTTATTTATATAAATTAACAATGTTTATGTTTTATTTTTAGGTAAACACAATAGAGACAGGGATAGAGAAATGGATGAAGTTTTATAATTACGTCCTCTAAAACGATTGCATGGGGGGGGGGGTTACCAATGGGGGGGGGGGGGGGGTAGTGTTATTTACTGTTTAGGCCTAATTGAAGTTTTAAAACAGTGGTCGATTGAAATTGTGAAACATTTTAAAAATAATTATCTTTCGCTCTTCGCTTTGATAATTTGTAGTCAAATTCGCTGGAAATAGTTGTATATTCAGATGCAGTTTTAAGGATGTTCTTTAACATGTGTAAAGTCAAACACCCGATGAGAAAGGGATGGCAAATATGACAGATAATAATGTCTACGTAAACCTTTGGAAAGGTTGGGGACACAATATATTTCTTGTGGATTTTCTGTCAATTCGCAAGCGTTGTCCGAATTTGACCCCGGATCCGATACCGCTCATCATTATATTATGACGTCATCCTGAGGGACTTTTGACCGGTTGCACAATAGTCAGGAAATTCACTGATGAACCGGAAGTGAGACCACGGCTTGGGTCAAAAGTCATGACCCATTGACACCCACCGTGACACAGTGTGTCCAGCACGGAATATGTTTGGTCCGCTGTCCGTTAAATTCAAACGTGAGTAGAAGCAAAGACGGTTTCGGTAAGCACAGAAACGAAATTGCTAAATTGTGAAATTGCTAAATTAATTCTTGTGGTGTTCTGAATTACCTTTCTGCTTTACTTGCCCAATCTGTTAAGCATTTTTGTCTCGACTGTTTAGTATCTCCGTACACATAAAGTGTGCTAAGCCGGGACACCTCAGATTCCGATAAACGTCAGCGCCAACTTCATGGGCAACCCTTAATATCAGAAGAATAATCGACACAATAAAGCTGTCATGTCATGCGCAGTCACGTACCGTTGTGAGAAAATAATGTAAACAAACAAAATATGGGCGGGGCTTCTGGCCAAATCCAATCCGCATTGGCCCAAGGTCGAACGCGCTGTGAAGCTTTAACCAATCACATCCGTTCGACTTTCCTGAATGGCACGTGGCGCTGGCAAAGGCGATTGCATAATGCCGGGTTATAACAATTGCGTCATTCCAATGCGCGGATACAATCTCTATTACACGAATCACATAATTTAACCAGACTAATCATAGACCACGATCAGTTCCGTGTGATATAAAAGTATCATGATCATGTCTGTCTAAATTGCCCCGATATAATTCAATTACTGTTTACTAATTTCCTCTAAGATCATGACCAAGGACATCTTTGTTGTTGTGCTTGAATAGTCAGTTTAAGCAGTAAATCCTGCAATTTCAATGACTAGGATTCCCGTTATTCTGCAGTCGTTTAATATCTGTACATCAAGTTAGCTTTTGAACAATAATGGTTGGTTATTTGTTGACATAGTTAAAAAAAAAAACAGTTAAAAAAACTGCCCCTGAAGGTCAAAAGCTGGGGGGAATAAACTGAAATAATAGTCTTCAATTGTTAATAAAAATAGTCATTAACGAGGTTTTCATCTTTCATTATTCGGTTTTAGGCAGATATTAAATCAGACCTGCGTTTCGTAAACATCTTGGGTTGCGAATTAATATTTATTGTATAGCAAAATGCAAAATGCAACAAACTTAAAGGTATGTAGTATACACTATTTGCTTTTGCGGTAATTTTCTAAAATGGATGGGTTAGGGGATTCATATTTTATAGTAAATATTTTGACGGACCTGTTTGACGGTTTGCGTTCAAAGAAGCTGGAAAAACAGTGCTGTCCTTGAACTTAAAGCCTGATTTCTAGACTTCCTTCAGACGAATTCAATACATTTGGGGCAATGTTTGAAAATAGTCGGGATTTTACAACGATTGCCGGCGGGCAGACGTTTTTATATTGATACAAAATTTCACTTTTCTTAAAAACCACAGAGAATATACTTGAGACTGTATATTAACTTAGAGTCCGGTAAGGTATTTCATAACAATTTAGTAGTTTTGTTTTCGTTAGTTTGAGCAAATGGTATATACTACCTTTAAAGCTGTAATGATTAGGTTTTTATGAAGTCGCTTAACACCCATGAAAATTAGTTTGCAAACTTTATTTTGTTCTCTCTAACTTTCGCTAAGTAATATTTTTTTTTTTTTTTTCGATATTGTCTAAATGAGCATTTTGTTTAATCTACACTTGCCTCATCGAAGCATGAAATGTTACTGTAAATTAAGCCGCGTACCAGTCACACCCAATTTGCATCACACAATATATTAGCTGGTAATATGTTCCAGCAAAACTGAACAAATTTCAAAGCAAAGCAATTGCAAACGTCAAAGCAATCAACACGATCTTTAAACATTATATTCTGCAACAAAAACATTTGATATTTCTCCCAGTTTACACCCAAAAAAGAAAGACAATAATCATACACTATAGCGGGAAAACTTGTTTTGACGATGCAAATTGAAATAATTAACAAGTGCGTGTTAATCACTTGTTCAATCCATCTTAGCCTAAAACGAATGTTAATATCCTACCTTCATGATACGATGCATTCGCTTAGGTTTCCCTTTCTCCAGTTGAAAAGCGACACTCAGTTAATTAGAAGTTCTCTTTTTCTTTTTGCGGTACGGTGAACGATTATACTTGATTGGTTAACAAGATATCAATAGAAGAATCGCTTGACGTCTCTGGCTCATCAAATACTAAAACGGTTTGCTTTGACGATCTTAACAATGATCATTCATCGGCGAAGATCTGGTGTTTTTATACACACTGACGGCTAATAATATTGTAATTAGTAATGTACTGTACTGAATAGGATGTGTTTTAGCGAGCGCCAGTTTTTCGCCCGGGAATTCCCCGACCGTTGTTTGTAAATAACTCAACTATCCCGTCAGTCACCGTAGGCGTAACCGGGTTAGAAACATCCTACTATAGGGAATAAGGAAACGGAATTTCGATTTTATTCAGTCCGGTGCATTAGATTATGAAAAATCGAACCATAAAATATGACGTGAACAAGGAGAGAGTGAACATTAGATAGTCCAAAATAATGTTGGTTAAAAAAAGGGGAAAATTAGTCGAACTCGTGATTTTAAACATTACTTCACCGACGTCGTGGATAAATATGTCACCACATTCGGCAATTTTGTTGTGGTTTTCGTTAATTTAATATTAACACCTTTTAAGGGGGGTTATAGTCGAAATAATTGTGGTTAAAAAAAAGGGGACAATTAGTCGAACTCGTGATTTTAAACATTACTTCACCGACGTCGTGGATAAATATGTCACCACATTCGGCAATTTTGTTGTGGTTTTCGTTAATTTAATATTAACACATTTTAAGGGGGGTTATAGTCGAAATAATTTTGGTTAAAAAAAAGGGGACAATTAGTCGAACTCGTGATTTTAAACATTACTTCACCGACGTCGTGGATAAATATGTCACCACATTCGGCAATTTTGCGGTGGTTTTCGGTAATTTAATATTAAAACATTTTAAGGGGGAATTTGATTAAAAAATGATAGGGAAAACAGGTTAATTCTTTTGTTAAAAACACACTTACACAAGAAAAAACTAATTTGGGAAAAATGTAAAATTGCCCTATATCCAAATTTATTTTTTATGAAAAAATTGTATTATCAAAGGCATAATCGAAGCCGCTACATCACCAATAAACCCACCATTCGTAACCATAACTTAATAAAATAAAATATAAAACCCGGAAATTGCATGAATAAAAACTATTGGCTGGGAGCGATTGGCAGTGAGTGCCTCAATTCAAAGTAAATAAACCAGTTACAAGTGTAAATAGTTTTTAGGTAAGACCTTTAATTTGTACGGAAACATAAAAAGTGAACAAGTGAGTGTTTTTAGAAACAGTAAACGCGCCAAACATTCGCTTGTGCTCGCGGGGTTTATTTCAATCGTATCTACAAACGATGGTAAAGAAACGGCGCATTTTTGCCAATTTAGGGTTTAGTAATTATGTATGCATAAATTCAAGTCACGTGAGAAAATATAAACAAATACTTTACATTTCACAAAGAAAATACTGTAGACAACATCATTTTTAACAGTGTGCCTTGTGACTCCGGGGACAGAAAAACCCCGGAAGTTGGAGTGGGTTAAGGGAAGGCCTTTAAAAACACCCTGGTAAAATATTAACATCCCTACATAACGTAGAACCTTGCTGTTATGGACACCTCCAGAAAAACCAGAAAAACCGCAAAACCACCCAGAACGGACAAGGGCCAAAAGGGAAATATTAAAGAAAAAGTTAGGGTTGAAATCAGGGAAGCAAACAAATGCAAGTAAGGTTTGTTCCTGACACACGAAACTATAGTTTGTGTTGAAACCCTAATGGGTTATATAGGTGGCGTGTGATCCTGTTCCGAGTGCAACTTCACGGGTCGCGTTATCGCCGCTCGAGCGCGGGAACGAAAACGAGTTTCGCGTGTTGAAAACAGAAGTAGTTCTGTTTGCATCACTGCCTTTTATTTTCCATGGTTTTGGACGTGATTCCTCGATCACGTAATTCCTGTGCGTAACGAAACCGAAAAAGACTTTAATTTTAAAAGAAGAGAAAAATTAATTTCGTTGATAACGTATTTCGCGTAAAGGCCATACATAGAATAAGATTGACCAACCTTTTTAATGTGTCATAATTTTTTTTTTTTTTTAGAAATATTGGTTAAAATAACAAGCAATTTTCTAATTTTTCAAAATGGCTGGTGGGATACATTTGCGGTGGCCCTACAGCCCAAATATTATGTTTCGCATGACTTTGTGCCGAACTTCATAATTGTATATTACTAAAAGCCAAATCCCATCAATGAATGAACTAACGAACTTCCCTACACTGCAAAAAAATGTGTTTAGCGAGTAAACACTTTTCTTCTTGCTATCAGTTTGTAAACATGTTTATTGTGTTTAGCCATTGAACGTTGATGTTTCAGGGAATTGGATGTGTGCATTTAGTTTCTAAACAAAAAAACATGTTTACAAACTGGGGCCAATTTCATAAAACATGTTAGCACAAAAAATTGCTTAGCACAAAAATAGTTTTGCTCAGTAAAAACAGGTTACCAGCCAAAACTCCATGTGCTTTTAATGCTAAGCAAAAAAAGGCTGAATATCAGTCAGAAACAATCAACATCCCCTGAAAATTAGATTTGTAACCCTGTTTTCCCCAAGAAATGTTTTTCATGCTAAGCAAATTTTTGTACTCTTACATGTTTTATGAAATTGGCCCCAGAGAGCAAGAAAAGTTTTTCCTCGCTAAACACAGTTTTTAGAGTGTAATGAACTAAGTTGTTGGACGTACAAACCTATTCTTTCCGGCCTCAGCACAGATAGACTATTAACTACGGATGCCCGCTAAGCAAAACGTGTGAAAACAAAAGTCGTTTGCGCGGCCTTGCAGTCACGCGAGAACCAGAGATCGCCAGAAATAAACTTCTGAAATTTGTATAGTTTTTCTTTTGAATGACTAGAGAACAACAGAGGCCAACGCGATTAACAGTCGACGTTCGAAATTGAAGTCTTTATTAAACAAAAAAGTCTTCATTAGCTCTTAACTTTAAATTCGTTCAACCCATGCACAGCTTCGGCTCTCGCTCAATAAGAACGCACTATCGGATAACCGTTTCTGCGCGCACAGTGTTTACAATAACAATAGTGAGCTTTGTCTTTTGGACAAGTGTAAAACGTGTTATTGTAGCGCCTTTGTTTTGGTATTTGCAAATGCGTTATTTATTTCGTTTTCTTTATATAGTTTCGCATTTTACTCATAATTATACAACATATAACATTTTAAGATAAATTAAGATGATGTAGGCCTAGTCTACATTTTTTTTATTGTTGTCCTTGCATAGAAACGAAAAAGGTGGTCTGTTAAATCGTTCTTGCGCTCGAACGGCGGGAACGCGACCAAAGAACGTTGCGCTCGGAACAGGATCACACACCACGTATCCATCAAGGTTTTGCACGAACGAGTTCCACGTGTCACGAACGCACCTGTCCTAAATCATTAATACGCGCAGGCGCAGTTTGATTCTAAACTAGCTTTACATAGAAATTGTTTAAAAAAATTCAACATTTGAAATTGAATTAATATACACATACTAAAATTGTAGAACGAACCATAAATTAAAATGATTAGAAGTGACCAGGGGCCAATTTCACGGAGCTGCTATAAGCACACAAATTTGCTTAGCATGAAAAATTGTCCTTGGTAAGGTTACAGACCAAATTTTCACGTGATCTTTAATGTTTTTGATTGATAATCAGCTGGTTTTTGCTTAGCATAAAAACACGTAGAATTTTGGCTGATAACTTGTTTTTAATGAGTAAGACTTGTTTGTGCAAAGCAATTTTTTTGTGCTTGGCAGCTCCGTGAAATTGGCCCCAGCTATTAACTAGGTTTATGTGTGCTGTTTACTGTATAACTTGTTTACTGTAAACTATCATTTTTTTCTAACGAGCCGGAATGCTATAAGGAAACTCAATAGGGAGAAACAGGTATGTCGTAATATGTGACCCGCGCAGCTGGTCTGGTGTGTGTGTGCGTTCCACCCGGATCACGTGTTGGGGAATGTTAATTTGGTATAGAAACGTGATATACCAAGTTACCACCTTCACATGCGACGACTTTGAACGTGCATTATGTACACGTACATGTAATAAAGGGCGTGTACTAGCGCGTCACAGCGCGTCCCCTGCGAAGTTCGTGCAGATCAACTCGTAGAAATGATGTCTATATAAGTAAACATTTGTTTGGGGTCACGCAAATATTTTGAAAAGCAAAATTGCTACTCAATGTGGTCGTGCAAAATCAACGACGAATACGCATGCGCTAGATTATATATACCCGCATTCTAGTATTACTTCCGTTGCCGGCGGGGTATCCGAGAAGCGTACTAAGCGAATAACCAGAACTATACAATGTTTTTGTCAATATTCCCTTCTAATCCCAGTACAAATACTATCCTGATAGTACTCTTCCTTTTGAACTTCTTGGAACTAGTTAAAACAGTTCTCAATCACTATATTTGGCTCGAACAAAATAGATAACGCTGTATGATTAATAGAACTGACATGTTTCTATGGATATTGCGGACGTAATGTACTGTAGGCGTAGTCATTTTCAGTTAGGTTAACCTGCAGATTTGTTTTTGTTTTTGCAATGGTTCACTGGTTAGGGAAGAAATGCGTCAGTGATCTAAAAACAATCGTTGTTTTTTTCATTGACTTTTGGGAAAAATCGCATGGTTGATCTAAACACGAACGCTGCTTTTACTATTTTCGGTTGAAAACAGATCAGATTGTTTTCAATCAAATTGCGGAAAGTACTAGAAAAAGAGATATTGAAATAAATCGAATTTCGACAGGAATTATTCAACCATATGCGGCAAGATACGGGACGGAGTGACCACCTTTGTGGCGGTCATTGTGCTTACCGAATGTTTTGGTTTCTCCGGGATTCTTTTAGTTGTTTTTTTGCCCCGTTTCTGGGGAAATTGACGTAACCGTATGATAATATACGTAGGCGTGTTGCGATCCTTGGGCCGGTTAGGTTAATCGGCGATAATGTGTGTTTGTTGGCAATGGCCCAGTGGTTATGGAAAAAAACCGTCAGCGATCTAAAAACTGTCGTTGCTTTTTATTCCTCGACTTTTGGGAAGAGCCGCGTCATTGATCTAAAAAATAAACATTGCTTTTTCTGTTTTCTCAGTTCTGACCCTCACGGTTTTTTTCTGCAATTTACGACTTTCGGTTGAAACGGATCAGATTTTGTTTTCAATGAAATTGCTGGACGGACTCAAATGGGGATATTGAAATTTGGACAGCAATGAACCATATGAAGCGAGATATGAGACGAAGGGAACCCCTTCCCCCTCCCTCCCCTTCACTCCTCCCTCCTCCTCCCTTCCCCCTCTTTCTTTGTGGTGGTCATTGTTCTTACGGAATGTTGAGGTTTCTCAATAATTCTTTTAGGTGTTTTTGGGTGGTTTTATTTATTTTTTGTGTGGGGGGGGGGGGGGGGGGGGGGGGGGATCTCGCGGTCTTACATCGTGCTGACATTAAACTGGAAACCATTTTTTGTTTCTCCATTTTAACTTTATTTATAATTTCACACAGCAATGTCTCTCACTATGACATAAATATCACCACTTTGCATTGTCGTTTTTCCCCTGGAATAAAACACAAAATTAATAGAAAATATGGCAACACGGAAATTTGGTTTTAACTATTTAACAAACACCTCATTGTTAAAATTGTCAAAAAACAGACGTAGACAAAAAACTCATGATACAATATATTCACAAACCGAAGTATAAATATTTGTATTGCTAATAAACCTTGATATGGTAACTTTAAATATACCTAATAGATTTTAGACACGCAACCCCCACTATACTCTACCGCTGCATTCACAGGTAACAAATCTACCCTCTACTATAAATATACATCATGTAGTTACAACTCACTATTCCCCAAATCACAACAAATATTGCAGAAAAAAACCACCCCAAAACAACAACTTTCTAGGAAATAAGGCGTTTCTAATTTCAAATGTTGAACCATAACAATTGATTGGGGCGGGTTTTGAACCTAGAACCTCCATTTTGCCGTTCAATGTTTTATTTCTGGTAATATGTAAATCTCAAATCTTCGATATTTCAGTAACTATCGACTTAAAAAGCCAGGTTGGGGGAAAAAAATGGGTTACAAATCGATAAAAACCACAAATTGACGACACGTTTCACTGAAACTTGCTCTACAAAAAACAAATTCACACAATATATTTACATAACCTTTATGTACAACTTTTCGTTTAAAATACCTAAATGTTGTTGATATCTTGCAATCCTTATACAACCAGAATAAAGGCCCACATAAAAAGTAAACAAAAAACAATAATATTAACATAATAATAATTAACTATATATACAGACAAATAAATCTTTGTTAGTAAAAACTGCACCAGGCTATTTTAGAAAAAAAGTAGTATTTTCAATAAAACTTTTCAATACAATTGAATGACAAAGTGGTTTTTTTCCCTAATATTTAAAAATGTATAAATATCAAACTTTTGTATTGCTTGTTGTGGACGTGTCATTGGTGAATTGTTGTAGTCACTATTAATTGTTTGGTTTAATATTAATAATAACATAATCGATCATTAAAAACGTATTATTAATTGTCCAAAACAAATGCCCATCGAGCTTACAAACTTTGAAGAAAAAAAAATATGCATCAAAATACATTATTAAAAGAGCAGTCATATCAAAATCATCAAAAAAACTGATATAAAAGAGTTTTTTGGTAAAAAGGCATTTGGTTTGCATTCCATTATTGCAAAACAAAAAAGAGCTTCCAAAAATGGCCGATATAAAATACTGAAATTTTCTAAGAATTCATATCAATGTACTTCATTTTTTATGAACTCGGGAAGGTAATATAATATTGATTGAAATACTGTCAACTTTGTTTCGATTATAAAGGCACCACAACTTTTTGTTGGCAGAATTTGGATGGAATTAGGCTGTCGATCACAAAATACAAAAGGCACTGTACTAAGATACACAATATTTGGACGAATTCATTGGTATTTAAAAAACTATTCAGGCACATGATTTTAGATATAAAATATGGGCAATTTATCGATGAATTATTGAAGCAAACGATAAACTACTCAGAGTTCACAGAGGTCCAAGTAAAAAAAATGTATGATTTGTAACTAGAAAAATGTTGAAAGTGTTGTGGTAGAGGAGCGTCTCGAAGCGGTCGCGTTTAAGTTTCCCAACACAGGAATAAACTCTGAAAGATGATCACGAGAAGTGTTTCCAACTTTGGGTCCTTCTCGTCTCATCTCTGTTGGCGACTTTGGAACATATTTGCTCCTCAAAAGTGATGTTGGCCTCTTCCAGAGCTATCCAATCCTCGCTCCCTATGGCAGGCAATAAATTATAAAAAATGATCACGAGAAGTATTCCCTCTTGCGGCTAATATTCTTTGTCTTCTGTTGCTTGTCCTTGAAGGTGATGTTGGCCTCTTCCATGATAGAGAGCAGACATGCTTCTCGAGAGCATTCTCATCCCCAGCTCCCCAACAGGAATAATTTCTGAAAGACGATCATGAGAAGTGTTCTCGCTTGCGGGTCCTTTTCTCCGTCTCGTGTCTATTGTCCTCAGAGCCTACTTGCTCCTTGAAGGTGATGTTGGTCTCTTCCATGATAGAGAGCAGACATGCTTCCCGAGAGCATTCTTATCCCCAGCTCCCTAACAGGAATAATTTCTGAAAGACGATCACGAGAAGTGTTCCCGCTTGCGGGTCCTTTTCTCCGTCTCGTGTCTATTGTCCTCGGAGCCTACTTGCTCCTTGAAGGTGATGTTGGCGTCTTCCATGGTGGAGGATGAGATACGCGTCTCGAAGCGGTCACGTCCTCTCTCCCGCCTCTTCCGGATGAAGCTGTGCGTCAGGAGCTGCGTGGCTGTGGGTCTCTCATTCTGTTCTCTAAAAAAACAAAACCGAAAAGGAACTTTTTATTTGGGGAATTATGAGACAAGGTTTGGCAATGTTGTTGAATGTGGTAATTGTTTCCATCAGAGGTTTCATTTGAGAGTTGTTAATCAGAGTTCAACTATTTTGCAGAAGATTCTGTGCTTACGGTTAGCATATTTCAATGAATAGCGTGGAATTATGGCTTCTGCGCATGCTTACATCTCGCGACTAAGGATTCTGTGCTTAGAGGGTTAGCGCCTATTAGGAAACCTATTTTGGTAAGCAAATATTTTGTGCGCTTAGCGTTTCTTAAGAACTTGACCTCTTTTAGGACTGACCTCGCCAAGCAGGCGTTGACAAACTCCCGGGCGTAGCAAGAGAATCTCTCCGGCAGTTGAGGGATGGGTCCTCCTGAGCCGATAGCAAAGATGGCCGACATGGGGGGCATCTTGGACCACGGGGGCTTCCGGGTTGCCATCTCGAACACAGTGCAGCCGATACTCCTGAGGAAAACGGGAGGCAGGCAATCGCAAGACGTCAATGGTCACTTGTCATTCACAAGACATTCACGAGACAATCGCTAGACAGTCATACCCACTCACCATATATCGGATTTCTTCCCATGCCCGGTTTCCATGATGACTTCCGGTGCCATCCAGTACGGAGTCCCTCTCATGGACTTAAGGAGGTTCTGGCTCTGGCTGATGTTGATGCAGAGTCTCTTGGCACAGCCGAAGTCAATCAGCTTGATAACGCCGTTGGACATCAGCATGATGTTGGCACCTTTGATGTCTCTGAGATATCACAAGATTTAGAGCTGTCATTTACTTCTCTTCATAGAATTTTACAATTTAAAAAAGAATCCCGAAGGGAAACTGACTAGGTTAATTATAATATACTTTTTTTTTAAGATTTGAACAAAGATTTTGATTGGAGCGGGGCTTGACCCTTCGATCTCCAGATTACTGTTTCTTAGAACTTTAATGATGCAAGGCTTCTCAAGCTTCTCAGAATCGGGGTTTCCAGGTTTCCCGAAAAATTTCAAAAGTTCCACAGGTCGTTTTCCTGTAAAGCACATAATGTACCTCATGAGGAAAAACTGGTCAGAAGACAAAACGTCAAGCTTTGTCTACTGCAAGTGGCTGGTTTCCAGGTTATTTATGCTTAACTCACGAATCTGCTAAGCAGCTACCTCCTGTTTTCTCACCTGTGGATGACGTTCTTGGCATGCAGGTACTCTGTCCCTTGCAGGATCTGCTTGGTGTAACGGCAGAAGACGGGCTCCTCCAAGGCCCCAAAGCGGG
Organism: Crossaster papposus; assembly: GCA_037893245.1. Taxonomy (NCBI): domain Eukaryota; kingdom Metazoa; phylum Echinodermata; class Asteroidea; order Velatida; family Solasteridae; genus Crossaster; species Crossaster papposus. The sequence continues at coordinate 918,768 of JBAIAA010000307.1, forward strand.
CTAACAGAGAGGCGATAGAGCCGCCGGGGATGTACTGCATGAAGATGTTGACGGTGTTGCATTCGAGAGAGACGCCCAGGAACCTACAGGGTCAAGAACGGAAAAACACCATCGGGGGAGTCAGGTTGGCGTAGCGTTTCTTTCCTCGCTTTCCACTGCTGTGACCCAGGTTGGAACCTCCACCTATTCCTGTTTCCCCAAGCTTCGCCCCAGATACTCACCCTACAATATTGCGATGTCTGAGTGTCTTCAAGAGCTCCACCTCCTCCTGTAGTTTCTCATACTGCTGTCGGGATTTGTGTTTGTTGTCCTTATCCTTTAGTTCCACCTGCTTAACGGCGATCAACTGGCCAGTATTCGTCAGGCCGCAGTATACCTGATCAGAAAAAAACCCACAGGAATGAGGAAGTGTCGTGGAACAGGTCAATCAATTAACTGTGAAGTGTGCCATGGCACCAAAATTGTTAATCATTTTTTTAATAATTTGTAACTACTTCATTATCTTTTGAGTAACAATTTTCATACTCCTATAGTTCAAACCTAGTTCAAACCTGTAGAGCTTCTTTAACCCTTGTTGAACACAGGTTGTGTCCTTGGGCAAGCCACTTCACCTTAATAACTTGCTTCTCTCCACCCAGGAGTATAAATGGGTACCGGCATCAGCTGGAGAGTAACCTTGGATGGACTGGCATCCCATCCAGGGGAGAAAAGAAATAGTCTTAGTAGTTTCATGCCACTGAAACTGGGGATAAATATTCCACCACCTTACCACTCCAAAGGCTCCCCTGCCCAGGATGTTGCCCTTCTTCCAATGAAGCAACCCTCCCTCTGATTCTGACAAGTTGGTGCTTGAGCTGTGGCTCCGCTCGCTACTCAACCCGCTGGATTGCGTGTTCTGCAACTGAGGAACAAACAACCAAACCATGAGTTTAAATAACAAAGTCTCTATGTTTTTACTATCAGTAAATGCTTGTAATTCAAAATTTAGTATCCATTATAAACCCAATTCCAATATTACCTCGCTGCTCATTGCAGAAAAAGTCCTCGTTAGGATGTCACTAGCCTCTGACACTGCCAGGCTGCGGTTCAACCAATCGGAGGCCTCAGCTCCAAACCCTATGGAGTCCGCATCGCCCTCTCTGGACTGCGGTCGGAGAGTCGGCGACGGGAAGTCAAAGTGGACGTCCCCTGCCTGTGAGAGGACCGTGCTCAACTCCTGTATGGCATTAATGGACATGTGCTGCACGTGGTCAGTCAAGAGCTGCTCCTTCTCGTGGACGAAGGCAGCATCGTCATCATCATCATGGTCATCCTCGGTGATGTCGTTGAGGAAGACTTCAGAACCCTCGGAGTAGTTGCTGGGCTTGCGTCGAGCCGGCAGGTCACTGGACTGGTCCCCATTGGATGCCTCTTCCAGACTCCTTTTCCTGTTTCTGTCGAGATAAATGCACACTTATCAATTCCTTGTTGGGGAGGCAAGGTTGGTGGTCACAGAATAAAAGGACTGAGGTGGAAGTTGCAAAATATAACACTTCACCTATGTTTTACCAACCACAAATTAAAAAGATTCAATTCGAAAAAGCAATCTTTCTTTTGCCGACAGCAAAAATAAGACGCCAAGTGCGACTATCTACAGTAAGTGGAGTCGACAAACTATGTAGCTACATATGTGTAAGGATATCACCAGATAAAAGGAACTAACTTGTGCTGCTCTTGACGATGCCTTAGATTGATGACCTCTGGCATAGAGTTTCCTCTCCTCCGAGTTGGTGACTCATTGGACGATGACGGCGGACTGAAATTCTTATCAGGAAGTCGGCTCTTCAAGGGCGATACCATATCCTCCACCTGACTGCGCTCTCTCCAATTCGACCTCAACTTTGACCCGTGGTCCTCGAACCCTTGAGCCTCCAAGAAGGTCGCTACTGGGTTCCCAATCTCGGACTCTTTCTCCCAGGAGTTCTTGACCCGAACAACATTTTTGACATTTTCCCACTTCGCTGCATCCTTTTGGTTTTCAGGCACCTTGGCTGGAGGCTCGCTGTGTCTTCTCCTGATGCTCCCACGGGGGACCCTGGTAAGCTCTGAGATGTTACTGTTAATCTTAGACGGCAGAGGGGGCTTGTGAGATACTTTTTCATCAGAGGTGCTGTCATGCTCACCATTTGCTTCTGCAGAAGGCTCGGGAAGCAGACCCCAGTCTTGGGCATTCTCCATCTTTGATATTTCCCTGGCAAGTTCTGTTCTTAACATCATACTTCTCGGCGAGGTCGAATCCTGTAATCTGAACAGCCGAAGGAAGTCTGGGTTGGTTTCGTACGAGGATACATCTTCGCCATCTATGTCATTCGTGCCTCCTTCAGCCAGCTTGTTTGATGTCCCTGAAGTGATTATTCGTGGAGTATCAGACTGACTTCCACCATCCTCAACTACACCTGGTTGACCTCTCTCTTCTTCTGATGCAGCCAACTCTGATAGGGGCTTCAGGTTGAAAGATAATTGATTAGCAGGTGGGAGGTCTGATCCTGGCTTAATGTTTTCCTTGATGTTGTGAGGTTCTTCTGGATGGTTGTTTCCTTCTATTGCAAGTCTTTCAACATTCTCTTTCTCAAAACTGAACTTTTTTGAGCTGCTTCCTCGACTATGCTGGTCGGTCCCAACGGAGCTGTTGCTTTTAAGGGAGTCCCCAAACTCTTTGATGGTTCCCATGGTGTCCGGGATGAAAAGGGGCGTGTCCACCTCCAACGGACTCATGATGTTTGCAATATTGCTCAAGGTGGCGGGGCTGATGGAATGAATCTTGCACAGCTCGTTGAGCATGAGAGTGTTGTGTGGGCTGAGTTTGGGACTTCCCTCACTTCCTGACAGGGGATCAGCCTCCGAGGATGAATCGCAACTGCTGTCCAGGGCAGACCGATTGTGGACAATGATGTCCGACGTTTCGTTCTTCTCCGTCTGTATATGCCAGCCCTGGCCAGTGATAAATGCCTTAGTAGCAGAGTCAGCTTCACTCAACAGGTGAAGATTGTCAGGTTTGATTTTCGACTTCAATTTTATTAGCGGTCTCAACTTTCCCTTCTTCTGTGAGCTGACGCCGTCTGGCTCCTGCTTCTTTTTAGCCTTTTGGCGTGACTTCCCACCACTTCCAGGCCTACCGGCTTTTCCTTTCTGCGTATTCTGACCTGTGATGGCTATCTTACGGAGGCTTCCTTTCGAGGGTTTTCTAGGAGTCTCCTTGGTGCTTACGATCCTTCGCCTTGGCTTTACGAGTGTACTGGACTTGACAGGATTTGGGCAGCTGCTTGTGGACGAAAGCTTCTCTCTCGGCTTCCAAGATATTGGCGTGGGTCCCGATTGCGGCTGCATTATTTGCATGAATTCCATGACATCACAGATGACTGGCGTGTGCTCTTTGATGATTCTAGGGTCTCGGGGAATCTCCTGGGAAGAGTCGCTTCGAGGGGACACTTCAGGAGACTTGAACTTATTCCAGTGAAACTTTGTCGCAGCGGGGTTTGGGAGCTTAGGACTGATGGGGCTCAGAGATTTGTTTGTATTCCATGCAGCCTCTTTTCCCTCATATTTATGAACAGGAGGAGTTTGTATCCTCTTTCTGGGCATTGGAAGCTCCTGACCGATCAGCGTAGCCTCGGAAACAGATTTCCCAACTGCCTTGATTCCAGATTTTGCCACACCTCTCAATCTGCTTTCAAGTTCCTTTTGGTCTTTTTTGGGTTGTGTTTTTACAGCAGGGATGATTCGTCCGCCCGCCTTCCGAACAACCTTTCTTTGTTTCGACATCTTTGCCTGATTTAAAACATCCACTTCTTTGATACAAATCTTCACAGTTTCTTCGGGTGGTGCAGCCCCCATCACGCCAACTTCCTGCTCTCCTTTTTCTTCGTCTGAGACAAAGACAACCTCCTCGTAGACCTCCTCAACACTCTCCAATGAATCTGACTTGCTCCGAGTTGACTTTGACTGTGAAGGTTCCTCTTGGTTTTTCTTGTTTTGCTGTACCATCGATGATGTTTGATCGTTGGAAACATTTTTTATGAGTTTAGGATCTGTGATCATTTTTCCAAGTATCCCAGACTGATCATCGTTGCTTTTATGGGATTTACCCTGTTGGGGATCAAGTCTGGCTCTCTGAGTAGGTAGCACCTGTTTCTCATCACTTGTACAAGTTTTGTCCGTCTGTTCTTCCAGGTCTAAGCCCACACCTTCGTCAGAAGACAGAAGCTGTCCTGTGTTAGTCATCTGGTTAGTTTTGCTTTGCTTGGCATCACGAAGACCCTGCACCACATTTCTTAGTTCGGTCTTCAGCTGAGAGGAGCTGGACCCAAAGCTTTTTGAGAGGGAAGGCTCTCCCTTGGAGGTCTGTATTCTTGGCGAAGCCTTCTCTGTCGACCCTGCTGGCGACTTGGATCCTTGGCCATATCCAGGCCTTGGACTAACCTTTGGCATATCGCCTGATACTGACAGTGGCTGGGTTTTACTGGGGGTTACTTCTGCTCTTGATGCTGAAGACTTCTGAAGAGAATGCGATTTACCCTGTTTGTTACCCTGCTCGGTTGCTGGCTTGCTAGTTCCAACATTCCCTTCTTGCGACGTACCAACACTCTTTCTCACACTATCAGACAGTTTGACACTGCTCGCCTTCTGTTCTGACTTTGCATCCGCATTTTTCTTCGATGACCCTTGATCTCCTAGCCTTTCCAACAGCCGTTTTGTTTCCGCACTCTTGTATTGATTCACTGCACTGCTTGCCCCGTCATGGCTACTGGATTTGGCCCGACTGTCGGGTTTGTTTACTGCTGTTTTATGTACCGTTTGTTCTTCTGTACTGTTCTTTCTCGAAGAGCTATGGCTGCTTCCTGAGGTAGACGCAAGTTTAGTGGAATTAGACCCTTTTATATTTGCATTATCAACCTCTACCTTCCTCACCACAGGTTTTTCAGCACTTTTACGCAGGTTTTCAGACTGATTACTTACTGCTGTTTCATGTTTAGCTCTGTTTAATGTTATTGGTTGAACAACGCTTTCATATTGAGATCCAGCAACTGTTTCATGTTTCTTTCCGTTAACAATTGGAGCACTTGTTGACGTATCTCCAGAAAGTGAAATGGTTGTCTGATTCGATAAATGTGTCTTGCAACTAGTTCTTTCAGATTTTACAATAGAGTCCAATTTTTGTATAGTGGTTGCCACATTTTCAAATTGTCTTCCTGTGTCTACTTCCCCAGTGTTGCCTATTTTACCATGTGAACTAAAAGAACTGTTTGGACCAGCTTTTCTTGAACTGCTTCCCAGACAAGCACTTGAAGATTTTGAAATATTCTTGGCAGGGTTGTTTGTTTCAAGTTTCGTCGTTGGGTGTTGATTCTTCGTAGGTGCAGAGCCAGTGTTTTCCACAACCAACGTTTTGGCAGAATGTAGCGATATTTCGGTCGTTGCTCTTGTGTCCAGTTTCTTTCTAGAGGCCATTCTCTCTGTGGTTGATGGCGGTCTGGTGACCACGTTTGTAGTTCTCGCCTTGACGGAAGAATCTTTGACCCTGGTTGCAGACGGCGTCATGTTAACTCCGAGACGATTTGTAACCAGACATCGGATCGGCTGTTCTCCCTCAGGTCGTGGCAGCAGGGGACTGGGCGTCGACAGGGTGCTTGCCGACGACGAAGAGACGCTATCAGTCGTTCGTGACCCCTGACCCGAGTCGGTCGAAACCTCTTTGTTCGGGTCCACGACACGGGTGTCTTCGATGCTGAAAGCTTTGGAATGATTCAGAATAGACTTGGTCCGAGTCAGTGTCAGGCGCTCGCAGTGCGACTTGCGCTCTCCCTTCTGATTGGCATTTGGAGAGTTGCCGTGCGAAGTTTGCAACTGTCCATCTTCGGGCTCCGCATCTTCATCGTCAAACTCAAAAATGGTGGCCTGGACATTCTCGGAGAAGTGCGAAGGGGAGAGGGGAACGACACTGCGTGACGTCGGGTTGAAGAGCTGTATTGGGCTTGGTGTGCTCAGTCGGAGATGCATTTGTTCTGGAGGGTAAACAGAAGTGAGGAATTTAAAGTTTATCAACTGCAACACATAAGAAGGGTTCTGTAACTTGGATGCACGTGGTGCCGTCTTACCTAGATTCAGATGGTTGAGCGGCATGCTGGACCGGAAGGATATTCTCTTCGGAGGCGGGGTACTAGACTTTAGACTAGACTCGTCCTCCAGGCTGATCGTGCTGCCGGAGCTCCCGACAGACTTGTGGTACTTAATCCCTAAAATGAAATATAGGAATTTCTTGTTATTAAACCAAGCCTCTTCAAGTGTAGCTGTGTAACATCGCTCAAATTGAGGAATCCAGCTAAATTGTCTTTCTCTTGAAAGAAGAAATTGTCAAATCTTGTTGTACCTTTCTGGATGTAGTTCATGCAAGCCCCGGTAAGGTCGTGCACGCTGGGGTTGGACCCCCTCCTACCTGCCGATAGTCGCCTCTCTGTTGGCGGGATCGGGTTAACGGAAACGTCCACTCTGTCCTGACGGCGGCGCTCAAGAAACGGAGCAATAGGCCCGGACACCAGCCTGTGGAATCTAGCACGGCAAAAACATCACGACGATCAGACTTGCAGGTACCAGAACAATCTAACAGAAACCTTTTTTACAATTGTTTGTAAATGCAAATCGCCTATCACAAGGCCAAAGGCCACTCGAGGTGTGGGCTACAGAGGAAAGTGTGGAAGAACCAGCCCCTCACACTGAAACAAGACAAGATAATCTAATCTCTTCACAGTATACCACTAGGATTATACGAGAAACATACCTAATGTCTCGCAGGTTTTCGTCCAGATCTAGGCCTACCACGGAGACGGGAACCTGAGGAGTGTCGGTCATTACCTTGGAAATAACCGGATCCGCTGCACCAAAATGTAGCGAAAAGAACCAGATTTACAAAATGAAATAATTATGTCATTGTATTCAATTTTCAATTTGCACAAAGTTGAATTGACAACATTTGTTGACAATCACTTACAATTTCTCTGGCAAAGTTTGGCGTGTGCCCTCGTTCTCTGGTTCCTAAGCTCGGTAGTGCTTTCTCCACTTGGCATTGTGTGAGTGCGTGAGCGACCACCAAACAGGGACCTGACCAAATAAGACAAAATCAGAAAAACCGCTGAGAAATTTCGGAATTCATTGCAGTACTTTTTAAACTGTTGTTTCCGAATAGCACCTTGTAGATGTGTACATCTGTGTACAATTGATTTCTGCTTTCTGCAAACCAATGCTTTATTCAACCATTTAAAAGTGGTCGTCAGTTGACCCTATGGAGCGCCTCGTAAGTCAGATTTACCTGGCTGTCTTTTTGCTCTTCTCTGGGGATGCAGCGGGTGAGGAGGAATTGGTTTTGTGATCCAAGACTCGAGGGGTCTTAGGAGGAGCGGGAAGTCTGCCCGATGAGGTGCCATTCTTGGAGGTGGTTCTGGAAAGACCCAGCTTACGGGGAGATGAGCTGAAGAGAAGGAATAAAACGCAGAGTTTTCAAATCCACCTGGGCTAATAGAGCTCAAGTTGACCCCAAAATCTAGCAAGATTTTGTGCGATTACGCCAGATTATTCTTTGGGATTTTGTTTTCCTCCCACCTCTGAAACTTTACATTCTTCTCATTGTCTTCTCTCAGCAAGTTTTTTTCAGGCTTGCGAGCTACAGTGCCTAGGGCGCCTTTGATGAATCCTTGATTTTATTACCAATATTAATAATATTCTTCTTTCGTATGATGAGCAACTTAACGTGTTGCTACATACATCGGTTTGATGACATTAGTGAAAACAGGGTGGACCCCGTGAAGGTTGTCATCTCCCACCCCATTAATAATATTAATAATTATTTGGTGACTGCCTGAATGCTCAACAGTGGCATGTGTAGGTCAACCACGAGAAATGAAATACCTTGGGGTGCAGCGACCGCTCTCGATGTCTCTCAACATCTGTTCCTCGGCCAGCATGGCCTTATGGGCCTCCGTCATCTTGTAGACAATGCGCTCTGTCATGAGAGAAAACCAAGACATTTTGCTAGTTGGTGCCCTAAGCTGAAAGTATTTTTAAGTGCTTGAAAGTGGTCACATTGTGGACATTTTTAGAAGCTCCAAGGGTGTACTTACTTTCCGGTGTGGCGTTGAGGGACGATCCGGATCGTGGGGTACTGCTGATAGATTCCATGGTCATTCTGTCCTCTACTCCCATCCCTCGATGCTCGGCCATACGGGACGGGGGTTTGACTGGGGTTAGAACCATGTCCCGTTTGGCTTGGGTAGCCTCGGTCCATGCTTCTGTGCAGGCAAACAAATATATAATGTTGGTAGTGCATAACCTTGCTTTACAATTTTTTCCCCCCCAGAAATCCTTTTTGCAGTACCCGATGCTACCGGTATATTAGATTCGAACCACCCAGCTGACTTCAACCAGCCGGTGATCAAGTGGTAAGACATCCGCACTAGTAAGTAGGAAAACGTGGGTTCGAGTGGCACCCAGGAAGCTTAATAGTTCTCGCAAGCCCTCAGAAAGCACAAGTATACAGCACGTGCACCTTTTATATAATATTGAATTAAACCCACCTCTAAGGGTATGTTTGATTTTCTTTGTCTTGGCCACGTCGACCGGCGTGTTCCCGCTGTCGTCTACTAGCGTAACGTCTGCGCCATGGTTCAGTAGCTTGGTTGCTGCCTGCAGCTGCCCAGAGCACGCCTGAAATAAACGGTGACTTTGTTATACAAATAAACCTTCACAGACAGTTTTATGACGGACAAAACCGAAGCTTAACCAGTTCGCTTAACCGAGGTGCGGGAAATTGTTTAACTAAATTCGATCCAAGGCGGGTTCAGGTCGATGTACCGGGAAGCACACCCACGCATTTCCGACCTTGCTCGCTGCTGACAGATATTTCCGGCCTTATCCGTCGCGTGTTTATGCGTCATCTGTTTTAAACCTGGGGAAAACTTTGCGTGTATACGTCCTCCGGCGAACTGGTTATTCACAGCCCAGTTTTCCTGAAATACCTATTGGAGACTCACTACAACGTAACTCACCGATACGTGTAGCGGTGTTGCCCCCGCATACCCGCGTGCATTGACGTCGACTCCACAATCCAGCAATGCTACTAGTATCGCTACCTGACCACTCTGCGAGGCCGAGTGGAGGGGCGCCAGCGATCGCCGGTCCCTCGCCTCTAAGATGGCCGGATCACTCATCAGAACTAAGGCAATCTCCTCCGAGACTTTGGCCTTGGATGCAGCGGCAAAGTGGAGCGGGGTTCGTCCCTGGGCGTCGTGCGTGGTCAGGTCGGCTCGGTGAAGGAGCAGCTCTCGGACTACGGCTTGTGGACTGTAGTTTTCCAATGCTGCACCGACTGAAGAAGTAGAAGAAGAAAAAAAAGACTGCTAACTTGTTCTGTGGAGTGCCGTGGCCTCGTGGTCTGAAGTATTGAATTTGTGGTATGTGGGTAAAGCTGCAGGTGTGGGTTAGAGACTGGCCCGGTGCTATAGTGTGTGTACCCTTGGGCAAGGTTCTTTGTCAATCTTCGCTTCTTTCTGCCTATAAATAAATGGTGGGCAGTAACGGTTGATATTATTAGCTCTGTTTTGCGTCGAAATGGCATCATCGAGCTGTATACTCTGCGAGGGAGCTGAGATGGTAATTGGATTGTTTCATTGGCCAAATGACTGGGGTAATAATGATAAAGCTCATTATTTGTATTTTTCTGGAGTATGATGGGGGAATTTGAATGATTTTGTTTGCATCATGCAGAACCAATCTCTACAGTCCGCTCACTTTTTTTCTTTCTACTTCTGCTTACAAAAAGAACACCAACTTTTGCTTACTCTGCTCAAAGAGATCCACATCCCTGGTAACCAGTAGCAATGGTGTGTAGCCATCGGCGTTACGACAGTTGATGTCGAGGATTTTACTCTCGCTCTGAAACAAAACAAAACACCAAGACGCACGATTTAAATGTGAACAACTTTACAGATGTAACCACAGTGTTCCCACTGAACTATCAAACCCTACTGGGAATTTTCCGAAATCATTGGCCTTTACGATTGGACAATTTGAGCAAATAAGATCCGGGCCCAATTTTATAGCGCTGCTTAACAGCCGATTTTGTGCTTAACACAGCCTCCGTCATTTCATAGACACTGTTAACTGAAATTGAGCCCTGTTGTTTTTTTCTCTCCAAATACCGGATGAAACCTTAAGGGCTGATCAGAAACTATCTGTAGTCACTTCTACTTACTAACAGTCGTTGGACCACGTCAACGTTCCCCTGCCACGCGGCTTGCAGCAGGTGTCGCGGCGAGCAACCCGCCCTCTCCACCGACTGCAGCAGGGCGGTGAGAATCCCCGGCTTGGCCACCTCCATGGCCGTCTCGTTGTCATGGTTACGAATGGTGACGTCGACGCCGTACTTCAGCAGAAGTTGGACGATCTTGAGGTGGCCATTCTTGGCCGCCAGCAGGATCGGGGTGTCGCCAGTTCGCTTATCCTTCACGTCGATATTCACAATCTGGTTAGAAAAAACACTTGTGGTAATTTTCTTGACGTCTGTAAGCCTTAAAAATTCCATCCCATTTGTTTTTCTACACAAGTACACAACGAAGCTACAAAAGTTATGAAAATCTTCAACAAAAGAGCGCATGATAACTTAAACTATACTTAAAAACATAGGATGAGAACTGAAGCGAGTTCAATTTGCCTTTTTACAAACCTCGCTACTCCGTCTGCGGAGGAAGTTCTCAACTCGCTCGTAATCGCCGTCACGGGCCGCGGCCAGGAAGAGATTCTCCACGTTCTGGGCGTTGCCCGAATTGAAGATCTGCATGGCAAAGTTGTGGTAGGGCTTGAGTAGGTCACGGTTCCGGTAGGAGCCTGCGGAGCCAGTGCTACTGCTACTCGCTGCGCTGCTGGATGAATCGCTGGCGACGGACGGGGGACGGCCAGAGAGGGGGGCTGAGGAAGCCGCCCTTGCACGGGCTGAAAGAGAGACAATTGCAAAAATAAGTGGTTTTTGTTTGCCCTAAGCAAGGCTATAAAAACCACTCCAGGAAAAGGACTAGGAAGAAGAAAGATAAGCGAAATAAGAAAATCCAGAAAGCTGGATGTAGGAATTGATTATTTCAAAAGTACATGTAGTTTACATCATTTATCACAGTGCCACACAATTTTATTTTTTTTCGGAGGGAGATTGCTGAGAAGAATTGTTAAGAAAATAAAAACGGCATATACGTACCTGGCCTGGGTACGGGCCTGGGTGCGGGCCGGGGGCTTGGCCTGAGCAAGTCAGCAGACATGCCGAACAGTGCCCTCGTGTGTCACTTCAGGAAAGACGGGAACAGACGACGGGGAAGGGGGACAGATCATCGGGGACGCCATCATGGGAAGACTGCAGAGAAATCTGCATGGGATGACTGGAAAACCTACCAAAAATACAGACTTTTAATTAACAAACATTTTGTAACTGTGTAATTCGTCGCCAATTCTGCTGTGTTCGTTGTACGAGGGTATTAGCTTTTTTAGTTTACACGTCATCTATACCTTTTTACTTTACTTGACTTTATTTCTCGGGATAAACAGTAAAACCAAAGACAAACAAATTAAGAACAACAAACAGAAAACAAAACGGAGCTAACTGCTCCCGAAGGATCACCAAAATGAGACAAAGTCACTGAAGAAGGGCTCTCCTAACTAAAGGTCCAACGTAAACATGAAATTAAATACAGTAAAATACAATAAAATAAAAAATAAAATAAAACATAATAAATTCAATTAAACAATGAATCTTGAGTAACTATAAATTCTGGATCCAACAGAGCAACTCACACGCGTAGCAGTCATTCACTAAACACAAGGGCAGACAAACAAAGTGACAACAGAAGATACTACATTGTGTATGTTGTCCTTGAGCAATCGTCTTTTGTTGAAAGCACGTACTCCTCGGGCATAACGGTGGCGTGCTTAGATGAGAAAGTGTTATAATATAGGCACAAAAGGGCACGCGAATCACGCAAAGCCTTGTCCTTGGGTGTAATGGGCTAACAGGACTGGTGTTTAGGGTACATATTGTACTCGCGTCATTTGTTGTTGTAAAGAATCCTGTAAAATCCCTAAAACCTTTATTCACCATGCATTTTTTTTTTTATGGCACGTTTTTATAACTGTCTTGCTGATGTATCTCAACCTTCAAAGCAGCATTAAGCCCTGAGTAATCTGCATGGGATCTTTCCTTTGTTGAGCACTTTCGAAAAGGGTCGGGTTGTTTGTTGTAGAGGATCTTTCCTCGCCTTTCCCCGCTGTGACCCGGGTACAAATCCCGCCTGGGCCAATATGTGGATTGGGGTTTTCCTCCCACTTTCTTAAACACAAATTTGGATCAGGGCTGTTAAAATAGGGTAGGCCGAAAACCATAAGCAAAACTGATTATTATTTTTATTATTTAGCCTTTACACCAGATGGAATTATTGATCAAATAATAAAATTCTCAAACCCTCTACGTGTATTTTGGAGCATCTAGATATTACAAAATAACAAATAAAGTCTAAAATCATGGCATAATTATATGTACAGAGTCATTGAGATCGTAGTGGTCATAGTCCACAGATGTACATAGTTAAGTAGCAGCTTGCGTTGATCCCAGTCTACATAATGTTAATGTAGAAGTGGTTTTTTGTACCCTAACGACACCTTTGCACCCATTGACCTCATCAGACAACAAAGCAACTTTCCTATCTCCTATTTCCCCCCCCCCCCCCCTCCTCTCCTCTCCGCCTTCTATCCTTTGTCCTCTTCTTTTCTCGCATCACTGCCTCAGCAATCAACGATGCGGCAATGGTAGCGAGAGCATCACTCAAGTGCGCTCTGAGAGCCGACACGTGGCTCGCCAGACACCCGCCGTTCTAACGAGGTTGGCGTGTCTTTGTTTGGGTCTGAGGCGATTGCTTTGTCATGGTAAATGTCTGTACTGTAACTGTTGAAGTATGTACATCATGTAGCACCACATCTCGCTACTTTCTTTAATAATTGATGAACACGCACTGGCATCTAATTATGCTAATTGCCAAATAAGTTGGCACATTTTGTCATAATTTGCAGTGAAGTTGCAGTAAAATTGATGTGGATCTGTATAATCAAAAATAGTATTTTACTCTTCACTGTAAAAACACAAATTAAGCAAAAATGCATGTTTGTGAACAGGTGTGTAATTATTTGCCACTGATGGGTTTCATATTCATATTAGTGAGTGAGTGAGTTTTTAGGGTTTAACGCCGTACCAGCATCAATGGCCATATTCACGGCGGGAACAAATTTCATTTAACAATTTTTTATTTCATTCAACAATTAATGTGAAGAAGTTACAGTTTTAGAGGTGGGAGGAAAACCCGAGAACATATTCATATTAAGGTACATACATTTACACATTGCATTTAAACAAATGTGTACAACTTTTGCTGTAATTTTTAGAATGGATGGATTTTGGGGGTTATTTAGTACGACTGTTGAAAGTGTGAGTATTACGGATACATCCAATTGCAAAATAAAATATTTCCTGTTTCAGAAATTGGAAATACAGTATTTGAAAAAACAAGTATTATTATAATTTACAGAAGTATAATGTGTATAAATTATTTTATCCTATAAAATAATATATGTATGCATATAAATGAATTCAATATTTTAACATCACCGAGACAAGGCGCGGGATTATTTTTAACGAAACTTGATCTGAGGCGGGTTTAGGTCGATGGTACCGGGAAGCACACCCACGCTATTCCGGCCTTGCTCGCTGCTGACAGACATTTCCCGCCTTGCTCGTGACGTGTTTTACATCATACGTTTTGAATGTGGGGACAATTTTGCGTGTATAATATATACGTCCTCCGGCGCGAACTGGTTAAAACTAAAAACAAAAAATATCGGAATGAACTTACTGGTAAAAATGAAGCTTCCCCGTTTATGAAACCACGAGCCCAAAGTACCATCAACTCCTGCAAGAAGTGAATAGCCAGCATCTACAGTCTATTTCATGCTGTAGCCTAATTCATCAGAGCATACACGTTGGTACCGTGCAGTGTACATGTACATGTACCATAGACTAGCGAGACGTATACACAAAGCATCTATCTATCCATCCATATAACGGTACATACTACCGGTACCACTACATGTACCAGCAGAAATAAACACCCATGTGTGCCACACACCAGGCCTGTTATACACACTATCCTGCATGAAGCCTCACGGAGCAGTGATGCACAGCAAAATATAAATTCCGCGCCATTTGGTGCGGATTGGTCGTTAGTAAGACAGGCTAGACTGGGAGATTAATTAATTATGCGTTGAGCAATGGAACATTCCATTTTAATTAGTTTGGGTGATCGTGTATGTATACCCGTACTTTTATGTGCGACATCGTAATAGCATTCACACACAAATAATAAAATGGTTAAATTACATTGTGTATATGTAGTCACTAGTCGGACACAAGCTTATAATTATCAATATTTAAGTATGTATAATGTTTTCAGTCCCTGCCTGACTCCGTGGGTTTTCCCCAGGATATTCTTCTGGGGTTTTCCTCCCACCTCTAAAACTGTACCTTCTTCTCATTGTCTTCTCTCTACTGAGGGCCCCAAATGATCAGCTCCTGCTGGATGGGTTACCCTCATTAAAGATGGTTGTAAATAAATAAATAAAGTACAGCGGAACTACGATGAGCTAACTGATTGCTTGATAAACCTGCACATTTGTTCCCGACTTATTAACTCGTCAAATCAGCTCGTCAGATGCCCAAAATATCCAACATATAATGCAAAGTCCTGTGGTCTTCAATCAGCTACCATACAGGAACAGACTACAAAGAGAGACCATTAGAGCGTAACACCGCTGTGTTTGGCTTAATCCTGGCGAGTTTCACAACACAATGTTGGCACGGTGCCAGCAATAACAAATGACTTGATCACACGCCTGATCTTTCATTCAAAACCTCTCATTCAGCCAACAAGGCCAACACAACTATACTATTTCCGTCTGTATAGTTAGTGCTGCATATTAGACAATTTAAATGCAGTTTTGTTGAAGGTAGGATACACCATTTGCAGACATCAAACATTTTTACTACCGGTACTGAATTATTAAGAAAAACCTTACTTATTTGAAAGTAAATATTGATTCTAGGCATCCAGAAAAATGATTGCGCTAAATATATTCTGTAATTGTTCCGAAAAATTAAATTGTATAAATTTAAACAAATCACGATCGCCGGATGGCGATTACGAAAAAAACAAATACAACAAAAACAACTGCCCGGCGCCAGTAGAAAATGCCGTTTTCCTTGCTTTTTTTACTCAGCATCCATAATTGTAAAACTTTGGACAGGTCAGTTAAACAATATTTACTAATTACAACCCCCAAAATCCACCCATTCATGAAAGTTCAAGCAATTACCATTGTTATCATTTAAAACAGCAAAAGTGCTCAAAATATTGTTAAAAAGTGCTGGACAAACAACTTGATGAAGACCCTGTACTGACCAGTCATGACTGACTGTACTGATACATGAACAATGCATTGACCACCCATCTGTACCAAGTCAATCAAACTTCAACTGTTGGAGTGTGGCAGGTTTAGTACCTTTTATAGCTCCATGGTTTAGTACAGTGTACCAATAATTACTGAACCTGTGTGAGCTGTTGAAGTTTGTTTGGTTTGGTATGCTTTCTAGTTAGAGAGCCTAAGGTTAGGTTAGGAGTAAGATTTGGACAATAATCTGGTAGATTACTGTTTAGATTATACCTTTACTATATGTCAACAGCTTTTAAATCCATTGTTAAAAAAATATCAACGTCGGTTTGATAGTCCTTTTCTTATGAATGGGGACGCTATTTAAGTGATTTAAATGTAAAAGGGGAGCGTGTGGGTTAAGAATCCTGAAGGTTTAACAAATTAAAGGTGCAACCTTAAAGGTTTCTTTGTCGACAGGTGGTCGAGATAGATACGCCTGAAGTTGAGGAAAATGTGACAGGGGTATAACATTTCTGTATTTGACCAGGGTTTAACAAGGAGATTTTTACGTTTGAAACAAAATGGTCTGTGCTGTCTGCCAGTTTACATGTGGGCACCAGTCATCAAAACATAAATAAAACTTCACCAGAGTTACAAGGTTTCTCTCACAAACATAATATAATATTCGGTTCGACCAGCAGTCAACAAAATAAAGGAGCCCAATGCAAGCTAGATTTCCTTTGTTGGGTCCAGTTTCGGAATCAATACTACAACAAAAGCCAGAGTGTTTGCTGAAGATAGCGATAACACTGTGTCCAGACTGAATAGACATTACTTGCAACTAAAAAACACACAAATCTGTACATTATGCAAGTGTCTGGGGCCCCTCAATGAGTTTGTGCATAAAGTGGCTTTAGCCCTAACCCTGCCAGACCCAGTACAGTGCATCTGTGGTGACTGCTGGACCTTGCTGCACTGTGCACACAAGTCGATGTGACAAAGTATGCAATCTGATGCGTCTGATGGTGTTTCTAGCCAAAATACCCTGGAGGGTTAGGGTGTAGGATACACCATTGGTAATTGCTTGAATTATCAGGAATGGGTTGATGATTTGGGGGTTGTATTTTATAGTCAACTGACCTGTCTGAATTTTTCCACTTGTGTAAAAAAAAAATGAAATAGATTGAACATGTTTTCCCACTCATGTGAAAAGGTGTGGGTACGGTATGTTTCGCACAAGTTTTTGTGTGAAACGATGTTAATAGGTTAAAATGTAAATGATTAAATGGGATACAATTTTTCTCTATAATTTTTTTTTTTTTAAGAGCTCAAGTCTACATAACGTGCAGCAATATGCTAATGTGTACACATGTTGAACAAAGACAGTGATGAATTTAGACAAGATTTCTCACCTATTTTCACAGGCTCTTCACAAACATTAATCATTAACGACTCTCTCTGGCCAGCATGAGTCATATCCACTCTTCACAACAGACTGAAACATCCCCATACACACTGCACTGATTTATTGCCAATGTGTGTGTAGCGCCATGGCGACTTGTTGACACGTTACCATGGCAACACATTCTGACCTTAGCAGCTGCTGTCTGGGGCCGGCCAGCCTAGCACCCTGTTTGCCCTAAAGTGTCTCCCCTACGCTGCTAGCTCTACGCAGTAAAAGCCAGTCAAAGGTGCGGTAAAAATTGATGTGATTGTATGCAAAATTTATAATGTCTTTGGTTTTCCTAGCTCAAACCTCTAAAACGGTTCCTTCTTCTCATTAATTTCTTCAGGCTTGCGAGCTACAGTGCCTAGAGAGCTTTCGAGGGATATTTGATTTCATTACCCTGGAGAAAAAAATTAACAATAACAATATAATAGGCAGAGTTTCTAAATGCACTACCCTAGTACCCTCTACATTTTGTGGTTAATTTAGGTTCGATTTTTTGACAAAATAACAATAAAAAGATTATAAATGTAATGTCTAATTTGAAAGATTTATACTCTTGTCAACATCTCTTTGTCACATTTAGTGTTGTTTAGCGACTACTGCTGATCACAGTATGAATGCACTTGTCATTTTCTTTCCAATTTATATCAGTGATAATTGGAATAATTGTCAATGATTGCCTGAAACATCTGCAAACAGTGTATTCATATGCTAATAAAGGGGTTGCATTGACGTCACGCGCGCTACGCGAACGCGCTAATCGCACTAGCAACCGGGCCGAGTGGCTTTTATTGAGGTCAAACCAAGTGCAGACAGTATATGCCGTGATTACGCAACTAGACCTCATTGGGGGCGCTGTCGGGAAGTGCGACGTGCGTGTGACATCATATGCATTAACTTTATTGCCCTACAGCCATATCACTAGTGAATCATGATGGATGTTCTTTGTTGTCAAATGTAATCAGTGGTACATTTTAATCATGAAGAGATTTGGGAGTAAATTGATCATCATTAAAGGGGGCACTAAGTCCTAAAATTCCCGAAACTTCATGTTTTGGATTGTTTACTTTAATATTTTATTTTAGACATGGTTGAAAGGAAACCAACCTAAAAAGTTGGACAGACAACATTTTTTTTACTTGGCCTTTATTATATTACTAGGGGTGTCATACACACCGTGCAGACCCACTAGACAACGAGTAACAACATGAGAATTTGCAGATCTCATGAAATGTATCATCTAAAAAAGAAAGACTTGTATGAAAAATATGAGCAACATACATACTAGAAAAGATGATTTGAAATGCTTGAAAGATGTAAATAGAATAAATGAGATGGTTCAAAAAACACTTTTTAATTACTGTTGCTTAATAATACGTTTGTTGTCTAGGAAAAAGCGCAATCTGAAAAGTTTATCGGACCATAACTTGGCAACGCTTTGAACGATTTTGAAAGTTGAAAGAGATTTGAAATCTACTCACCAAGCCCTTCAAGAAATAGTCCCAAATAACTTCCTAAAAGCAATATTAAAATTTGTATTGTCCCCCCCAATATTACTAGTTGCCTAGGTGTTGACAAATGATCAAGTCAGGTCTGCATTTTAGTAATAATAAAAAACATCCTTGACTCTCGGTCTCATTTGGCCAATCACGGAGATGATGAGGGGGCCGGCCGTGTACATACAAAATCGCCAGGCAGAGCGAGCCAGGATACGGCGCCCGGAAATTCTTCCATGGTTCGGCCAACGACCGACACCGTGAACACGGGACAAACTCGGACCGTAAAACGGGACCCAAACAACCACTTTTCCCAGCCCAAATACCCTGTCTAACCAACCCACAAGTAATCCGTACTGAAAAGAAACGTGCACAATAAACAATACAAATTTTAGGCTTGTAAATTCGGCTCACTTACCTACATTTTTGGTGCAAAGTTTGGACGGAAAGTTGATCAATTTTAGTTCCTGTGATTGTGAATATTGTTTATTTTGGAGCAATGCATTTTTATGTAGGGGTGAATAATGGCAGGAATGCATTGAAAAGCAGTGTTCACAATTACACCAAGTGAGGGCGCTATTGGAGGTTGCTGGAAAGAAACAGTTAAGTTCATCAACAGTTTAATTAATAATTTACAGTCAACGGTTGTTTTGTTACTGAGTGTCGTCATTTGTGCGTGCAGAATTAGTCATCACCAAAATGACGAGAACAGTAGACCTGCAAAATTAGTCAGTATTTAACTGTGTTATCTATAGTTACTGCACTCTGTGACAATTTATTTTTAATTTAACTTAAATTTTAAGTTGTTACTGTAATACTGTTAGCATTGTTTATTTAGTCGACGCCGGCTATAACACTACAGTAGTGTCAGTAGCTTGAAAATGCTAGTTCTAAAGTAAATGGCTGTGGAAAGAATGTAGTACTAGTAGGTTAAAGTTTATCCTGTCGCAAAGTCTTATAGAGTGTCGACAACATTTCCTATTTATCGCAATTACCGCTTGAATGAATTCGCACAATAGATACAAATTATAAAGCACTGTGGGAAGGAACTCTTCCCACAATTTTTGTCATCCATTGTGCAAATTCACTCAAGCAGCTAGCACTAGGCCTATTTGTGATAAGGCTAATTTTCTAACACAGTACTCGCAAACAATCTCATCTACATTTAACAAAGTTAGCCTAACGTTTTTAATAACAAATAACAAATTTAATAACAAATTGTAAATGTTTCTCAGTCACTTCCAGATTTTTGCCTTTTGAACATTTTTGCAATGACTGACCTCTGTTGAGATAATACTTGATATTAGGCGTACATACAAAACAAGTGGCGTTAGATATGTTGCATCACTCTAAACTGTCAAATTAGCCGACAAATTCAAATAATTCTTGATCTGTTTACTTTCAGGCTTTTACGAGTCTCTCATCGTTCGCTGTAATCTACTACTACCAGTACTACTACTACCTCAGGCCTTGTGATCTTGTTCGTATGATTGCCGTTGTTGACTATGACATGCATGCGGTGAGGAGATATGAGCAGTACTAATAGAGCGAAGAAGGGTCGGAGTTTACGCAGTCTCAGCTTCAGAAGTAAAAGTAAGGATTTTAGGCCAAAGAAAAACAGAAATTATGAACTTTTAGAGAAAAATAGAATGAGGAACTTTTTTTTTTTAATACGTATATATCTCTCCATAAATATGGCATCCGTCCATAAATTTGCGTCCATTTTTGTTTGTCCCGGAATAACTGGCATTTAATTTTTTTATTGTTTTTATTTAGAACACATTCTTTGTTGCCTTCTATCTCCAATATAGCGATTAAAAAAACCCACCATTTTACCGTAAAAAGCAGTAGCCAGGTTTTGAAGCAATAAAGTGTAATAAGTACACACACATGCTGAATATTAACACACAGTGCTTGTTTTTGAAAGTTGAATGAAAAATAACTGCCATAAATGTTTTCTGCAGTGGTAGATAAGACATTTCCTGGTATTAATAGGCTATAGTTTCCGTCTAGATTTTGCTTTTATTTACTTCCTTGTGCAGATGACAATAAAACTTGGTTATCGTGCGTCGCTGTGTCCATATAATTGAGAGAAAAAGGGAAAGCAAGTCATATATAATTGTGTTTGTACACACATTTGTTTTAAAATTGAAATTGGTAGCGAGTTAGTCCATAAATAATGGGTTTAAAAATGTGACATTTCTTGGTGTCCCGGTTTCGCCTGACCTGTGACATTTCCCACATATTTAATTTTCCAAGTGCCAGTGAAATTTACGTTGTTTTGTTTTTAAGATAAATTGCTTTATTTTACCGCTCTTGGAAATAGATGGCATCAAAGACTTATATAATTATATTATATAAAATATATAAAAGAAAATTATGTCAGAACAAAATAATAAAAGGATGTCATTTTCAAAGATGTGTCAAGTGGCATATTTTGAAAATGTCCTTAAGTCCAAGTAGTTGGTTTGTATTTCCAAAAATCTGATTCATATTTTTTATGAAGAACTGCTTTGTTTTCTTGGGTTTTTGGTTCTTCAACCCTCTTAAAAAAATCTTAGTTTTATGCAAAACATTGCGAGAGTCAAATTATTATAAGGGCAGCCAATAATTTTATTTTTGTGATCAAATAATTAAGTGTCTATTCAAGTCAATAACTTTTTCCTTTTTAGGAAAACAGTAGTTAAAAACAACAATGTACGTTTTAAGCCAACACCTAAGGGTAGGATACACTATCTGCAGATATCAAAATATTTTACTACCAAATTATTATAAAATATCTTATTTGAAAGTAAATAATGATTGTAGGCATCCATCAAAATGATTGCGCTAGATATCCTATAATTGTTTTCCGAAATAATTTAATTGTATTTTTATTGTTTAAACATTGTGTTTTATTTCCCAATATTGATAAACAGGCAAGAAGAAGAAATCTTCAGGCAGCGACGCTGTAGAAGGTCAGCTGCAGCATCGACACTCTGTGCCAGGTAGGTCAAAGGTCGGAGGTCACACCCACTGAAGAGGCAAATGCTGAATGGGAATCTTTTAAAACCTTTAGAAACCAATTTCGACATCAGCCGAAGACTGATTTTGCCTTCTTTCTTTTCCCATCCGTATTCCTAAATTATAATTGTTTGTGTCACAGATTAAGATTTTGCAGACTTTTGTCTCGAAAATCTCAAGACCAAACTGCCTCAGAGTCTGCGGTCACCCAAGGCAGCAGAATCCATCTCTGGCAGTTTAATGGGATTAGCTCTCAATAGTCTTAGACTGGGGTCGTTTATGTGGTCGTTTTGACAGCTGCATGCGTCAAAATGCCCTAATTAACAGGGTTAGGGTTAAGTCAAAGACGCAAATAAAGCCAGCATTTCAAAAAGGGCATTTAGACCACTTAATTCTGTCCTTACCACGTGGTTTATTTACTAGAGTTGACAAACCACAACATCGCTTCCAAATCTGCCCCGCTGTGCTCCGCCGTCGCCGTCCAATCGTTTGCCGGTATTCTGCCATGTGACCTCTCGTTCGACAAGGGCGATCGTATCGACGTCCTGACGAAGACCGACACGCGCTATGACTGGTGGGAGGGTTGCGCCAACGGACGGACTGGGATCTTCCCCGCGAATTACGTAAAGATAGTGGAGTTGGTTGTTAAATGATCGAAGGACCGTCACTGAAAAAACGGCAAGTTTTGCATGGCAAAAAGGCAATGAGATAAGTAGTTTGCCTCCGCCCTTTCCTTGACACTGACACGCCTCAGCGATCATCCAGTATCCTCCCTATCCTCCCTGAAGAGTTGCATCCTTCGTACACTTCATCGCTTCCAGGCTCGTAATAACCCCGCTTTACCGTTGGAATCTCCTGACGGCGGGCAGAGCATACTGACCCAAACGCCAAGTTCCTTTTGGTTTTCTTCAGAACTACATCTCATCACCAACCATGGAGGAATAACAATTCCTCCATGATCTCACTATCGAGTATTACCGTGGTGTTACCACGGTAATGCCTAAGTTAACAATGACACAAGCCGTTTTTATTACTGAGAAAGAATTTCATACTAAGACATCACTTAAAACCCTGTGCGAAAACCCTATGAAATGAGATTTTAATTTTCCAGTACTGAATGCTTCAATATTTTCTCTGCTAAATTGGACTTTTCACTTTCTGATAACCGATAGGTCTGCGCAGGGAATTGTTTTTACTGATGTCCGTGTATGGAATTCCTTGCTATTTGTGTGGTTTTTTGTTTGTTGGTGTGATATTTTATTTGTTGTCCCGTGAAATTGGTCCTTATCTGTTTTTCAAGTTCCCGTCCCAAGCTCACAACCAAACTAACTTGGTTAAAACTTAAAAGGAACTTAATTTTCGTTCGTTTTGTAAAAAAACCTTTTTTTTCAAAGTGCTACTGCACTTGAATAATTTGCACTGAACTCCGGAGATTTTTTGTGTTTGGTTTGAGGTACTTTGCGTTCATTTTGTTTATTTTGAAGTTTCCTTTATTCCTTGATGTACTCTAACTTCCAGTTTGTGTGTTTTAATTTACATTTGTACTACTTGCTAAGTTATTACATGTGCCTTTCTCTGTTTCTCTGGATTTTTGCATCGCCTTCAGAAGAGAACAAATGTTGTTGGGAGAGTGTTAAAGAAACCTGTTTGCTCTATTTTATATAAATATATATTTTGCTAGACTGCTAGATTATAAATCTATATTTTTGCTTTGTTGAGGTTCTAGGCCAAAAGAGCTGCTTCATCATTATTCATATTTTTGCCTAAAAATGAGAAAGTATCGAGTACTGTGATTAATTGCTTCACATTTAAATTAATGTCATTTAAATAATGTCATTTGAAAAATGACAATGTATATTCTAAAGGAATTTCTGTATATAATTGCCATTTGTTTTCTCATTTCGTTTCATTTCATTTGATCGTTTGTACTTTGTATTACCACTGAGAAGTGAATAAATCTCGAATAAAATCAGAAGATTACAAAGTGCTTTGCCAGGAAATTTTATTTGCTCATTATTAAGGTTTTCATTTGGGCTTTAAACAACTATCCGGTGACTTTTGCCAATTTCCTTGTTAAGGCTGGGTTTAGGTAATTATTTCTGAAGTGCAATTCAATTACAACTCGTATTTTGAAACTCAAAGAAGAAAATTTCACATATTTTGCCCCCCCCCCCCCCCCCCCCTCCTCTTTTTGGATCCTGCCCACCCACTTTCGATCCATGAAAAAATGTTAAACGGCGCCCTCTTGTGTTCCTTTTTTGTCAATTTTTCGTCTGGTGCTTTTCCATAATGGAATTTTGTTCATTGAACTCCATAGGATTGAAGGTACCAGACAATTAGCGAGAAACGGCGGAAGGTTTAAGTTTCGTCTAGCTACGTCTGCAATTTAAGCCGAGTTTTATGACGATTGTGGGGCCAGGAAAGTCAATTATTCTCAATGGATATCAAGGAGACGACAGCTGATATGTTAAAGCGCCAAAATCTTTCTCAACGAGGGAAATATAAGGAAGAAAATATGCAGTCTACGGTCAAATCAAAGACGAGGGTAAGGTTGGCACACAAACTAATTTGTGATTCAGTCAGGTTTTTGCGTGTATAGCCTAGCTGCACACAAAGGTTATAAAATATTATGTAAATAAATCTTATAAGTTAAGAGGGCCTAATAAATCTTGTTATATGAGTTTATGACATGTATGACTTAGTAATATGTTAAATTTATAGGTTTAATAACGTTTTCTAAAAGAAAAGTATAATTTAAAGAGTAAGATAAAGCTTTTTTTTTTACCTTTTCAGTTTCAGTCAAGGTTTTTAATAAAAACAATAGAGGGGTTGCATTGACGTCACGCGCGCTACGCGTACGCGCTAATTGCACGCGCAACCAGGCCGAGCAGCCATTGAGGTCAAACAAAGTGCAGACGGTACATTACCGTGATTACGCAACTAGACCTTAATGGAATGATTGTTGTGAAGTGCGTGTGACGTCATAATATGCATGGACTTTATTACAAAATTCATTAATTCACGTTCTCTTGTTTTTTCCTTCAAGATGCCAACCATCGAAGACTTTACTATTCTCAAACCAATAAGCAAAGGAGCATTTGGGTAAGTGGGCATACATAACATAGATGATCGAAAAGGTTCCTATGTAAACTTTAAAAAAAATATTTTATCAGATTTTAAGACCAAGTTATCAGCAACCATCAATTGATTTTACTCATTTTGTAGGGTCTACTGGTTTTCTAAGAGTTGTGAGTCTTTTTCTGATTATTGTTATTTTCAGAAAGGTCTACCTCGGAAAGCGAACAGACCGGGAGGAATTGTACGCTATCAAAGTTATGAAGAAATCAGAGATGTTGCACAAGAACATGGTGCAACAAGTCACAGCCGAGAGAGACGCGCAGGCGCTGTCCAAAAGTCCGTTTATTGTCCGGCTGTTCTACTCGATCCAGACAGCTAAGTGTATTTACTTGGTGAGAATTATGTCACAGCGCCTTAGTCCGAGTTACTGGGCCCTAGTTGATCTGGCGATAGTAGAGCTCGAGGACGGGTAACGTGCATCAGGCCAAATGTCCTAAATGTGGTTCAAAATGTCGCCACCACTACCGAACTGAAGTTACGATTTACTTTGACCGACTTATAATTCCTTGTGGCTAGACTAGTTGTAAATTTCTTGTGACTGGACTTGTAAATTTCTTGTGACTGGACTTGTAAATTTCTTGTGACTGGACTTGTAAATTTCTTGTGACTGGACTTGTACATTTCTTGTGACTGGACTTGTACATTTCTTGTGCCTGACTGGACTTGTACATTTCTTGTGCCTGACTGGACTTGTACATTTCTTGTGACTGGACTTGTACATTTCTTGTGACTGGACTTGTGATTATGCTATGACTGGCCTTGTGATTTACTTATAAATATTCTTTGATTTCTTTGTGAATGGACTTGTGATTTTCTTGTGACTGGAATTAGAATGTATCTGTGACTGGTCTTACCAAAAAGTACCAAATAAGTAACCTTCCCAAATCTGCCAAAATCAATATGATAGAGTTAGGGTTAATAATTCGGTATTAAAAAATGTTGATATCTGCAAATGGTGTATCCTACCTTTAAGGCTTCAAGTTTGCCTGTTTCATCTTGTAGGTGATGGAGTACATGATAGGAGGCGATCTCAAGTCCCTCCTTCACGTCTGCGGTTTCTTAGATGAAGCGATGGCCATCATGTATACAGCAGAGATAGTGCTTGCCTTGGAGTATCTGCACAGTCACAGCATTATACACAGGTATACAGTCGTGTTTGACATAATGTCCAAGAATACCCTATTGTGTTTCCCTTTGTTCCTGTACCCCAATTCACTTTATATCATACACTTTAAGGACAAAATTCAACAGAAAACAAACGCCCTAGGACTGAGAGGATCTATTGTTCGTCCTATTGTGCTTCTGTCCTCGAGGGTTATGTAGTACATAAACTACTTCACTCGCTCGTAGCTGACAGAATTTTCCAATATTTTCATGAGGCAAAGAAGAAAGTAAAGTAAAGTAAAGTAAAGCCTGTCGCGAGCCACTGTGGCTCATCAGGCCGGTGCTCAACTCCGGTTACTCTAGAATGAAATGCCAACATATTTCTATTCCCCTGATGGGATGCTAGTCCATCGCAGGTTACTCCCCAGATAATAGCCGGTACCCATTTATATTCCTGGGTGGAGAGAAGCAACTAGGGTGAAGTGGCTTGCCCAAGGACACAACATAATGGCCAGCAGTAGGATTAGAACCCTAACCCTCTGATCATGAGTCACGAATCCTAACCACTAGGCCACGCGCGAAGAAAAGGTCCTCTGTATTTTACCAGCCAAGTTTTGAAGTAGGGCTGGTTTAAGCCAATAAGCTACGACTGCTTATTTCATACTCGTACTGAGAAATAAATAATATTCAAAATGTATTATCGACTTGTTTTTTTCTTTCAGGGATTTGAAACCGGACAATCTTCTGATTGCCGACGATGGCCACATCAAATTGACCGACTTCGGACTCTCAAAAATCACGCTCAACAAACGTGAGTCTCAATGTTAAAAACAGACACTACTTAACCAGTTCGCGCCGGATGACGTATATAAACGCAAATATTTCCCCAGATTCAAAACGGATGACTTATAAACACTCCAAGTTCAAGTTCGGAAATGTATGTCAGCAGCGGGCAAGGCCGGAAATGCGTGGGTGTGCTTCCCGGCACTATCAGCCTGAACACGCTTCGTATTGAGTTTCGTTAAAAATAATCCCGCCCGTGGGCTCGGCGATGTTAAAATAATCCCGGCGCGAACTGGTTAATGTAAACTCTACTAGACAGTCACAGCTTCCTAAAGCCAGGGTTTCCACGAGTCATAAAAAGGCATCACTCAAAGAAAAGTTGTCCTGGAAAAGTCATTGAAAAGTAATGGAAATCAAGATGTAAGAATTATTTTTAATGGGCCGCTTATTAAAGTGAGTGGATCGGATGGCTGTATTAGGGGTGGCGAAGGCATTAATAATTATACTTATTTTCAAAAGCTAACGAATCGTTAGCCCAACATTAGTGGTTTATCAGTATTATAATTGCATATCATTAATTAATATCATAACACTTTTCTCTGCAAAATGCGTTAAACGTCATGGAAATTTGTCGTATTTTATTCAGTCCTGCAAAAAGTCATGGAATTTTTTTTTTTTATTTATGTGGGAACCCTGTAAATCGCTTGGTTGTCTTATTGGTTTGGTTTTGTTTTTTTACCAGGAATCAGTGTGTCAGACATCATGAGCACCCCTTCGCTATCCAGACGTGGATCCCTGGACCACTTTCGCACCCCTGGTCAACTCCTGTCACTCACAACCAGCTTTGCCTTCGTAAGGTTTTCTTTTAATTTCTACAACTCGCGTCTGGTTTGCGGCTCCCTCAAACTTTTGGCCGAAAGCGTGCTATAAGATGGCAGGGATGTAGTCGAGTCCATCACAAGTCCCTGCAAGTCCCTGCAAGTCCTAGCAAGTCCATCACAAGTCCTTCAGTTCTAATTCAAATCACAAGCTATTCAAATCAGCTTTGACAAAAGCATTCCTTTGTCATTGTTCATCCAGTTACTAAAAATGCACAACTGACAAATGGTATAGTTCATCCTTAATTACCTCTGTTCACAGAATCAAGTTTCTGCCAGAATCTCCCAGTCTCCCCTGACCACACCCCTGACCGCACTGGGTGAGAGGACCCAACACAGACTGTCGCAAGCCACCTACGGGAGACGCGACAGGTCTAACAGCTACATCAGTCTGATTGAGTCCCCGTCCCCTGCCAGTTCCAGCTCCAAATCGAGGGTGACGGAAGAGTCGTCCGTCAGTCAGTGTCTGGATCATTCCCTGGAAGAACCCAACAGCTGGGAACTAGCTGACATGACGGGTGGAAATGTAAGGATCAAAGTTGCTATAGAATGTTATGTTTCAAAGTGAACAAAGAAATTGGCAAGGCGGGACTTGAACCTGCGACCTCCGGGATACCAGACCGGCGCTCCACCAACTGAGCTGTTCCCTCTGTTAGCGGTCTTCCAAATTGTCGGTATCATTTGTTATGTCAAAGAAACATGATCTGTGAGAATAATCTTTGCAATCTCTGGGTTCGAACCCTGGCAAGGAACATGGTGCTTATGTTCTTGGGCAAGACACTTTGCTACAATTGCCTCTCTCCACCCAGGAGTAATGGGTACCTGTGAAGGTAGAGACCACATGCGCTGATCTTGAGCTGCTGCAGAAATGGTCTCGTTCCTGGTGAACAGGGATAATAGTTGTAAAGCGCTTTGATACACCCACATTGTGGGAGTCTAAAGCGCTATATAAGAACTAACATTATAAAAAGGGCGCATGACCTTTTTTATGCAAATTCGACCACGAATGTCTCCTTGAATATGCATAACGGCATCAACCATTTATTCACAGTCGCGCTGGGCTGCGTTGCATGTCTAATTAGCGCTGTTTTACTAAGGAATTTTGTGCGCCGTAGAGTACGCGATGCGAACCGCCATTCTGCCATCGCTGATTGGCTCTCTAGAAAAGCCTGCGGAGTCGGCGTATTTGTGGAGTCTGCTCTAGAAACGTAGGTATTAAAAACATAGAATTTGCCCCTAATGTTGCTTTTATACATGGCCTAGAACCAAATAAGTTATGGTGAATTTTCAATATGGCGGTCATATAGAGGGTCAGAAAATTAGAAAGACACTTAACCAGTTCGCGCTGGAGGACGTAAATACACGCAAACATTTTCCGAGATTCAAAACGGATGACGTATAAACACACCACGAGCAAGGCCGGAAATGTCTGTCGGCAGCGAGCAAAGCCGGAAATGTCATGGGTATGCTTCCCGATAAAATCGGCCTAAACCCGCCTTGGATCGAGTTTCGTTAAAATGAATCTCGCGCCTGCGCTCGGTCTCCCCTACTATAATCCCGGCGTGAACTGGTTAATACTAACTGGTGTAGCAGTTCGTGATATTTTTTTCAGGAGCTGTGTGGTGCGTGAATGTACATTCATGAGAAAGAGCAATGACAACTCATATACACTAACCCTAACCCCCTAGGCCTTACTTTGGGCTAAAGAACTGCGTACTACAGAATACTACTTAGTATTTTGTAGCATTGGGTCTCTCCGTGACTGATGATTGGGTGTGTACTGACAGAGTACAGATACTGCCAACTACAAAATACTAATAGTGGCAATACAGGTCAGTAATACTTACCTGGCAAAAAATGCAGTAGTCCAACCTTGACCCATTGCTGTGTCCCAAGTGACAATTTTTGCTGTAGAGTTTAGAACACCTTACACAGCATACATGGGCCATGCACACGCAGCAAGCAGAGGGACCCAATGCTAAAAAGTACTACGAGTGCAATAAGGGGTGAAGTACCAAATACTAAAAATTACTACAGGCATTGCACACAAGTCAGTGAGAGTACTGCATACTACCTTTTACTACTAGTAGTAGCATTAGGTAGGGTTAGGGTTAAAGAACTATAACGAATTATAAAGAACGGCTTCCTCAACCAACTCGCCAATAGCATATTTGGTAGAGAGGAGAGCTATGTATTGAACATTTTGTGGTTCTAGTCCGACTATCGTTAACGATTGTCTTTTTCTTCAACAAATGTTTCTTATGGGTTATTTTAACCATACAACAAGAACCGCTACACTGGTTAGTTTTTAGTGTCTTCCTGACAAATTTGGAACCACTGATTTTTTCGTTTCTTCTATACCCTAAATGAAAAATAAAAACCATAACATTGCCTTAGGCAAGCATATCTCATGGAATAATACTATATATATCTCAACAGAAGGAGAATCGGTCAGGCCTGATGGAGACGCCGCTGAACAGTGGAGGGAGGCGGAGAATGGGAAAAGGGAAGGAGGGTTTCATTGGGAGTGGTTCTGGTCCTAAAAGGCTCTTAGACTGCTCATCGCCGGCACCGATTATGAGCCTGGCTTTCGAGAATGCTCGGGGAAAAAGATCCCCCTTGTCCTCTCCAGATCTAGGGTACGATAGTAGAGGTTCTCACAATGGGTCTTGTGGCCGAGCCGGCAGCTCGGGAGCTGATGGTAGAGTTGACAAGACAAGTTTGCATCCACACAGTCCTCAGAAAGTCACATCCTCAACTCCGTTAACGTCTCCGAAACTTGATGCCCTTCACTCTACTCCTGATGACGCTGCTTCTGAGAGGCCTGCGGCTTCTAGCGATTCCAGCGACAAGAGGTCAGCTCCTCAATCTAAGAGAACTTACAGCACCGACAGCGACGAGTTTGCCTTCGGAAAGAGTCCCGAGGTCACCGGTGGAAAGGTGCTGACCTTTGACTCTGGCGAAGTCGCTGGACTGCACGGCGTGGCTGGACGGAAGCGCAAACTCGCAGAACTGTCGGACATCAGTCCTGTTGAAGAGAGAGTTTTCTTCAGCGGAGGAGGGCACACGGGTCTTACAATGGAGGTCAACGTAATGGGGCTCAGTGCGTCAGGTATTAGCACTG
This sequence comes from Crossaster papposus, assembly GCA_037893245.1. Classification (NCBI taxonomy): domain Eukaryota; kingdom Metazoa; phylum Echinodermata; class Asteroidea; order Velatida; family Solasteridae; genus Crossaster; species Crossaster papposus. Next base: position 949,284 of record JBAIAA010000307.1, read on the forward strand.
ACGCGGCAAACAGGTCGACAGCGTCGAGTCTCACTTCATCCTTCAACGAAAGTCTGGAAGAGTCATCAGATCTCAGTAGATGCTCGGAAGGCGGGAATGATCACCAAAAAGGCAAGAGACCCAGGCGCAACGTCAGCTTCGGTGTAGCAAACGGGCCGGCGCTCGTACGCCCCCGACTGAACACTTACCTGGAGCAATCTTCCAAGATGGCAACTTACGGTGAGGAGAAACCCCTGGACCAATCAGACGCCAGCACGGATGAAAATGAGGAGGGGTCCGGGGTGTCACCATTCGGTAACCAATTACCGCACTTGCCTGTGTCAGGTGACCATGATGTCATCGAGGAATGGGCCAATAAGAAGCCGACTAGGACGCCATTCAGGGTAAATCTTTAAAAATCAGACAATTATAAGCTTGTGAATAAACCAAAATTGGATAAAGCTTTAGGTGTACTGTCAGCAATATTTATTTCATCACTATTCTAAATTTTAAATACTTTGCTTCAAAGGTAGGATAAACCATTTGCAGATATCAAACATTTTTACTACCGAATTATGAAGAAATACTAAGAAAAAGCAACAACAACATAAAAACCACTGCCCGACGCCGGTTGAAAACGAATGCCGTTTTTCTTGCTTCTCTCCGCATCCATGATTGTAAAACTTTGGACATGTCAGTTAAACGATATTTACTATAAAATACAAACTCCCTAATCCACCCATTCCTGATAATTCAAGCAATAATGGTGTATCCTACCTTTAAACCCTAACCCTGCTAAATCCGACAGGATCCAACTATTTTATTTTTTCCTGTTGGATTTAGCAGTAAGACCTTGCATATATTCCTGTTGGAATCTGTTGGATACGGCAGTTAACATGTATAGTTGGATTCTGTTGGATACTGGTATTATTAAAAATAACGCTAAATTGGACTTCGCAGGATTCGTAGAAAGAGTATTAGGCACCGTTGAGGAATGAGCGGCGAGCCATTTTATATTTTCATGTACCTGTCAACTTTGCACGTTGGACTGTGTTGAATTAAGCTGGAAACTCCTCAGTAACCATTGGACTCTGTTTGGTTTGGCAGGGTAGTTTTGTGGTGAATCATTAGGCGGTTAGGGTTAACCCGAAGAGTCCTGAATCTTCCAATTTTAATAAGAATGTGCACACACCCTATGGAGTTGGGTTTAAAGAACTTGTTTTGCTTTTTCTGCTTCTACAGTCCCACAGTGCTACCCCGGCCAAGACTGCCTTCAAGGCTCCGGCACTCACCCCTTTTCGCACCCCTGCCTGTACCCCGTATCGTAACCCGGCCTGCACTCCGTACCGCACTCCAAAGAGTGTCCGTAGGGGGCCCCTGCCAACTGAGCTTCACCCCGAGAGAATTCTGGGCACTCCGGACTACCTGGCTCCAGAACTGCTGCTTCAGAAACCGCATGGTGAGTTCCCTGGTTAAATTTAGAGAGAACAAAATTGCTAAATTTCATGTATTCTTGAACTTTAGTTTACTTTATCGATTCACTTTATCGAACCTAGGGGTGTCGGAACCTAGGGGTGTCGGAACACGGGGCTGTCGGAACAGAGCAGTCACCCTTGTGACCGACTCAACTTTTGGCACTCATTATTAGGATCAATTAAAGTTTATCCTTAGCGTACGAGTTTTTTGTATGCATTTATGTTCTTTGCTTGATAGGCTTCGGTGTGGATTGGTGGGCGCTAGGCATTTGTCTCTTCGAGTTCCTGACCGGGATTCCTCCATTCAATGACCAATCACCGGCCCTGGTCTTCCAAAACATCCTGAACAGAGGTAAGCAGTCCGATTGTTCAGCTCCCTCTTTGTGAGGTTGGGCATTGGGGTAGGGGTTGGGCCTAGGGGTTGGGCCTAGGGGGGGGGGGGGGGGGGGGGGGTGGCCTAGGGGTGTGGGCGTGGGCCTAGGGGTGTGGGCGTGGGCCTAGGGGTGTGGGCCTAGGGGTAAGGGGGTGGGCCTAGGTTGTGGGCCTACTAGACTGGCTAATATTAAGTCACAGAGCAACTGATCGGCCGCCAACTTTATCCACATTTATTGCCGACATTAAAATCCAATTTGCTGTTTCGGTTCCCCTGTAGACATTCCTATTCCAGAGGGGGAGGAGGCTTTGTCCAGCAACGCTTTGGACGTCATTGACCGTCTGCTGACCATGGACCAAGACAAGAGAGCTACGGCCAAAGGTAGGGTACGCCTCACCGCTAGAGGGCGACAGACAGCCTTTTGTTTACGTTATTCTGGTACATTTCTTAGATACAAAAGATCCCCCTCTCATTTTCATGAGTGCGAACACAAGTTCAACCTCCAAACAAAAGAGCTTTAATTTTATTTGCTAAAATTGTGTATATCTGTAAATCTTAACAAAACCTGAACAGAAGATGACAAAAGTTTGACCCGGCTGGGATTGAAACCTGGGTCAAAGGTAGGTAAGGAAATCACCTTTCAAAAAAACCTGTCAAAAAAAACCCCAAATCCAATTTTTAAATAAACACATAGTTTTCTTTAAATGATGTCTTTTATTAAGCGAAGTAGTTTGAATACCTTCACCTTTCAACATCACCCCTTCCCCTTACTTAGATTTGAAGCCCCATCTACTGTTCCAAGGCATTGACTGGGTGCACATCCGTGAGACTGAAGCACCGTTCATTCCTGCACCGGATGATAAGATGGACACGACCTACTTTGATGGTGAGTAACTGATGTGATACACACAAAATGTCTTACATGGTTTTAAAGATGTACCTTTCCACTCAAAAATGAGACATCAAACGTCCAAATGTGACCCGCTCCAGGAAAAGGTGACATAAGTCGCGCTATGCATTTATGAGTAATGGCCTGTTAAAGTTAATAGGGTAAATATGTTTGTCAAAATTATATTTTTCTTTTTTTGGTCTTAAATGACATCTTTCAAATCCAAAGTTTCAGATTTAATTATCAAAAAGCTGAAATTTGATAAATAAAATGAAACCTTTTAAGAGTGCATGGTTCCAATGTATTGTTTTGTTTCGAAGCCTGTTTTCTCAGTTGTGTATTTTGAATTCCCGTGGAACCATTAATATGCAAAACGTAATATCACCGGAACGGGAGGGGCTATGGGGCTGTACTATGTACCAAATGAAAGCTTATATCCTGGACTTGTTAATCATGTACATAACTCTATTTTTAGATTTGTCACCTTTTCCTGGAGCGGGTCACAAATATGATTTTTTTTTTATGTGTAAGTTTTTGAATGTGCAAGTGACGCAACGTGGATTAGCTGTTGGTGATTAGCAGCTAAAAGTGTGTGTCCAATTCCTAAACATTATTGCTAAGCATTGCGCTAGATGTTGAGAAAGTGTTTCCACAAAAAGTCCTTCTTAAAATACTTCTTAAAAACCAAGTAATCTTTCGGTAAAAAAACAAAAAATGTTTGTTAAAAGTCGCTTTACTGATTATTTGTTTAACTTTTTGTTTTCTTGTCTAGCTCGAAATAACATGGAGCATCTTCAGATGTCATCTTTTGCCCTTTGACCTCTGAATACCTAAAATCATAAATGACAAAAAGGCTACTCTACCATTGTATTGTTGTGTAAATTTAATATTTAATAGTTTATATTTTATTATAAAAGTGATTGTCAAAGTAAACAATGAAACGGTTGTGACACCTTAAAATTAATTAGATTGATTCTAAAACAAATCTTGTAAAATATAAATATTTGTATGTTTGTAAAGAAGTAAGTTATGCAACGTGCGCACGCAGCGGGGCAACGTGCGCACGCAGCAGGGCAACGTGCGCACGCAGCAGGGCAACGTGCGCACGCAGCGAAGCATTGTCACTCATGTTTCATATTTATATATATTTTCTTTTACCTGAACAAGAAAATTACAAGTGACTGTTTTGTTAACCTTTGTAAGACAAATTTTGATTTGAAGATTACTGCAAAAATCATAAATGTAACAACAAATGAGTGATTTGCTGTTTGAAATATAATAATAACTGTTAGCTTAAAGGTAGGATACACCATTTGCGGATATCCAAAATATTTACTCCCGAATTATTATGAAATATCTTACTCAATTGAAAGTAAATAATGATTCTAGGTATCCAGCTAAATGATTGCGCTAGATATCCTGTAATTATTTTGGAAAATTGAATTTTATAAAGAAAAAATTGAGAATAACTGCTCGATGCCGGTTGAAAACAAACGCTGTTTTTCGTGCTTTTCTCGGCATCTATGATTGTAAAACTTCGGATAGGTCAGTTAAACGATATTTACTATAAAATACAACCCCCCAAATCTACCCATTCCTAATAATTCAAGCAATTACCAATGGTGTATCCTACCTTTAACCAGTTCGCGCCGGATGACGTATATAAACGCAACAATTTTCCCAAATTCAAAACGGATGACGCATAAACACGCCAAGTTCAAGTTCGGAAATGTATGTCAGCAGCGTGCAAGGCCGGAAATGCGTGGGTGTGCTTCCCGGCACTATCAGCCTGAACCCGCTTCAGATCGAGTTTCGTTAAAAATAATCCCGCCCGTCGGCTCGGCGATGTTAAAATAATCCCGGCGCGAACTGGTTAATATACACTACACAAACAAAAATAAAAGAATCAGTTATTTGTTTACTTTGATTGTACTTATTGTACACTGTGCAAGTGTGCACAAAAGCATTTCTTGTTTGGCGGCCTGAATTAAAGTGACACTTATATGAGGTACAATGTGAATATTTAAAAAATAAAGTCTTCATAACTTAAGTATGATCCTTTAATTATTTTGTGTATTGAAGTTATATACAAATAACTGTACATGTACCTTAACGAGTTTGTGCCGGATGACGTATATAAAGTTTTCCCCAAATTCGAAACGGGTGATGCATAAACACGCCAAGTTCAAGTTCGGAACTGGCAGCGAGCAAGGCTGAAAATGCGTGGGTGTGCTTCCCGGCACTATCAGCCTGAACACGCTTCAGATCGAGTTTCGTTAAAAATAATCCCGCCCGTCGGCTCGGCGATGTTAAAATAATCCCGGCTCGAACTGGTTAACACATTGTACAAGTAAAATTATGCAATTGGTTGTCGGGTATAAAATATCGATGGTCTTTTTCATTTATCTTTGTACTTGTAAAGTGAAACTGAAAAAAGAGAGAAATAGTTATCAATTTAGTCTTTACATTGTATCACAGTGTGATGTATGTTAACTCAACCCATCTTTGTGTAAAAATGTACTACAGTTTCGTTGATAGAAAATGCGGAAATATATTCCAAGATTGGTATGGTAAGTAAAACAATTGAGCACTGTAGCACGTTTATTGTTTGTGTTTTAGCCGATTTTAATAAAATGAAGGGTATTCCCTCATAATTATTTTCATATTTTAGAAAATGCCATAGAAAAACCACCATGTAAGAATCAAATGTGCAACGATAACGCAGTGGGTCAAAGGTGAGTGCATATTAATGAAGTTAAGGTCACACTTTGAGAAACATTCATGTTATAATTTTGGTTTCTAGTAAATTACACTAAGGAGTTAGGGTTAATACATTTTGTTTTAATGATTTGATATTTAGTCAAGAATTGTACCTATTTTGCTGAAAAAAAAAAAAAAAAGTTCTGTGCATTCCCTTTCAGCACGAAAAACACAATCCTCAGCGAGTACAAGTCCAGTTTTGAGGCAGCAGGAATCTGGTACGAGCACAGACTCATTGACGACATGGCGGCCTATGCCATGAAATCGGAGGGGGATTTATGTGGGCGTGCAAGAACTACGACGGCGATGTGCAGTTGGATAGTGTAGCACAAGGTGAGTGCCCAACCCCTCCGTCAAGAATGGATCTTTCCACTTTAGTGATTCCAATCGGGGGGCAATTTCATATTCTAGTTGCTTTAAGCAAAACAAAAATTGCTTATAATAATAATAATAATAATAATATTTAAAATTTATATTGCGCCCCTTACATACAAAATGATCAAAGGCGCAGAACACATGTTAAAAAGCACAGAATGGAAGAAAAAGACAAAGAAAAAAGACTGATCACCAGGCCAGTGCCCAAACAAAAGTATGGGGATACGTCTGTCCCGCCAACAGAGAACTAATAGTTACTAATTACATAGGCCTATCCCTGCTGGCATCGGTAATGTCTTGATCTTTTCAGGAGACAGACGCCTCAAACCCTATCTATACTAAAAATCTAAACAAACTGGCAAGGCGACCATAGAAGAAAGACAAACAAAAGACAAAAAATAACAACACCAAAAACACACTAAAAAGCGGCTTTAAAAAGATGGGTTTTTATGTTACATTTAAAAGAGGTGAGTTTCTGTTCGCTACGTATATGAAACGGTAGTGCATTCCAAAGCTTAGGGGCTGCCACAGAAAAAGCCCTGTCACCAAATGTAGTCAACATTTTACCAGAGGGATAATCTAAGAAAATACCATTATTCCCTGACCTAAGTTGATATGAAGATACTTTCCGGATGGAAACAAGATCCTGTAAGTACTTTGGAGAAAGACCATGAAGAGCTTTGAAGGTCAACAAAAGAATTTTAAAATTAATCCTGTACGAAACAGGCAGCCAATGTAATTGACGAATTATAGGTGTAATGTGTTCAAACCGGGGTGTGTTAGTAACAATTCTGGCTGCAGCATTTTGAACCCTTTGCAGTTTAGCTAGTTGTGACTTTGGCAGACCATACAAAAGGCTATTACAATAATCAAGACGACTGGTCACAAATGCATGAATTAGTTTTACAAGAGAGTCTTGCGTCAGGAATTGACTAATTCGTTTGATGTTATGAAGATGGAAAAAGGCTGCAGAGCAGGCTTTATTGATGTGGGTATTCATTGTAAGTTCAGAATCAAACCATGACCCCAAATTACGAACACATGTTGTAGGGAAAACTTTAACATCGCCTATCATGATATCAGAAATATTAATTTTCTTTAACTGCTGCTTTGATCCGATGATCAAAAATTCACTCTTAGCGTCATTAATTAAAAGCCGGTCATGCAACATCCATTGCCTGATGTCCCTGATGCAATTTTCCATTACAGTTACAGCAGCTTGACAAGATATATCGTCAGGTCTAAAAGATAGATACAGCTGAGTGTCATCGGCATAACAATGAACATCAGGCAGATGATGCTCAATGATGTCAAACAATTTAGAGGCGTAGACAATGAATAAAAATGGTCCTAAGCAGGATCCCTGAGGAACACCACAGTTGATATTAAACTTGTCTGATAAGGTACCTTGAATGGATACGCGTTGGCTTCTATCTGACAAATAAGACGAAAACCAATCGAGGGCCTTGCCAGTGACTCCAAATTTAGACTGCAGACGTTTCAATAAAATGACGTGATCAACAGTATCGAATGCTGCACTCAGGTCTAAAAGAATAAGCAGAATAACATGTTGGGAATTCATCCTCATCAGTAAATCATTTTTAACCTTTATTAAATCTAGGGGCCAATATTGTATGGAGCTGCTAGGTGAAGTGGACTTGTATTCTGATTTTGCCCTCCATAGTCGTACTTTTTTATTTTTCGTCTTGGCCTGTTTGAATTATTCAATTCTTACATGGGGTGGTTGCTCTTCTCAGTGTGATAAACTTCTCATTTTACAAAAAAGAGCTGTTCGTATTATAAGTAATGCCAAATATCATGACCACACTAATCCTTTATTTGCCAACCTTAAGCTCCTGCGATTTAATGACCTATATTACCTGAATTTAGGTAAATTCATGTTTAAATATATAAATACATTACTTCCACGTTGCTTTGATACATGTTTTACTTTAACCTCAAATGTTCATCAATATTGTACTAGAAGTGTATCGAAGAAAAATCTGTATGTTTGTTCTAGTAGAACTTCAATGTTGAAAAACAGTCTTGTACAGCGAGGTATTAACTTCTGGAATGCTATGAGTGACTCGATCAAAGCATCATCAACTCTATCTACATTTGTTAAAAAGTTAAAAATTAAATTGCTCAATGTGTATTTATAATATTCGAACCTTACAACTAGGTGTTTGAATTGGATAGATTCAGAGTTATCGTCGTTGTAACGTTACTCCTGCTTGTTATGTTCTTAATTGTCCGTGTTTTGTTTCTATTTGTCCCGTGCATTGTAGTTGTCTCTCTTAAGGTTAGGGAACAAAAGCTTTTGCTTCACCCTATACCTAACGTTGTTGTTTAATTATGTATTCTCATAAATTACACCTAGTAGAATAATATCCTATTTTGGTAGATATGTACTTGAGAAACTAGTGTAAGAATCACTATGTTACAAAACAACGTTGAATAAATGTGAATTGAATTGAATTGAAATGAAGGTTTGAGTTAGTATTTCTCCTTCCCAGGGTATGGTTCTCTGGGCATGATGACAAGCGTATTGGTTTGTCCTGATGGGAAGACGGTGGAGTCCGAGGCTGCGCACGGCACCGTCACACGCCACTACAGGCTACACGAAAAGGGACAAGAAACATCCACCAATTCCGCCGTGAGCGAGTTAGATCTTCTAAAGCTTAATTTCTGGAATGCTTTACTTTTCGAGGGTGTGTTTTAATACCTGTTTCAACCCATCTTACGTTCGCAGCATCCATCTTTGCTTGGACGCGGGGCCTGGCCCACCGAGCCAAGCTTGACGGGAACGCCCAGCTGGCCCGGTTCACCAGCAATCTGGAGGCTTCGTGCGTGGATACGATAGAGGCTGGCTTGACGACTAAAGACCTGGCCATATGCGTCAAGGGAATGAACAGGTATGTAAAACCTTCATTGCGTTATTGGATGTATTTTTAACCAGCTCGCGCCAGAATTACTTGACATTGACTGAGCTCAGGTTCGCAAGCTGCATTCCCTCACCTCGTCCTCCACAGTGTGGACCAGGACATCGCCACTACCAAAGCTACTCTCTAGTCTGCCGTCCACTCCAATGACTACTGCAAGCTGCATTCCCTCACCTCGTCCTCCACAGTCTGGACCAGGACATCGTCACTACCCAAGCTACTCTCTAGTCTGCCGTCCACTCCAATGACTACCGCAAGCTCTATTCCCTCACCTCGTCCTCCACAGTCCGGACCAGGACATCGCCACTACTAAAGCTACTCTCTAGTCTGCCGTCCACTGCAATGACTACCGCAAGCTCCATTCCCTCACCTCGTCCTCCACAGTCCGGACCAGGACATCGTCACTACCCAAGCTACTCTCTAGTCTGCCGTCCACTCCAATGACTACCACAAGCTGCATTCCCTCACCTCGTCCTCCACAGTCTGGACCAGGACATCGTCACTACCGAAGCTACTCTCTAGTCTGCCGTCCACTCCAATGACTACCGCAAGCTGCATTCCCTCACCTAGTCATCCACAGTCTGGACCAGGACATCGCCACTACTGAAGCTACTCTCTAGTCTGCCGTCCACTCCAATGACTACCGCAAGCTGCATTCCCTCACCTCGTCCTTCACAGTCTGGACCAGGACATCGCCACTACCGAAGCTACTCTCTAGTCTGCTGTCCACTCCAATGACTACCGCAAGCTGCATTCCCTCACCTCGTCCTTCACAGTCTGGACCAGGACATCGCCACTACTGAAGCTACTCTCTAGTCTGCCGTCCACTCCAATGACTACCGCAAGCTGCATTCCCTCACCTCGTCCTTCACAGTCTGGACCAGGACATCGCCACTACCGAAGCTACTCTCTAGTCTGCCGTCCACTCCAATGACTACCGCAAGCTCTATTCCCTCACCTCGTCCTCCACAGTCTGGACCAGGACATCGTCACTACCAAAGCTACTCTCTAGTCTGCCGTCCACTCCAATGACTACCGCAAGCTCTATTCCCCCACTTCGTCCTCCACAGTCCGGACCAGGACATCGCCACTACCGAAGCTACTCTCTAGTCTGCTGTGCACTGCAAGCTCCATTCCAGAGTAGGTTAGTTGCGAAGAGTCAGACTAGTCCAACCATCGTTACATGTTGACTGGCACAAGCCTAACAATTGTTGGCACTTTTTTTTTCAGTCGTACGGATACCTGTTCTACGAGGCGAGCGCTAAGAATGGCCAGAACGTGAAGGAAGCCTTCCACACCATGGCGAACATCCTCCAAGAAAGAGAAGACGAAGACATTGAGAAAGCCCTGCACCTGACTGATGAGACGCAAGAAAAGGGATGCTGCAAGTAATCACATGACCGTCACATGACCGTCACATGACCGTCACATGACCGTCACATGACCGTCACATGACCGTCACATGACCATCACATGACCATCACATGACCATCACAAGCTCATTCCATGTTCATTATACAGGGTGGTTAAAAAAACGGCCTAGTTTCAGTACTCTCTGACCAGAAAAACTAGTGTCGATTGTCAGGATTTTTTCCGGATGAAAAATGACAGCAAATCACTTGACCTCGGTCCAATTGTGGCCTTTTTCTGGAACAAAAGTCAGGGTCGGTTGGACATTAATCCACTGAATACGACCAATAAGCCTATTCTGTTGACGGCCTGTAAAATTGACCACCTGTAAAATTGACCACCAAATTAGTTCCAGATAAACGAGGGGATCTTGGTGTCATTTTTCAACTAGAAGGATTCCTCGTCTATCCATGCTAGTTTTACTGGTCTGAGAAGACTAAAAATAAGCCATTCTGGGGTTTGGGGATTGTAATTTTGGGGGACATGTTAGAATCCCCTCCAAAAAAAGTGATAAAATCTGGCTCTTTCCAAAACAATTATTAATTGTTTTTTGTTTTTTTATACAAAATATTTGAGGGTTTTTATGGGATTTTGATTATTGATGAACGTTCCTTCCGTTTGCATTGCTCGTGTCATTTTTATGCCTGTTGAATTCCAGTTTGGTGTATTTATCTGGAGAATGTGCGACGGGAATTTATATTTTATTCCAATTTATAAATGATGCGTGCTGCAGCAAGACCAATTTGCTGCGATTTGTGTGACTTTTCATCATTATTAATAATTTTGAGCTTAACTAAAAAATCAGCGTCCATTTCTGATTGGAAAACAAAAGCCAACAGAATCAAATGTTGTAGAATACAAAAATGTACCTCTAATATGTTTAATTGAATTATGAGGCCATAGTTTCACGACAGAATATTGTTTAGTTAGTAAATTTGTTTTTTTCATTGTATTTATTTGCACAATTTGTGAGGCGTTCTGGCAAAATGAGACGGAACTGGGCAAAGGCTGTAATGGAGAAACGTTTGTCAATTTTCAGATTTATTGGTTTTTGTAATAATTGATATGTGCAGTGGCACATGTGTCTAAAAATCTTGAGGTAAAAGTTTTTAGGGAAGAAAAAACCTGGTTAAAGATCTTTTTCTAAGTATCATACATTTTGGACATGACAATAACTTCAAAAACGGTCATAACTTGTCATCGGAATGTCCGGTTGAAGTGTAACCAATATTATTGTACGGAGAATATTATTCTCTTTGCTAAAACCTGCAAATTCTCATTTGTAATAATTGATATATGCAGTTGCACATGTGTCTAAAAATCCTGAAATACATTTTTTTAAGGGGAAAAAACATGGTTAAAGACCTTTTTCTAAGTATCATACATTTTGGACATGACAATAACTTCAAAAACGGCCATAACTTGTCCTCGGAATGTCCGGTTGAAGTGTTACCAATAGTATTGTACGGAGAATTCTATTCTCTTTGCTAAAACCTGCAAATTCTCATTTTGACTTGTGCCCAATTCTGCCTTATTGTCAGCTCCTAGAATGCCTCACAAATGTTTTTAGCTAGCTCAGTGGCCACAATTTAGACACATTTGCCTTCAATAAGCCATTTCTTATAACAATCTTCCAAACCATTGAGCTTCCGTTACAGACAATTATGTGATTTCCAGCGTTTAATGCCACATTTTTTATTTATTTTGCCATTAGGTACGTAAAAGCAGTATAAGTGTGCTATCAATTTCACATTTTATTTTATAGCTCAATTTTATTTTTTTCAGTTTTGTGCAAATTCTTTCCTGAACGGGTTTGTTCTTGCTCGCAGAAGTTTAAACTGATAACAACAAAACAAATTATGTAAAAAAAATACATGTATAGAGAAATGAAATATCGTGAACAAAATGATTTGGTAACTAAATTTATGAAATTGAAAATGTGCAATTGTTTTAAAGACAAATTATATTTGTACAAACAATTCTATTGACATTTATTAATTATTCGTATTTTTATTGACAGGTAGATATCTAACTTGTTGGAATGATTTGAACGAAATCAGTACTGCTGCACTTTCTTTGAGCTTAGTAGTTTGTTTTTCTTCAAGGTAAATGTCATTGCTACACTGAAAAGTGATGTATTTTGACAGATTTACCAATTTCTCCGGCACAATTTCAAGTGATTACTCTTAATCTTTATTGATACAACATAAATATCATTCCAAAGATGTGTGTGTTTATTGCTTTAATGCTGTTAAGTTTGTTTTTTTAATGTGCAAGGCATAGTATGTATATATCTGAGAGATATTGTAAATATTGCTGAAAGAAAAACAAATTATATTTGTTCTCTTGAAATTGGATAAATATTTGACTTCCCAGGTTTATATTTGTAGCTTTATTAGATTTCTATCTCGGAGTCGATTGTTTTGTAGCTGAAAGGAGTTTATATTTCTTGGTTCGGGGTTCTGTTTAATTATGAGTCTTGTGGTTTATTGGCACACATGTCCGACATGAATCACGGCCACGATTGGTCAGAATACAACGGGGCGGGGCTAATACTGGGTCCGACTATTACTAATCTGTCAATGTAATAAGATGTTTTAAATGACGTCAAGAAAATTAAATATTGTATCTTTTTTTGTTGCTGAAAGTGTTGTTTATTTTATTGTGTGTTGTCAATCAGATTTTGTTAATATACATTCTCAGAATTGTAAAAGGTTGGTTCCTTCTACAATAACTTTGGGTGATTCAGTGCTGATCCATAACCCTTGCCCTGTAAAGGCCCGGTCACACCACCAGAACTTTGCTGGAGCGTTCCTCGAGCGGTGAAGAAAATTCATCACCGCTCGTAACCGTTCACCACCGTTTAACAGAAGTTGGCCCCCGTTAAGGCAACACCGTATACGCTCGGCCACCGCTGATGGTCCCTCCTACCGCTCCGAAAGTTTTGAGCTGCACAAAATATTGCGAGCGGTGAGGAGCGGGCAATTTTCCGCTCCGGCAAAGTTCACCACCGCTCCAACAACGCCCAGTCAAAGTTTGGCACCGCTAGACGCAAGTTCGTGGACGCTTTGGTCCGCTAGGCCAACGCAGAAATCTTGAACGCTGGACCACCGCTGCTTCGCCAGCTTTGCCCGGGCGGTGATTAAACGTTGCACAAACTTTGGTGGAGCGGTTGTAAGCGTTTTACGAGCGGACACGGGATTGCTGGAACGGTGTCGGGCGTTGAAGCAGTGATCCATTGCGGTGATGAACTTTGGTTTTGCGTTGGTATGGAGGTGTCACCGCTAAACCAACGCTCGCTACCGCTCGCTACCGTTAAACCAACGCTAAAGCAAAGCCGGCTTCAGCGGTGCACCGCTAAGGCAACGCCCGTGTTTTCGATTTGTTTCCCATTTTGTGCGCGGTGACGAGCGTTGTCGAAATTCGGCCCCCTCTCCCTACCGTCCAAGGAACGCTCCAACAAAGTTCGGGCGGTGTGACCGGGCCTTAAATTGCCATTTTTTCTGTTGCGAATATTGAAGTGCGTTTAGGTGCAGATACCTCCAGTATTCAAAGAAAAACAATCTCAAATCCCCCCTAAAAATTAATTTGTAAGGAGTTAGCAATGCAATTTTACGCAAATTAGGTCAACAATGATTTTGTCTAAAAATCTCTTAAATCCCCCAATTTGTTTTTATATCAATGCATTGTTATGCAAATTATGTCCCTAAAATTAATTGATAAGGGGTTGGCCTGGCATTTGTATGCAAATTAGGTCAAAAAATATTATTCCAAAATTAAGATTTTGCCCAAAAATGTCTCAAATGTCCCTAAAATTAATTAATTGATAAGGGGTTAGCCTTGCATTTGTATGCAATTTAGGTCAAAATATGTCAAATAATGGTTTGTTCCGTTCTAGTTGTGACGTCACAGTTGAAGATGGCCGCTAATTTTAGTAGAAGAAGTTTTTGGACGAAAACGTTTTATATAGTGAGCAATATTTTGTGATTTTCTGTGTATCACAACTGCTTGGTGTATATTTTATTTCATTTATATTATTCATTTATATTATTATTTATTAATAGTTACGCTGCCTTGGCTTGTAAAATCAGTAAAAAGAAAAGAGAAATATTAATATGCAAATGAAATTGTGTGCTAAATTGTAGGATAAACGTACACTTGTAAGTGCAAACTTTACTCTAATTTAGGAACATTGTGGCCGCTGGTTGTGTCCCTAGAAGTGTAAAGGCCAGTTTCATTATAATTTGATACCTCTACCTATCTCCGATCGTAAAGGAATATTATATTTGTCTATCTGTCTGTCTATCTGTCGGGCTGTCGTGGTGTATATCTGTCGGGCTGTCGGTCGGGCTGTCAGTCTGTCTGTCTGTCTGTCTATCGGGCTGTCTATCTATCTGTCTATCTATCTGTCGGGCTGCTTGATGGATTTTAACGAAACTCGGTGGGTGGATAGCTTCATGTGTCAAGGATGATTTCAGCACATTTTTATATTGATCTCGATCAGATCAGGAATGTTAATCACTTTGAAGGATTTTGTTTAACATTGGGAGACAGGGTGTTCTACAATTGGGGCAGCGGTCTGTTCTCTACCAAGTGCCCCGTTCTAGTTTTAAAATAGATTGGTTTATACTTGTAAAAAATAAATATCAGTAAGAAATGTCGCCTTTACATTTAAAACCTTGTATTCTTCCAATTCTGCTTGTTTGCGCGTCCCATTAGTGTTTCTTGTACCACTGTATTCATTTTGCCTCAGATTTTCTTAATTTGTAAGATACCCCATTGGTAATTGCTTGAATTATCATGAATGGGTGTATTTGGGGGGTTGTATTTTATAGTAAATATTGTTCAACTGACTCGTTCAAAGTGTTTTAATTAGGGAAAGCAAGAAAAATAGCGTTCGTTTTCAACAGGCGTCGTGCAGTGGTTATTACGTTGTTATTGGTTGTTTTGGGGGGCGATTTTGTTTGGTTTAATTAAATGTTTCGGAACAATTACAGGATATCTAGCGCACTTGCTGGATGCCTAGAATCACTATTGACTTTTAAATAAAATAAGTTAAGAGGGCCTAATATTTCGATCTTAACAAGATCTTCTTCAGAGACTAATGGCTGTTTACAAGAAACAAACTTTTTCATATACAGGGCAACATACAGCATGATGTACATCGTGGCGGACTGGAGAAACACAAAAGAAAAAGCTCAGAGTTCAATGGAACAAACAACAAAAGGAGGATTAGGCTGAGGGATTAGAGGGGGGGGGGGGCAAATTGGGTAATATCGGGTGACCTCAATGTACATGTTGACCCCAAGTGGGCGTGATCGATAAACCTTGGTAAAACAATTTTGTCACTTTTTTCTACAAGAACGTTGTGTTTTGCGTAATAGCGATACGTTTAGTATGTTTTCGTAGAGATAGGCCTAATTGTGTAATATTTATTTACTTCAAGTCTCGAAGAAACAAATTTGCCAAAAAGCCAACACACAAAATACATTACCAAAAAAATAATTGCAAACTGTGATTACAGACAGCGGTGATATTGGGCACATATATAGCATTTAACACACGCTAAGATGTAGGTTCAGTAGAGTAATTGATGTGTATATGTGTATACATTGTAGTATTGTTCCGGTGGTAATATTGGTATTAACCAATTAACCAATATTGGGTGAACTTGGGGTAATATCGTAATTAGTAATAACGATGCAATGCCAGAAATATTGGTAACATCCTGGTAACATATTGGGTTAATAATATCGGTGGGGAAAAAAAAACATCGGGTGATATCGGGGGATATCGGGGGATATCGGGGGTGGGGGGGAAAAACATTAAGCAAATTGGGTAATTTCGGGTGGGTGGGTTGCAATCGCGTTTTTTCGGGTATAATGGGGCAATATCGGATGGGTGGGGGGAAAACACATCAAGCAAATGGGGTAATTTCGGGTGGGTGGGTTGCAATCACGATGATTCGGGTTAATGGGGCAATATCGGGTGGGTGCCGGGGGGGGGGGGGGGGGGGGGGGGGGGAAGGAAACATCAACCAAATGGGGTAATTTCGGGTCGGTGGGTTGCAATCACGATGATTCGGGTTAATGGGGCAATATCGGTGTGTGTGTGGGGGGGGGGGGGGGGGGGGGGGGAACATCAAGCAAATTAGGTAATATTGGGTGGGTTGCAATCACGATGATTGCAGTAGCATTGTGGGCGGAAGTAGTATACAATTCAACAAGTGCATGTATGTTGTGTACAATGTATATTCTTTCCCAAATTAATAGGTTTGGTCGGCTTGAGTGAAGACTACGTACTTGTTAACCTATTCAAATATCTGGCTTCGTTTCGGATACGGGCTCAGGCCGGGAGAAAGACATTACCCCGTATGATACACAAATTATGAAAGTTGGAAAGTTTTAGTTTACTTCAAAGTTATTCAAAAATTTGAGCCGGAGCAGCAGCCGAAACGAAGCAATGATTTCGAAAACCCAAAATATATAATGCCTGTAACTGCTGGTGAGCGAGTCTAAGCTTGCCTCATGTTGGCGCTCTTCACAACTCTTGAGGGCGCCCTTCGTTGCTACCGTAGATACATGGTCCTTGCCGATGACACAATGAATTTGTTCTAAATTCTTGACTCATACTCTTGCCATAATAATTTGATCATCCCTCCACCCCAGGACCCGAGGACAGAGGTAAAGAAAGTTTGATTATTGGAGAACTTTATATGATTGCAGTTGTTGTGCTACATAAGTGCGATTTAGGTGAATTTAGGGCCAGATTTTCGTGATACGTGATACGTGATACGTGATACGTGATACGTGATTTGTGATCCGTGATTTGTGATCCGTGATTTGTGATCCGTGAACCTATGAACCTGTGATTCTGTGAATACATGAACCAGAATTAACAGAATAAACCAAGGGAGCAGCTACAATGAGCAAAGTCATAGACAGAGTGGACAAGGTAAATTTATTTTAGAAAGCTTGGGTATTCCATTCATAGGGGTAAAGGGATAGTATTCATGAAATTACACAGTGACAGTACGGTACACGGTTGTAATTTACACGTTGTAATTTACACTTGCTTTTGCCTTCATTTTGGCCGATGTTCACAGGTGGGCTAAAGGAAGCCAGCCAATCAGAGGTGATGTTACAAGATGAGACCGACCTATCGGCAGAAGGCTTTGAAGTGAGTTTGAAATTATATACTTCTTTTCACCCAATTAAAGGTAACCATTTGCAGATATCGAACAAAATTAATACCGAATTATTAAGAAGTGTCTTAATTATTTGAAAGTAAATGATGATTATGCACCTATCAATTCTATGACGCACCCTCAGACCCCCGGGGGATGTGCGTCAACGTTAATAGTGAGGCCAGATTTCGGAGTCGAATGACGAACGACGAACGACGAACGACGAACCTGTTCGTCATATCCTTTACGCATATCCTATATTTTACGTGCTTGTCCCAACTAGGAAGGGCTCGCACACGCAATATCTCGTGTTCTTGTGAAAAGCACTTGATAAAGTTGTTTGCAGTCGGCGATTCTGACTTACAATGATCTATCAGCACTATCAGCATGAACACGCTTCGGATTGAGTTTCGTTAAAAATAATCCCGCCCGTGGGCTCGGCGATGTTAAAATAATCCCGGCGCGAACTGGTTAATAAAGTGGTGTCAGATTTCACGCGTTAATTATGTTCACGCGCGGTCGGCGCTAATAATGAAATGCTCCTTTATTTTGATATTCTTGATTTAGAGTATAATTTGTTTTTGCCAGAAGCTTGTGTGATATCTACATTTATTTCTTTTTGCGGGGGGGGGGGGGGGTGATTTTATTATAACGGGAAAGCATTGACAGTTTTTAAATTAGTGCAAATATTAAACAGTGAAAATGAAACCTTTTGCGTTATTGGGCGCGTTTTTTTTTAATGTGGGCGGCAAAAGGAAAGTTTGTTTAACATATTGCGCAGGCGCACGCATTAAAAACAGACTAAATAGAGTAATTCACTCGAGGAAACAGCTTTTATAATTCAAGAACTCGAACGCAACAAATAGTTTATTAACAGTAGCGCTAAATGCAACTCTATTCACAGTAATTATTATTTACACTAATTATTCGCTTACAGTGAATAAATCATAGCTGTTTTCACTGTTCAGTACGTGTGACTCATAAAATATACGCCACAGCTAACAGTCTTGTAATTCTGACTACAAGCTACACAAAATATTAATTAATATGCGCACAATTAATAGCTCACGCACAATAGCTCGCCGATGGCTTCGCAGTTGCACGCAACGCTAGCATGCACTAAATAAGTTCGCAGGAGTAGCGATACGTTGCTTCAACACTTGCTATAGCTGAAGTTCTACCGTTGACTTGTATTCACGGCACTTTTTTGCCGACTATTCTTGCTGTACAGACTATTCTTCACGGCACTTCTTTGCCGACTATTCTTGCTGTACAGACTATTCTTCACGGCACTTCTTTGCCGACTATTCTTGCTGTACAGACTATTCTTCACGGCACTTCTTTGCCGACTCTTCTGGGGTTTTCCTCCCACCTCTAAAACTGTAACTTCTTCACATTAATTGTTGAATGAAATAAAAAATTGTTGAATGAAATTTGTTCCCGCCGTGAATATGGCCATTGATGCTGGTACGGCGTTAAACCCTAAAACTCACTCAAACTCACTCTTTGCCGACTATTCTTGCTGTACTATTCTTCACGGCACTTCTTTGCCGACTATTCTTGTTGTACTATTCTTGCTGTACTATTCTTGCTGTACTATTCTTCACGGCACTTCTTTGTCGACTATTCTTGCTGTACTATTCTTCACTGCACTTCTTTGCCGACTATTCTTGCTGTACAGACTATTCTTCACGGCACTTCTTTGCCGACTATTCTTGCTGTACTATTCTTCACGGCACTTCTTTGCCGACTTTAAGATGCAATCTTCACGGCACTTCTTTGCCGACTGTTCTTGTACGCAAGCGCCTGTCAGCCGCGCGCTTGTCCACGGCACTTACTAGCCGTCTGTTGTAGCGGACTCGATCGAACCGATTTAATACCAGATTTAATAGTGTCGGACTTGTTGTGTAATACACTCCCTATGTTACCATTTTAAATATATTACCTGCACGTTTATAACTTTTCGTTTGAACATCAAAAGCCTCGCTTATTAAAGATGGTGGATAGTTGGACCGGTGTTAAATTCGAAGGCGCCGTGAATATTTCTTGTTGCGAAAGACCTCCGACTTTGCTTCATAAAATTCGGGTTGGGTGCTGCACTACTGCCCCAAATCGTAATAAATAGTAATATTTATAGAAAGATTATTCATTCATTAGTATAGGCCTAGGTTGGCCTCAGGCTGGTCCGTATTTTTGTGGGTCACACTATTGATAAAGTACTTTGTTATAATTTGATCCATTTCCGTTTACTCTCCCTGTAGAGACTAAATTCAACCACATCACGCTCCGTCCGAGGCTTGTGGAGTGGAGCACTTTTAAGAAGAAAACAAAATTGACACAAAATTTGGCTCAAATGTTGTTTCTGCTCTTCACGATCATTTTACCAAGAGAGCGCAACGTTACTAAAACAAATTGTACATGTGTATAAATGAGCCTTGCTCTATATACCTTCACATAATTGTCTACGTACTATCACAGACATAATAAAAAAATTAAAAATAAGCAATGTCCCTTCAAGATTGCTGCTATTCATTATCATCAAAGAAATACCCATAGGACTATTTTCACCCTAAATTAGCTGGCTCAAGACACGTTGCGGCGGATTATATAAGCATAGGCTGGTTACTGTCTCGAACCCACAGTATTTGTTGGCTACGATTGGTGTGTACGTAATAATAACTGGAAACTACTAAAAGTAATGTATTAATATATTTTTGTTAATTATATCTTCATGTAAATTTCGTTTAAAAAAAAATGTCTTTAACGACGCGATATTCGTTAAATCACCACATGTGATGGGCAAGTACATCAAATTGACATGGCGTGCATCGGAATTGCTTACATACAAACACTATATAAGCTATGTTGTGACATGGTACAAACTAATATTTTGTTAATGGAGACATTTAACTTAATCGCGGATGAAATGCAAGGATGAAAATAGCTAAATTCTGAGCTGTAAATGAAAACGGAAAAAAGAACAAACTCCAAGAATAAATACTGAAATTATAACAAAGAAGTATGAATAAAATAATGAAGTGATTAACGATTATACGTGAATAAAAACAGTTTACAAATAAAATGAAAAGAAAATACTAGGTCTGTGATTAACAACATAAAACACATTGACGTAAAGAAGAGATTTAACAAATTACACGGAAAAATTTCAATATAGAAGGTTAATGTGTGGCAATGTAAATTGTTAACAAAGTGGCTGCTAAGTTTATATTGGTTTCTTTCAATTTCTGGTGAATCGAGCTAGCTCATTGTTGAATAATTAAGAGGTCAATTTAAGTATTGCGGATCATCGTAGTCTGTTGCGTATGTTGTCCACCACATAGATGTAGATAAAACCGTACCACACTAAAACCGTACCACACTAAAACCGTACCACACTAAAACCTAATAGTAAATTGAAGCTTTAATTGACAACTTCAATCGTGCCGCATTTTAAAATAAAAACCGCGTTCGTTTTCAACCAGTGTCTGGCTGGTTTTTTTTTGTTTGTTTTCTTTTTTTTGCGAACAATTACAAGATATCTAGCGTAATAATTTTGCTGGATGCCTCGAATCATCGTTTACTTTTAAATAAGTAAGATATTTCGTAATAATTTGGTAGTAAATATTTTTGATATCTGCAAACACTACATTGCTTTTCCCCCAGAGACCAAAGCTAAGCTCGCTGAATTGGAGGAAGATTCTGAAGACGCCTCAGAAGTAAGGCCGCCTCTTAGCTGACGAAGACATGATACGCTGGGCAGACCTCAACCAGGAAGAACTTGGAATTGTGGGATGGTAAGAAATCCTCAACCAAGCCGCATAAAATGTAGTGCAAATGTGACTAGCCCCATAAATGTGGCCCAAATACTGGACTTCCTTAGTATTATGGAGCTACCCCTAAAACTATGGGGTCCCGACGCCTGAAGGGCGGAGCCCCGACGCCTGAAGGGCGGAGTCCCGACGCCTGAAGGGCGGAGCCCCATAGATGGGCCAACTGTAACACTCATTATAAACAGTACGTGCACAGATTGCAATTCTAAAAATGGGGTTCTCCCTACAAATTGTTTGCATTTATAACTCCCAAACTGCTGCACGGTTTACCTCCAAAATGTGTCTGTTATTTTATCAACAACTCGCCACCATGGCTAGAACAAGAGACGGTCGAATCCTTTCCAATTTTGTAAAAAAGTTTTAAACTATGGCAGGCCTAAAACTATCCCGTTCTAAACTAAAAACAGTCTTCACTCAGCCAAAAAGGTGACACTCGCGATTCAAGGACTACTTGTTTTCTCTTTACAGATGATGTTGAATTGAGTGCCGAGAATGAAAACGATATTGTCGATAGTGATGATGACGATGATGCGATTGATAGTAGCGATGATCAGATGTCCCCTTAGTCCGACGATGACCCATCCGAGAAGACGATCAATTAGATATCAGCGATGAGAAATGCGGGATGTTTAGTTCAGACAAAGATGAGGATCACCATCACCTTCGCTGCTGTGAGCCTTGATGAGGAGGTCGCCAAGGGAAAAGCCAGCAAGGCACAACTGAGTGAGTTGATTGCGTTTGCCATCGAAGTACTTCTCGGGGATTAACGCTAATCCCCTAGGCCCATTTGGCTGGGAATCATCTTCAATTCTGCAAAATCCCTCAATTTGCCACCATGTAAAAAATTGATTCATCCTCAATCCTCGAAAATCCTCCCAAAACTGCATGGAGGATTTTGGAGAAATGAGGAGGATTTAGGGTTAAAGAATCTTTAAATATTTTCACAACTGGAATCTAAAGGGGAAACCAATACATTATTTGGACTTTCTCTACAAAATTGACCAACAAAAATTGACAAACAAAAATTGACAATTTTTAAATTTCATTTGGCAAAGTGTAATGGGATACGTTCGTTGAGAATCAGATCAAACTCCAGAAGGCTCTGGCCATAGCCAATCAGCTACCGGCGTACGACAAGCAGGCTGGTTTTCTCCAGACAAGGAGCCAAGCGGATCAAGAAATGCAGCACTCTAGTAAGTTCGTTGACCCTTTTTCACTAGTCTTGATATAAGACGGGGTTTTGATTTTCGTCATCGAAATGCAGTCGGTCCCGATCATTGTGCCTATGCACAATGACAGAGCTAAAGTTGTTTTTGTGACATGTTTTTCAAATGCTAGGAGGGTAAATAAAAAGAGCCCACCGCTGGTTATGGCATAAATTAATGTGTTGTCAAATAGATATTTGGGGTCGTTCAAAGAAATCTGAACCAATGTTGGATTTGTAAGTGATTCTGTGATTTTTTATGTTTGTTTTTCTTTTCAGTTGCTACGGGAACTCATCGAGAAAAGAACCTCATCCACCACGGATCCTGTTCAGTTGACAAGGTACGTGGAGAATGTTTGTGTCGCCTTCTCTCTGGTCCTAAAAAAACATCATCTCGATGAAGGTCAGTGAAATAATGATTGTTGGTGATGTTAGATATTGTTGGACAAAATTGTATTTGTACCTAATTTTCATAAAAATGCAAGGCTAACCCCTTATAAATAAAATTTAGAGTGATTTTAGATATTGTTGGAAAATATCATATGTTGACAAAATTTTTATTAAAATGCAAGGCTAACACCTTATAAATTAAATTTATGGTGATGTTAGATATTGTTGGACAAAATCATATTTGTACCTAATTTTCATAAAAATGCAAGGCTAACCCCCCCCCCCCCCCCCCCCCCACTTATAAATAAAATTTATGGTCATCCAATTAGTCCTTGATCGAACTTGCTCATAACTGGCGTTACCTTGCCTACTTGAATGAAGATTCATTGAAATCTTTGTTTGTGCTTAGCCCCAGATCAATTCTAATATAAGCCAGTTGTATTTCACTCAGTGCCTATCCCCCCACTTCGTCCTCCACAGTCTGGACCAGGACATCACCACTACCGAAGCTACTCTCTAGTCTGCTGTCCACTGCAAGCTCCATTCCTGAGTAGGTTAGTTGCGAAGAGTCAGACTAGTCCAACTATCGTCGACTAGCGCGAGTTCAATCAGAGTTAGTCGAACTATGGTTAACTGTAGTCCTTGATCGAACATGCTCATAACTGGCGTTACTTGCCTACTTGAATGAAGATTCATTGAAATCTTTGTTTGTGCTTGGCCCCAGATCAATTCTAATATAAGCCAGTTGTATTTCACTCAGTGCCCGTTTTCTTTGTTTGCCCAGTTCGTCCATGAGCGAGTGGTCGTAATGTCTGTTGAAGAATTTGAAGCGTGGTATCAAGGCTAACCTCACCTCATCCTCCACAGTCTGGACCAGGACATCGCCACTACTGAAGCTACTCTGTAGTCTGCCGTCCACTCCAATGACTACCGCAAGCTGCATTCCCTCACCTCGTCCTCCACAGTCTGGACCAGGACATCGCCACTTCCGAAGCTACTCTCTAGTCTGCTGTGCACTCCAATGACTACCGCAAGCTCTATTCCCTCACCTCATCCTCCACAGTCCGGACCAGGACATCGTCACTGCCGAAGCTACTCTCTAGTGTGCCGTCCACTCCAATGACCCGCAAGCTGCATTCCCTCACCTCGTCCTCCACAGTCTGGACCAGGACATCGCCACTACCGAAGCTACTCTCTAGTCTGCTGTCCACTCCAATGACTACCGCAAGCTCCATTCCCTCACCTCGTCCTCCACAGTCTGGACCAGGACATCGCCACTGCTAAAGCTACTCTCTAGTCTGCTGTGCACTCCAATGACTACCGCAAGCTCTATTCCCTCACCTCATCCTCCACAGTCCGGACCAGGACATCGTCACTGCCGAAGCTACTCTCTAGTGTGCCGTCCACTCTAATGACTACCGCAAGCTGCATTTCCTCACCTCGTCCTCCACAGTCTGGACCAGGACATCGCCACTACCGAAGCTACTCTCTAGTCTGCCGTCCACTCCAATGACTACCGCAAGCTCCATTCCCTCACCTCGTCCTCCACAGTCTGGACCAGGACATCGTCACTACCGAAGCTACTCTCTAGTCTGCTGTCCACTCCAATGACTACCGCAAGCTGCATTCCCTCACCTCGTCCTCCACAGTCTGGACCAGGACATCGTCACTACCGAAGCTACTCTCTAGTCTGCTGTCCACTCCAATGACGCCCGCAAGCTGCATTCCCTCACCTCGTCCTCCACAGTCGGGACCAGTAAATTTAACCACGTACAAATACATTTTGGGGAGATTTTATAGATACATGTACAATTATATTTTGACTTAATTAACCAATTAATTCCTTATTTAGCAAAAGACGAAACCCAACAGAATTTTCTTGAGATGTTTCAATCGGTGCCACAACCTTTCAAGAACAGATTTCCCTGCACATAAGGAACGCAGAATGCCGGTCTGCACGAAACAATTATGTGAGGGGTTCTGGCAAAATGAGACATAACTGGGCCGAGGTTGAAATGAGGGTTATAAAAATCTCAAAATTCTCTTTATACTTTGCATTTATCAACATGTTGCAAAAATAAAATGTTAAGAAAGAGGCCTTTAGTAGGCATGACAAATGACAGTGTTTGAATAAGATTTTGTTTTGTTGTCTGTCGTTAGTTCCATTTTAATATACAAGTAACTGTTTTATTATTTGTTTATAAACACTTGGAATATTTTTTGAAAATATATAAAACGTCTGAGAAATAATTCCTCAAGAGCCAGTAGCTCAAAAGGATAAGCCCAGGACTGGGTCCCGTATTCTAACCCAGGTGGTGCAATCTAGAAAATAATAAGTTTGTATATAAACACTTAAAAACTAATTTTTTTTGGAAATTTTTTAACCCAAAGGAAAAAAGTTTGTTTACAAACACTTAGAAATTTTTTTGCTACGCAAAAAAAGTTTCTAATAAAGCTACGCTTTATTAGAAAGATACTAATACTTATTATAATTAACTTCTTCTATTAGACACTTATTATAATTTTAAGCTTCTTTTATTAGACACTTGTTATAATTTTAAGCTTCTTTTATTAGACACTTGTTATAATTTTAAGCTTCTTTTATTAGACACTTGTTATAATTTTAAGCTTCTTTTATTAGACACTTGCTATAATTTTAAGCTTGTTTTTATTAGACACTCGCTATAATTTTAAGCTTGTTTTTATTAGACACTCGCTATAGTTTTAAGCTTGTTTTTATTACACACTCGCTATAGTTTTAAGCTTGTTTTTATTACACACTCGCTATAGTTTTAAGCTTGTTTTTATTACACACTCCTCATAATTTTAAGCTTGTTTTTATTACACACTCCTCATAATTTTAAGCTTGTTTTTATTACACACTCCTCATAATTTTAAGCTTGTTTTTATTACACACTCCTCATAATTTTAAGCTTGTTTTTATTACACACTCCTCATAATTTTAAGCTTGTTTTTATTACACACTCCTCATAATTTTAAGCTTGTTTTTATTACACACTCCTCATAATTTTAAGCTTGTTTTTATTACACACTCCTCATAATTTTAAGCTTGTTTTTATTACACACTTCTTAAAAAAATTTAACTGTCTATTATAGTTTCTTCGATGTTGTCACTCATTAGAGCGACTTCGATGTTAGGTAGAGCACTCTGCAACAGGCTTCCAATTCTTCAACAGACATTAGGACCACTCGCTCATGGACGAACTGGGCAAACAAAGAAAACGGGCACTGACTGAAATACAACTGGCTTATATTAGAATTGATCTGGGGCCAAGCACAAACAAAGATTTCAATGAATCTTCATTCAATTCAAGTAGGCAAGGTATGAGCAAGTTCAGCAGTGACAATGTCCTGGTCCACACTGTAGAGGACAAGGTGAGGGAATGGAGCTTGCGGTAGTCATTGGAGTGGACGGCACACTAGAGAGTGGCGATGTCCTGGTCCAGACTGTGGAGGACGAGGTGAGGGAATGCAGCTTGCGGTAGTCATTGGAGTGGACGCCACACTAGAGAGTAGCTTTGGTAGTGGCAATGTCCTGGTCCAGACTGTGGAGGACGAGGTGAGGGAATAGAGCTTGCGGTAGTCATTGGAGTGGGCAGCAGACTAGAGCGTAGCTTTGGTAGTGGCGATGTCCTGGTCCAGACTGTAGAGGACAAGGTGAGGTTAGCCTTGGTCAAAATATAATTTTGTCCAACAATATATAAAATCAACCTAAATTTAATTTATAATGGGTTAGCTTTGCATTTTTATGAAAATTAGGTACAAATGTGATTTTGTCCAACAATATCTATAATCACTCTTAGCTTTGCATTTTTTAAATATTCAACAATGCACATTTAGGAGGCTTAATTAACTGCAATACATATTCATTAGCCTAATTTGACGACTTACTTTGCACTGTCCATGCTCCCATGTCTCTACCAGCCATGAAGCTGACAAGTTTGGGATGAACGTTTGGGATGAACGTCATATCTATATCATGCAGAGGAGGGAGGAAACAAAACATGAAAAACAATTAATACATGTAAAAATCATTCACAGCGTGGTGAAAGAATGGGCGGAGCTAAAGCTGAATGCGCTGCATGGTCAAAGAGTAAATTTGTCGGAGCACGATTTGAATTGGTCTGGATACATTCACTGCACGGTAAAAACCGTGGGTGGAGTGTATATTTGTCGGAGCATGATTAAAATTCGGCTGGAAACATGCAATATATGCCTAAGGTTTTCAATAAAACATTAGAGTCGTTTTTCCTATAGAAAAAGAATGTATTATGTTAATCATAGCTGAAACACTTGGTGCTTTTAAAGTAGCTTGCAAAATCTTTAAAAATTGGCAACCACGTTTTGTACTTAGTATGAAATCTCATTGGCATTTTACCTTCGCGCTGTTTTTCCCCTTTGCTAGTCGTGTCTTGTCGTGCCATTTCTGTATCGTGTCGTACTGGAACGACTCAAAGTTCTTGTGCCTCTTGGCCAGGAAGTCTCCCAAGTCGCCAGTATCTGCCTTCCTCTTGCACCGTTGGTCGGTCAGTCTTTTACGAAAACGGCCGGGAGAGGACGAAGCGACTTCGTCCCCATCGGAACTTGGGATCTCCTCATCGCTATCATAAAAATAATATTGTCAACTAAAAAACATATCTGTTATTGAATTCGTGTGATTAAGCGATTTCTGCCGTTCTTATTCACTTTTAGGGCGTTCAGTTTTGTTAGCAAATTTGACACAGCGCTGAATAGCTCAGTTGGTAGAGCACCGGAAGGGCAATCCAGAGGTCACCGGTTCAAACCCTGCTCTAGTTAATTTCGGTGTTTAACTTTTAACAATTATCCATCAGGTTTCCCATTGTGGTTAATTTGAAAATCCAAAATATACAACTGAATGTTTGCTTTTATTGTAAGGTCGAAGAGCGTCCTCTTTACTTTGTCAACAAAGTGGATATGTTATTCCAAGCCCCAAGCTTACCTGTCGTGTTCAGACACATCGTTTCCCTCGACGATGTGGCGGGTTGCTTGGTTGCCTAGCAACAGTGCCTGCTGCAGATCGACAAGCTTTTTTTTTAAGAGATTCTTCAACTGTTGGCTGCCTGTTCAAAAAGTAGGACGATCATAAATGTTCATCTTCGTACGAGTGCTCTATTCCACAAAACTACATGTATTTTACATTTTCTGAAGCGAGGTAAATTCTAGACGCGATATTTTTTTCTTCAAGTCGTGCCAATGATCAGGACCGACTGCATTTCAAGGAAGAAATTCAAAATCCCATCTTGTTTCAAGACTAGTCAAAAGGGTCAACAAACTTACCAGACTGCTGCATTTCTTGAACCGCTTGGCCCCCGTCTAGAGAAAAGCGACCTGCTTGTCGTACCGGAAGCTGATTGGCTATGGCCAAAGCCTTATGGAGTTTGATCCGATTCTCAACGAACGTATCCCATAATACTGTGCAAATAATAATAATAATAATTTGTCAATTTTGGTCAATTTCGACGAGAAAATCCGAATAATGTATTGGTTTCCTATTTAGATTTCAGTTGTCCAAATATCCAAATATTATTTAACCCTAAACCTTCCTCAATCCTCCAAAATTCTCCTCGCAGTTTTGGGAGAATTTTTGAGGATTGAGGATTAAAAGGCAAAACAACGTCAGTTTATTTAAAGGATACATTGTGTTGAGTTCATAGGCTGTTCCCAGCATTGTTTACATTTAGACATGCATGAACCCTGCATTATGCTCGATATCATCCGCACTGCCTCTAAATGTAGTCAACACTGACTCATCCCATAGCAGTGATACTATGGCTTTACAGTCACTTCGCCCCGTCGTCACTTCGCCACTAACGTAGGATATCAGTGAATCTAATTGCCATAGCAAAAACATTTACAACTCTTTTTTCAGACTTTTACCTGACAACACACAAATAAATTAACAAAAAAATAATTGCAAACTGTGATTACAGACAGCGATGATATTGGGCACATATATAGCATTTAAGTACACGCTAGGATGTAGATTCAGTAGAGTCATTGATGTTTATATGTGTATACATTGTAGTATTGTTCCGGTGATATCGTAATATTGGTATTAACCAATATTGGGTGACTGGGGTCACGGTAATATCGTTATTAGTAATAACGATGCAATGCCAGAAATAGTGGTTAATATTTGGGTAATATCGGTGGGGGAAAAAACATCGGGTAAATGGGTGGGGGGGGGGGGGGGGGGGGGGGGGGAAACTTTAAGCAAAAGAATTGGGAGTCAAACAATGGGTCCACGATTGACAAAACGTCCACGATCTTTTCCCGTGTGCAAATCCTATGGCGATCATAAAAAAACGTTAGAGTATAAACAAAAGAGGGAAGACGGTCGGACAATACCCCGTCCACGATCGAAGGCCTTTACACACTTGGGTGGATGGGTGGGTGGGGGGAGGGGGTGGGTGGGTGGGTCGATGGGGGAGGGGGTGGGTCGGTGGGGGGGTGGGTCGATAGGGGGAGTGGGTCGATAGGGGGGGGGGTGGGTCGATAGGGGGGGGGGGTGGGTCGATAGGGGGGGGGGGGGGAGTCGATAAGGGGTGGGTGGGTGGGTCGATAGGGGGGGGTGGGTGGGTCGATAGGGGGGTGGGTGGGTCGATAGGGGGGGGGGGGTGGTAGGGCTGCAACGGTTACACAGTTACACCATGGTTACACGACCGTTCAATCGCATGGCTTCTGTCAACGATGTTTTCCAAACCCTGGCTTCGGTTCGGTTGTGGCTCTGGCGCATTAATAAACATTGCTAAGCCTAAGGCCTCTGCAAAATGAAGCTTGTGTTTGGAAAAACGACCAATGCGGTTGCAGCCTGCGCAACAGCTGGGCGAGTTGATAAAATACTCCAATACTTTTTTTTTTGGACTTCACTTTTATAAAAAAATTAAATGACTTGTACTTGAGTTGTAGTGGCATTCATCTTTTCAAAATAGTCTTGTTGCCTTTAGTACATAAACTATGGCCTTTGTATGGCCTACATAGGCCTTCCAAATATCGTTACTGGTAAAGCAAAATTGCACAGCATTTAGGCGACATTATTCGGTCACACCGGTTTAGCCACGTTATTCCTTAATTACTTTATTTTACCCGTTTTATGTTTAGACAAACCTGTATCTGAAGTATCCTCTGGATCATAACTTGGAGCAGGATTTTTCATCGCAGAAATCCGCTCCGCCAAGCAAATCTTAGATTTTAGTTTCATTTTTAATGTGTGGTTTCTTGAAGTCCCAACGTGCACATGTGGACTTATACCGCCCTCTATTGGCGCGGGGCGCACACGCCAGGTTAAAATATTAGACTGCATTCCAGTCCCGAATTATAGTTTTTTTTATTTTTTTATTTTATTTATTTATTTATTTGTTGTTGTTTTTTTGTTTTTTTTTGGGGGGGGGATTGTTTGGCTAATCTACAACCAAAAAATGTTTATGCACTTGAAGCATCAAATCAATTGTAGTGTGGTTTATAAAGTGATTTATGAAGCGATTTATAAAAACATTTATACAAAAAATGTATCAAGTCATTTATTTACAGAGGTCTGAACAAAATAATTAATAGACATCAACACAAGAAAACATTATTAATCATTGGAGCATGTGCAATTGCATCTTTATTAGTACTATACATGTACAATATACATTCTAGTATTAGTTATAAAACCAAATTTTTGTTTTTTTCCTTTTTTTACGAATAATTATACACATGACTGAAGAAACTAGTGGTGGAATTTAAAGGTAGTATACACCATTGGTAATTGCTTAAATGATCATGAGTGGGTGGATTTCGGGGGTTGGATTTTATAGTAAATATCGTACTGACCTGTCCGGAGTTTTACAATCGTGGATGCTGTGAAAATCCAGACAAACGCCGTTTGTTTACACTTTACAACTTGCGTACGTCAGTCAGTTTTCACTATGTTGTGATTTAAACAAAAATAACAATTACAGGATATCTAACGCAATCATTTTGCTGGATGCCTACAATCAACACTTACTTTCAAATAAGTAAGATAATTCTTAATAATTTGGTAGTAAAATTTTATAGTTGCAAATGGTGTATCGTACCTTTAAAACCAAATTTGTTAATATTCAGTTTGAATTACACTATTAAGTTTTAATTTTCAATATTAAAAAACAACCCAAAAACAATAAGCCCTTTTGTCAAATACTGCTTCTAATTTTTACATATTTGCTTATTTCACAATTTCTTTGCAGTTCACTACACATCTATGAAGGAGTACTTGCTTATTAGCACAACTTTGTTGCCTACTTATTATGCACAAAGACCACCACCACTAGTTCTTAAAGTACGTACAAACTCCATGAATAAAACTAAACTAAACTTGCTAACCTGTGAAATATGCTTACCGTAAGCATGGAATTGTCTGGTAACCTGGAAATACTTTCCAAGGTATTTTGGGGTTATTGTTTAAAGCGGAGCCATGAAATTGGACCTCGGATCCCCTTCATCTTGCTAGCTCTTCCAGAAGTTGACGTCTTGCGACATTTTCCTCTTGAAGTTCTCGTACCACTTGTTCAGGACAGTCAGGGGCACCCAGCTAACGTCGGGTTGCGGTGACATCTGCGACTGCGTAATGCCAAACGACGAGGCGTAATTGTAAAAGTTCTCCAGCATTTTCGTGGTGAACTCCGTTAAGTTGCTCACGTTGGACATCTGCACAAGAGGCAAGAAAGAAAAAAATGCTCAGAATATACAGACTCACACCTTGCATAAGTTCCTGTGTACATTAACCCTAACGTCAACCAGTACTACAAAATACTACTTGAGTAAATTGCAGTGTGCAGCATAATACCACACCTCATAAATATTCATGAGCAAATTGGAGCGCGTCATTGGCCGATTCCACCGCGCGTTCGGGAAGGAAAAATGATGCGCTGCCAGGGGACGTCATCCCGGTGAGTATCCAGCTCACTGCCGTGCGGTATTCTTTTCTGGTAGCGCCAAAAATTCCCTCTGGAACCCGCCTCGTATATATATGTAGTTTGTGGCATGTAATCTTTACGGAACCAGTCTCAGTAACGTTACTAGATCTCCGTCATTGACTGACGAAGAACTAATACAGATGCAAAATCTTCGAAGGCCGTTATCGACAAGGCAGTGAGTATTTATGAGGTGTAGTGAAACAAATACAGCTTGGTTTATTTCTGAAAAATAGTTGGAATTACTGGTCCCTCGGTGTAGATCAATTCGACTACCTCCCTCCACTTCGCGTCGGGATGTAGTCGAGCTGACCTACACCTCGGCACCAGTAACTCCCACTACTTCCTCTCAAACCATGCTGTATTTTTATACTCTTACTTTATACTTTTAAACAATAAACCTAACTTGAACATTTGTTTTATAACCTTTTTGGCCAAGGAAAAATGTTTATGCTAAGCACATTTTTGAGCTTACAAGTTTTTGGAAATTGGTCCCTGGGCATATCTTCTTACCTGGGTATTTTCGGCCGGTATCTGTTGGGCTATCTGCAGGGTCGGCTCCACAGCGATGCCGACCTGTGACATAGTGTTCATCTGCTGCCCAGGCAGCACGGCTTGCGTGAATGGGTTATGGGTGGGTACGCTCCCTGGTAAAACAAAAGTGAACCATCAATGTTTATAATAGAAGAAGGAATTTCAGACAATGCTGAAAAAATGTCTGAACCCTGTCCTTAACCAGTTTGCGCCAGATGACGTATATAAACGCAAAATTTTCCCCAAATTGAAAACGGATGACGCATAAACACGCCAAGTTCAAGTTCGCAAATGTCTGTCAGCAGCGAGCAAGGCTGGAAATGCGTGGGTGTGCTTCCCGGCACTATCGGCCTGAACCCGCTTTGGATCGAGTTTCGTTAAAAATAATCCCCCCCCTCGGCTCGGTGATGTTAAATTAACCCCAACTCCCTCACCATTGTTATTGAACAATACAATTCTTTAAAAATCCTCCAACTTCCTTTGTTGTGTAAGAAGTTAGGGTTAATGAACTGGTTAATAAGAGGGTTTTTTTTGCTGAAAATGTTGCCGTGATAATGAGGATCAATATAAAAGAAGCCCTCAAGCGACTTCATAAACTACTGAATAGTCAACTCATAATATGCTTTCTGGTGCGAAAGCATATAAGAGTGGAGAAGAATCTAGGAGAGAAAGTTGAGAGAAAAGAAGCATAGGATGGAAACTGTTGGCACGTTTGTAGATTAAAAAATTCATTGAAAAATAAGATGTCCGTTTATGGAATTCTTTCCCTACCTTTCTTTAAGCCCGAAACCTTGAAGATCGCGCTAGGTTTCTCGTTGGTGATGTACCCTAAAAACTGCCAGGCCACGCCCTCCGGGGCTGGCCAACTGAAGTGTATAGCCCCGCCCATCCCCTCGGGAAACGGCATGGTGCCGGTGAGAAAGATGACGATGTGATTGATGCCGTCAACGTTCTCGATGTTGAAGACGAAGTGAGTCTGGTCCACCTGCTGCATGTCCGTCTGAACCTGAGAAAGTAAACATGTCAAAGGTCAAGTAAATGTCAAAGGTCAAAATATATTTGTTGATATATTATATGATTTGGTAAGAAATCTCTGAATTTACTTTCTTTTTACAAACGCAGTGGCTATCATTACGGTAGTTGACTTTCTGAGTCCCAGACTTTAAGTTCCTTGACATACTCTAAATCTCACCTTTCTTTTGAATCAGATTATTTGAATGATTGATAGTGGTTTCAACTTACAATAAAGGTCCAGAGTGTTGTCAATGTTACTGAATACTGTTACTTGTTGGGCTACTTAAGACTTAAGCAGATCGTCAACTGCCGTAACAATAGCCACTGCGTTAAATTACAAGACACTCCTCCGATCCACAATCAATCGATAGTTGCGCAGATTATCCAGAGAAGTCGGAAAATATACGAACAGATCGCCCGATTGCGTAATTAAAGTTCAAATTGAAATAATTGAGCCTACATTTTTATGAAAACAATTACACATCCATCTGCCCTAGTACTAGGCCCATTTCTAACAATTTGGGCATTAATATATAATTAATACCAGACAGCATGTTAAATACTTATTTTAATATCGCAACCGGTAAAGGCAAATAACTAACTACACAACTGGTTACGATCACGGCGACAAAACAATTTAAATCTCACCAGACGGCCAGCAACCAAACAACCAAACATGATTCCACCTCTGAGTCTGACAGATATTAAGTTATCTAAATAAAACTAGGTCATTGCACAGTTGTTCACATTTTTATTATAACGAAAATCATTGCATTTGCAGTTGCACTTGCAAGTTGCACATCTGCACATTTGATTTCGATCGATGATTGACAGGCAAAATGTACCCAGAAGTCTCAAACGTATTACACGTGAGAAATGCAGAGCGGGTACCCGACTGTCTTGAACTCGGACTTTCAGGGCCTTTTCGAAACCTTTGCTTTGTCTTCGGCTTTGCCTTCGATTTCCGAATCACCGAGAAGAAAATAGAAACGGAAGCAAATAGTTTAACTTTTGGGTTCACATCAATCGAGTGAATGTTTCTGAAGCACAACAGGCATCAGAATGTAGCTGGAGATCTCGCAGTTGGGAATTTAAAATCGCCTTAAGCTAAAGACGAAACGAAGCCAGGGATTCGAAAAGGCCCTATGCATCTGAAGCAGAGCCTAGGCTGAGACGATTCAGCGCAGATGATTTCCGGATTTAGACATTGTTTGTTACTATTTGTTGCGTTATTCTAAACATCATGAGTTGAAGAAGTAGCTGAAGACGACCAAGGTTCCAAGCTGTCTGCTCTATAAAGAATGACTTCCGTAAAAATGACTCGTCGATTTCTGGTTTATTTACGACACCATATTGCTGTATGATTGACACAGTGTTTACATCATTGATGTGTCATCAGTAGATGACGTACGAACGACTTGAACACGAGGTGAAATTTGCGTTGCCATTCTCGAGTACGCTGAAACTTGGACCCGGTGAGTTTGTAACTGTGAAAAGGGGCGTGAAAGAGGAGACAATAAAGAATTGGGTGACGGTCCATTCAAACAAAAAAGGGGGGGGGGGGGGTGGGAGGCGAGTACAAAATATGCACCAGTAGTCAGTACATACACCTTGTATTATGACTATATATATTATTTGAAATTGGGTGATTTAACCAAGCAAAATGTGCACATAAAAGACATTTGTACTCGTTAAATTTGCTGTTAAAGTTGGTCATTATCTTTATCCGTTAGTCCATAGAAAGCAACTGGAGTATATCTCTTCCACCTGTCCATCATGAGGGTGCCCAGGCTGACTAGATCCAGGTTCATACTCGGAGGGGCTGGTGTTGTCTTTTTCTTACTCCTCAGCTGGAAATCTTTCTTACAATCAGGTGAACAAAATTGTCAATCATGATGCAAACAACTGATAAACAATGTGTTTTGGTAAAAAAAAAGCCTATTAGTATTACACAAAACCATTTAAAATTCGATAATGGCTTTTAAATATGTGGAAGTTTATACCTTTGTCACAGGGTTGTAGTCGAGTCCCTGCAAGTCCGTTCACAAGTCCTTTTGTGAAGCCAGTCACAAGTCCCTTCATAAAGGCAGTCACAAGTAACTGGATGAACAATGACAAAGGAATGCTTTTGTCCAAGCTGATTTGAATAGCTTATGATTTGAATTGGAACTGAAGGACTTGTGATGGACTTGCAGGGACTTACAGGGACTTGCAGGGACTTGTGATGGACTCTACTACATCCCTGCTTTGTCAAGATCACACCAAAAACAATAATTAATCAGTTCTAGTTTGGCAGTCATGGATTACTAATTATTGAAACAGAAGATTGTGAAATATCTTTTCTTTTTATGGCTCGTGTCACAGGTGAAAAGGTGCAGAGTCGACAGTATGTCACCAGTGAGCGGAAAATATCTGATAATGTCCAGATGCCTGGTTGGAATCCAAAAGTTCTGGATACAAAGGTCCAGGCCATGAAGCTAGACACTCATCACGACCTCAATATCATTGACTTAGGACGACCGAATATTGATAGAGACAACCATAGCAGACTGCCTTCTCTGGAAGATGATGGCAGGCCGAGACAAGACAAGAAGAATCAATTGAATCACAAGTCCTTCCTGGCTGTGCCTCATCAAGAGAAGGATGATAGCAAATCTTCCAGTAAGGATGATGGGCCGGATGACAGAGAAACCAGCTCCCAATCATCTTATGTGTCATCTCAAGATGAACGAAACGAGGAGGTGGTTGTGAAAAGAGAGAACAATGCCAAGTTTGGATTGTTTGATGATGATAACTTTTCTGTGCCTCCACATTTTCCCCTTAACCATGGAGAGAAAGACAAAGTTGCTTTGGCAACAGCAAAGTCTAAGGTAGGATTATCCGAGAAAACTCTCCATCAGCCTCAAAATGCGCCTTTAATTGCTGAAAGCCCTAATGGGGGTTTGCTGCGTCAAATTCAAAATCCACCCCAGCCCCCAGAAGATGGCAAAACTTTGCCGAAAAGCTTTAATAGTGAAGACAGCGAGGGCAGAGGTGATGTGTTGTATAAGGAGCCAACTCGCTTCGTGCCAAGTATTGTTCCTAAAGACGGAATAACAAATGAGGTTTTTCAAGACGAAGCAAAGTCCTCGGACTCTGTCTTGCTCAACAAAGAACACGTTCACTATCCAGCTACAAAAAACATTCAGGATGAGCTTGATAAACAGCAAGGGCAAGTTGCGCCCTCTGTAGTAATTCACGAAGAGAAGACGGATGTAGTTACTACAGCCGAGGCAGGAAAGGTTCTTGTGGTCAGTGGGCATCCAGTCAACTCCCAGCCACCTGGGTCTCATCTTGCACAGACCAATAATCCAGAGTCTCTTGAAGATCCAAAACTTGTGCCTACTGGTCAGCGTCATGGAGGAATTATAGACCAGGTTGCTGTGATGCACTATAATGAACGAATCCCTCCTCCACCCCCAGACATGCAATTTGATAAGAATATAGTTGTCACCAAGAAGCCAATAAGAGCAGGGTTTCTTAAAGACGGTAAAGTTACCCTTGTAAATGCCAGAGAACATCTTAAAAGAGAGAACAACAAAGTTGGTCCTGATGCACCAAAGTCATTAAATGTAGGCAACTCAAATTTGCACAGACAGTCCAATATGATATTAAACCAGCCTGTCCGGGATGACGAAACTGCTCCCAGAATCTCTTGGAAAAACCAACCGAGGAAGACCACTGTCCAGGAGCGAAAACTGGTACCACCAAATATAGCTCAACTGAGGAGTGGTTTGGAGTTCAGACAACCCCAAAAGCATGTCTCATCCAGAGAGATGCAAGTAAATAGTCGCCCAAATACTGGGCCAACTCAAAAGGTATAAAGACACCCAAAGATCAAAATGGGAAAATAAAGTTCAGTTTTGCTGTAAAAAATTGAAATTAGTTTGCCCGGGTTAACAAGTGTAGATCTAGGCACCTGTGTTTTACACAATTTAAAAACATTTCTGTATTAGCCTCCCTAAATAAAGTTCAACATCTTTTAAAGTTTAAGTATAAGATCATATATAGAGCATGGGTCGAGATGGAATAGAGCAGGATAAATTGGGAGTTAAGTTTGGAAGAATCCGTTATTAACCTCAAGCTTTATTTGCAGGTTGTTCATCCTGAGAATGAAACTGAAGAGGAGTTCATGCAGCGTATGGAGACAGTCCAACAAGAACGACATGATCGAGTCCGGCAACAGTGCCAGAGTAGATATAACCTGACACCCCTAGACTTCCGTCAAGATCGTCAGAAGATACTCTCATGGAAAAAGTATTATGAGCATGCCTATGCCAACGATGATCACCAATTCATCATATGTCGCGAGCTCAAAGCAGCCTCCTTCAGTTGGCGCAAAGTCATGATCTCCCTCTACGCCAAGGGAAGCCGCCAGTTTCGGCGCTCGCAGAAGATGGGCGACTTTCCCATGATGGACTACGACGATGACACTTTCCTCTCCAAGCTGCAGAAGTACAAGAAGATCTTGTTCATCCGGGAGCCCTTTGCTCGCTTCCTGTCAGCTTACCGGGACAAATATGTGGAGCTGCGTCACTTCCCGTACTACCAGCCCATCGGCGTTAACATCATCCAAAAGTACCGTAAGAATCCCACACGGGCAGAGATCCAATCTGGAAGACCTACCTTTGAGGAGTTCACGAGATGGGTGGTTGCCGAGGAGGTCTTCGAAGGAGACTATCACTGGCGACCACTCTTCAACTGGTATCACCCTTGCGAGATGAGGTACGACTTCATCGGGAAGGTGGAAACAGCCACTGAGGACACAAAGTACATCTTCAAGATGATTGGGATTGATAAGCTTGAAACTTTCCCATCAACGGAGACGCATCATAAATTCAGCTCCAGTGCGGATGTTCTCGAGGAGTTTTACTCCCAGCTGCCACCTGATCTTTTGCCTCAACTTGTCAACCGATACAAGGAGGAGTTTGAGCTCTTCGATTATCCCATACCGCAGAAGATGAGCGATATTTGGACAAAAGGGTAGAACATCTCCGCGTTTAGAAAAGTAATAATTTGTTTAGCGTTAGCACAAAAATATTGCCCTGTGCAAACATAAGTTAAGGACATTAATCATGTTTTATATTGCCGATGCCAAATAGTTATTTGTTTTGGCCTGGATTTAAGGTGCCGACTTAGATGCTTTTAAATATTTCGAATTTACATGTACATTGTATTTATTTTTTGTGTAGTTGGTACCATACAGGGCATAACATGGTTGTGTTTGTACAAGGTGGGGAGGGGTACTTTTTGGTACAATTGTCAAGGGGGTACTAAATAGAAAACAGATGTTATGTGCAATTTGAATTTTTGAAATAGAGGGCAAGTGCACCCATAGTTATGCCATTGCATGGTACAATGGGGTAGTTAATAACGTATTTTGGTGATTTGTAAAAATATAATTATGTTTTGCCGATTACCCGAAAACCATCTTTAATTTAGTTATTGAAAAAATCGCTTCAAACTACAATTTGAATGCATGAGTTTATATGTGCCATATTTTTTAGAGATGCAGATAACGTTTTTTAGTTTGTTTTTGTAACGTCAATACTTAGCGTTATAAACACTTACCACAAGAAGTATTAAT
The DNA here is from genome assembly GCA_037893245.1 of Crossaster papposus. Taxonomy (NCBI): domain Eukaryota; kingdom Metazoa; phylum Echinodermata; class Asteroidea; order Velatida; family Solasteridae; genus Crossaster; species Crossaster papposus. The sequence goes on from JBAIAA010000307.1 coordinate 988,249, forward strand.
ATGGTCCATTTTTGTTTTATCAGTATCTGTATGCTTTGTGATTTGGGCAACGTACTTAGTTTTGAGTTTTAAGATGCAGACATAGCATCTTAAGTTTTAATTGTCACTAGTTTCAAGTACAGTTTTGTGGTCTTAAGCTAAGCTAGTTATTAGTGGAGTTTTCTATAGTTTGTTGTGTACACTTTAAAACCATCATTTCATTTTAAGTGAAAGTTTTACAAAACACAGGCTGAAAATAATCTTGCCTCCAATTAAATTGGCCGTTTCTCAATAGTTCATCCGATTTTCTTATGTTTGCATATTAAAAAGTATTGTATAAAGAAGTAGAATTGTATCGTTTTAATACAACGAGAGCAACCACGGCCGCACGGCGGTCGTAGCGCCTTCCGTTTAATGCGACCGACCAGGAGCCAATTTCATAAAACATGTAAGCACACAAATAGTTTTGCTCAGTTAAAACAGGTTATCAGCCAAACAAACGGGCTTTTTATGCTGAGCAAAAACTAGCTGAATATCAGTCACAAACAATAAACATCACCTGAAATTTTGATTTGTAACCCTATTTCCCTCCAAATTTTAATGCCAAGTAGGCCTACATTTTTGTTTTATAAAATTGGCCCTAGGCCGAGTTCCCAACACGTGTTCTACACACACGGGTCATTTCCCGCGCTTTACGACATGCGCTTTGCTCCATTAGGCGCGCGTCTATAGCGCGCTTGTAAACGCACTACCCATTCATAAAAGAGCGCGCGTAAAAACAAGGGAACAAACCAGCATTATTGTCGTGTACTTCTCTAAACTGTAAACTTGTAGCCGACAAAAATCAAGTCACTAGGGCGTTTGGAAAACAAATACACTAGTCTAAATAATTATTTCAACTTCGAATATTATAAACTGGGACGACCAAAACTGGTGTGATAATGAACTGAGAGAATGACTTCATCGTCACGATCTTCAGTTGAATACGATGCGGGTGAACATCCCAAGAGAAGATCTCCTAATCCTAGGCCTGTAACGTTACTTGTAAGTAAAAATTTTTGTCAAATATCTTTCGCGCTAAATTTAGTGCAGATGACTTTTGAACCGCTCTGTTTTGGGGTTCGCGGTGTTCAACATATTCTACATTTATTATATTAACCAGTCATACAGTCACAAATGAGCAGTTCACGTTACGCTTGAAATAAGGTGTTTCACGGTAACGTCTTGTTCACGGGGCTAATTTACACGCATATACATGCTGTGTACACATCTTCGATCGAAAACTGTTGCGCTTCCAATTCATTTTAAAATGTGCGCGCGTCTAGCAGCACGTGGTCTTTTTGCCCAGTAAACAAGATGGCGCATATTACTGTGAAACACCTTTTTTGATAGCTGCTCATCAACGTTTGGCCTATAGTAGTTCAATAAGCTCCACACTATAGGCCTATATACCAGATTTTGTTACTAGGTATACTACTTTAATCGTAACCCTACTCATATAACTCTGCATTGAAAACTCAAGCTTACTCATTTCTTCTCAGTCGAGCATTCCCGTCACCGCTCGATCACCGAGAAGGCGTCAAGACATCATCGAGCAGAGAGCGGCCAACTCCCCGACCCCGGACTCAAAGTCACCCCAGACGGTCGCAGAAAAGAGAGCTGGGGACGCTGAATTGCCACGGGTGGCTGTTTGTGCGGTCCGATCGATGCCCCAAAAGCAAGGGACATTAGTAAAAGGTGAGCGTTTTCTAAATATTTTTTGGGGGACAAAAATAGAATGAAAAATACACTCAACTGATGAAGTGTCACCCCACCCTTTTGGTCGGTTTTCTAGTTCTCGTTTAGACTGTCGCGCGCGCAGCAATGTTTTACATAGATGATGTGTTGTACTTGTGAAAAAGGAAAAATTTGAATTTATTTTAGATAGAACACAAGATGTTCCCTCTCGGTCGAGTCTCCTTCGAAAAACTGAATGCTCTACCAACGTGCAATCGGTCCAGCAAGACCGACCTAGACGAATTATCTCAAAGCAGGACTTTGACTTGGCATCAGCGCTCTTTGCTCCGCTGAACGAGCCTGCATCATCATCGTCATCACCATTGACGAGGAAGAAACGAAATATGAAACAGCTGCCGGGACGCTCGCAGTTTTCGCAAGAGACCGGCATGAGATCAGGCAAGGTTGCGAAGCCCGAGCGCGATTCGAAGACGGAAAAGAGAGTGACGTTCAAGGAGAAGATGGTCGACACTAGAGAAGCCGCTGAAGATCCGAATCGACCGCCAGCAGCCGATGCCAGTCATGACATGTCACCGTTGTCATCCCATGAGATATCTGTCACAAGAAACTGCGAGGTTGAGTGCCGTTTCGCTACGCCTTTTGCTCAACTACGAACGGACATTGGTGCTGAAGCAGATGAACCGTCGGAAGGCGATGCCACCGAGATGAAGAATATTACACCGTCCGTTGTGACGAAAGCACGACAAAACAGTAAACATCGGGATTGTATGCTTAACATGGCAACCAATGCAGACGCGCACCAGGCTGAAACTGCAAAACAGGATCTGAGATCCAAGGATAATCCATCAGTGATTGCAGAGTCTGATGAGATTGCTCAAAATATGTCCTGCATCAAGACGGATGAAAGTAAACAAAGGGAGACGACACATGGCGACATGGAGAGGAGCCAGGGTAGCAAAGAGGCATCTAAAACTATGGAGAAATTCTCTGGTCAAACTCGAAACCATGAAACTCAAAGTTCTTGGAACGAGGAGACAGAGAAGGTGTTGAGAAAAATGGAGGACAGTGATTCTGGTGACCAGGATAACGAGGAAAGTCTTATCATCGATGAATCACCAACAACGCAGCAACAAGATGACGACACTGAACCAAGAGTCATCTTCAAACCTATTGAGGCTTTGTCCGACAAAACTACTTGGGGCGGCAAAACAGTCCAAGCACAGAAGATAAATAAGGAAGAAAATCCACAATCGGGCAGCGGTCTACATGCTTACGATTCCAAGAATCCAGGAAACGTCAGTAAAATTAAGGAAACCCTTCCAGTAAGCAACGCAGAGACATCTAAGCAAACCTCATCTGTTGCTGCCTTTGTGTCTATCATCGCTGATGATTCGTCAAGCAAGTCATTTCCGTCTTTGGAAGAAAAAACGGAAGATCCATCTAGGGCAACAAATAGACATGCATCTTCGTCAGTGGGATGCACATCAACATTGATGCTTCCAAAGGCAAGTAGTGGTCAAGGAGGTCAGGAGGAGAAGAGATTGGTTGGGGAGTTATCCAGACAAAGGGTCACACCTGTGAGTAGATTGAACGATTCAACACCGATGCCGTATTCACCTGCCAATTATCAGCTAATCTACACTAGTAACTCCACAACTCATCCTGCAAACCAATTCACCGCGTCTGGCACCGTGACAAATCGTCTTCTCTCTCCGTCCTATTTCCAGAAAAGCCCAACGAGTACAACGCAAAGCTCTAGCAGTACTTATCCGGCTACCAATCCGCATCTAAACTCATTCTTTCCACGGCGAATGGTTTCTTCCCAAGCATCAGCGAGCATCGAGCACAAACCTCAAATATTGTTTCTTCCCGGTAATACCCAAGCAACTCTTCCCAGGCAAGGGGCATGTGGACCTACAGTCTGGCCAACAGGTACAGCACCTCAATTTGTGCCCCAAATCTGGGGAGGAGGGTACCAAGCTCCAACAACCTTATCCACGCACTGTCAGCCAGTCATGCTTCCGTCGTATCACCAGACTCTTCACAACAGGCACATTGCAGGAACCACAGGACACCAAGTTGTGCCACCAAGATGGCAAGGTCAGCACTACCAGGTTGTAAGATTTCTAAAACCGTCAACTGATGGGTCCAGAAAATACCAACCTTTTAGCTATGTTATTTACAAGGACGGTGCTACGGGGACCTCTGCATCATCATTGCAACAGTCGATGGTCGCACCCCCGCCAGCACCTGCTTGTGCACCCATTTCTCGACCAACGGTAACAAAACCTCTAGTGCAGCAGCAGGTCTGCATACAGACATCTCACGCACTGCACCCTGATCACCCACCACCACCACCACCACCACCACCACCACCCCCTCCCAAGCCATCAACTATTCCATCAAAACAATCTCCACCTCCACCGCCCCCACCTGCACCACCAAGACATTCGCTCCGACAGAAGGCAATATATCAGCAAACATCAGCTGAAGTGCATCCTGCCAACATTAAGACGTTATCGAGACCTTCTTCCGCTTCTGTTATCCCGAACGGTACACTTTTCATCCAGACGCCCAAGGGGCTTGTGCAACTGCACCAGCGAAATGGGCATGACCCTAAACCATCTTCGAGTAGTTCATCCAAGCAGTATACACTACTCCCGAAACCTACTGATGGTGCAACAACAGCTGTGAGCAAGCAAATCCAAGGCCGATCAAATCTCGCATCTGTACCAAAAGGTTCTTTATCCCCAAGGCATGCCAAAGATGTACAACCTCGATCTTTTAATAATCCATCACACATCCAGGCATCCCAAGGCTGGACTGTTAACATGAAGCCTGGCCAACCCACAGGGATTCGACTGCCATACCAAATGCTGTCACAAAAGCAACTCGTTCACCTCACCGGCAGAAACACACCCCAACAGGCGAAGATCCAAGACAAGGCCGGAAATCAAGGACGTGGCCAGAAAGTCACCAACAGAACATCTCAGAACAACTCTCAGAGTGACAAATTGTTTAACGAATATAAACACAATGCTTCCAAAGAATTGTCTGGAAACGCTATGGCGGAAAAGGCAACCAAACCAAAGACCGGAGGTTGTGATAAAGAAGTAAAAGATGGAATCGCCAGAGCTTATACTTCAGGAGTTGCAACCCGAGCAGAAGAAAATGTAAAGGGGATTGCTAAACATAGGTCGGAGACTAAGAATGACGGCAAAGAACCTACTCCGTTTTCTCAACCTAGAGATAGCACTGGACTCGAAGAAAAACCTCAGAATGAACCAGGCTTTGTTACAGGATCTTGGTCCAAGGGTCGGTATGTCAAATTTCTTGACAGCTCAGTTACCGTCAATTGCATTTATGTTCCCAAACCACATCAGTCGGGCTCGGAGAGCAAAGATGTCGACTCGCACAAGACACCCAGAGAGGAAGAAACAAGTAGTGCCTTTCGAGAGAAAGTAGATATTCCAGAGCTGCCCCCGAGTGATACAGATCTTGATATTGAGGAGGCGATTAGTAAACTTTCTTCAAATGACAGTGATACTCGGTCAGAAGATACAACATCCAGTCATGGAGATGACAATGATAAAAATAAAACCCGATCCGATGACAAAGATAACAAAAAGAATGAATGGCGACCATCAGTGCCGGTGAAAATACCATCCAAATGCACAAGAAGATTCCGGAATCCTCTGACAGGTGGCTTGTCCAAGATTAATATTCAGACATCTACTAGACAAGGCCCAGAAGCAAGGTTATTGGGAGAGAAAGACGGCTTTGCTACAAAGATTAGCAAAGGCCATAATGATGTGACATCTACATTAAATGCTGTATGTAAACGATACGATTTCCGGACAGGTGAAACCAATTTAGATCAGACGTGCATCCCCGACAAATTCTCAGAAGACACAAAGGTCATTCTTGGCTCACAAAGTAGAGAAGGTAGTCCAGGATCCCACATCGTTAATGATGACTCATTGTCCTCACGGCCTTCATCTTCTTCCTCTTGCGAGGACAGCATTTCGACCAAAACACCACCTCAGGAACAAGTTCATTACACTCTCAGCCAAAAGGAGAAATCAAAAAAGAAAGACGGTGAAGACAAACACCGATCCGCCGAAGAGCAAATCATCCACGATTTTCCTGGAAGCAAGACCAGCAGTCCTTCTAAAAGACGTCATCTAAGATCTTTGAAAAATCAAAGCAGCGACTCGGACACAGTTTCATCAAAATTCTCAAAGAGGGTAAGTTTTGGCGACAGCGAGGGAAGCCCTGAGTATGTTTCAAAGGAACGCGTACCATTTCGACAGGTCAGGAGAAATCTGAGACTTATGCAAGATGGGGGCAACCATTTCAACCACGCCCCTCTTTGGCAGAAGGTCTTGAGAATGCTTGGGCTGAAGAAGAAAAATAAGCCAGTTTGGGAAGGACCTCCTGGAGGAACGCCCTGGCACAAGAGACGAAGTTCATCAGTGGTCCTCGCCGAGTCTCTTGCAGAATCAGCTGAACGCCTGGAGAGAGAGAAAGCTGCCACGGAGGATGTTGAAGGCAAGAAATCTTCAGTTACTGAGGCTGTGAGTTCCCCAATAAAGACAAAAACCAAAAAGAAATGTGTAACTCCAAAGAAAGGGAAGCAAATAAAGGACAAAGATTCGAGTGGTACACCAGCTCCAAAGAAAGTTAAACAAAAGATGGCCAAAAAGAAGCCCAAGAGGCGCAGGCTTGCAAAGAAGACCAAAGTTTCCCCTCAGAGTTTGACTGATCCTGCCTCTGGCAGCTTGACGTCAATCGACTTTGATGCCAGAAGGGAGACGAGATCAAGAACAAAACGTAAAGAGGACTCGCCTTCCGTCTGCAGCTACAGCCAGTCAGACAGCTCCCCATCTTCCATCAGGCGTGGCAGGAAGACCCTAGCTTCCATCTCAGCCCAGACTTGGGAAGACTGCTACCGCTGCACCTACCTCAAGTGGAAGGAGGCTGAAGTGAATCTAAAGAGCTTGGTCGTAGATGAAGGGTTCAAGGTAATGACAAACGAGCTTGGGACTCCGGGAACCGGACCGTCCAAGGATAAGAGCTTCCAAAAACTCCTCATGTCCAAGTGGGAGGACATTGTGCAAACTGCACAAACTGGATCTCTTGGACAATTTGAATCCCCAACAATAAAGAAAGAGTCAGAAGTCCAGACGGAAGAGTCCATCTTTGTGGATACTCCACCTGTTGCTGCCGAATTCAGTGTCTGCACTTCCGATCCTGTAAAAGCTTTACCTTATCACACCTGGATGACCGATACTAGTTTCAGTACAAGTACTGAAAATTTAAAGTTTGGAGACGGCATTGCAACTCAAGACGACCTTAATGCCAAACAGGCAGCTGAAAATTGTCAAGCCACAGACCCAACCTTGGCTTCAGAAGACGATTCTCATCAACAAGAGTTCTTTGTTGATTCCTATGGGATGCCGCCGGTGCTGAGTCCGATTCAAGACGTGACTTGTGAGTCTGTCATCCAGGCAGAGCAGCCCACAGAGATGTTTGAGACGCTTGAAGATGCAAAGGCTGCCGGCTTTATTATCCCTGAATCGTTGACGGAGGAGACACTTCGATTACTGGCCGAGGATGGAAGCATTGATTCAGATCTTTCTGGTGTCCAGGCTTTTGCCCTTTTCATGCCAAACATGGACGACGAGGATGACCTTTTCGACGACTGTAGCTCACTTGATGTACCAACTCAGTCAATTGAGAATGGCGAGAAAGAGGACGATGGAAATGACAATGTAGCACCTGTTATATCCTATCATCGACTGGACTTCTGTGACATACGTGGCGTCGCAAACGAGGATGAAGCATGGGAAACTGATATCGGCAGCACTCTTGAAGACAAGTTAAGTATTCCCACTGTTGAAGACTCAGAGCTGGAGAGAATAGTGGACAAACATCTAACAGCAAAGACTGAGCTAGTACAGGAGGCAGCCTGCGAGACAAATACGTCTGCCGTGCAAGATGATTGTTACCTAGCGACGGATGCGACGGATGCAACAGCAGATGCTGATACTCCCCATGGCAACTCGACTGATGATGCTGCTCATTCTAGCAAATTTTTCCAGGAAGTTTATTCCCTGAACAACTCCTTGGAAGAAGGTGAGATCATTGATGATGACGAGAGAAGCGAACTGAAAATTCTGTTAAAGTAACAAGTGAAAATAATTTATTCACACAATAAATTCAAGTTAGTTTGTTAACCAGATGTTTAAAACAGAGCTTAAATGTGATTTCTATTGCACTATTATTGTAAATGTTTTGATTACAACTGATAAGATGCGTTCAGTTCGGTTTATTTTAAATGTAAATGTACTGTACTATATGAAAATAAGTAGTATATTGAATATTGTAATATGTTTTGTAATTGGCATTTTAATGTTTTTAACTAGATGTCTAGTAAATAATTTTTGGAAAAATCACAAAACTGTACAGTTTCACTGTTTAGATATCAAAGGACCACTTACCTTTTATTCTTATTTTGTTGTTTTGATGTGCAAAAAAAATGGTTTAAAAAAAAGAAATTTTAGTCTTCAAGTTGATTTCAACATTTTATTTTTCCTACATCATTTTTAAAATTTTAAACATGCAAAACAAAACAATTTCCTGAGACTAAATATGTTCCAGTAATGGAATGTACATGTATACTAAAATCTGTGAATACCATGTTTTATTTATGTCACACGTGCGGTCAAATCCTTGACCGGGGAGCGGCTACAGCCGTGGCCTGCTAATCTATCCGCAATGCTGTTGTCAGCTGTACTACGCCATAGAGCACCGCCTGTGTGACACAGCTGCACGCTCTGGTCCATTGTGCAGTGCAGGTACTCAAGAAAGGATGCTGTTTAGTCATGTGTCTAATCCGGTGCAGTGAGAAATTATTAGCGGCGTCCAGGCGTCCAACTTTTCACAACAACAATTATTTTTTAGTCCATGCATTCCCTATCGCAAAACAAATCACAAGCAAATAAAATCCAATTAAAAAAAGGGTTTGATTAATACCTTTTCCATTCTGAAAGGTACACATTTTTTCTTTTCCATCGGATGCCACTTCAAGTACCCTAGCCTATTGCATAGAAACTCCCAGATAACAAAAGTTATACGATGTATACATTTTGTAGTGTTTTGAAGGATTTGGAGTTTTGCTGTTACTTGGCGTTTTCTAAAATGACAGCAATACCCTGGCCACCTCCGATGCACGCCGAGCCCAAGGCGTACTTGCCACCGGTACGTCTGTGGATAAACAAGACAAGAAATAGCACAGGTATTAAAGGTAGGATACACCATTGGTAATTGCTTGAATTATCAGGAATGCCGGGGTGGATTTTAGGGGGGTTGTATTTTATAGTAAATATCATTTATCTGACCTGTTCGAAGTTTCACAACCATGGATACTGAGAAAAGCAAGAAAAACGGTGTTCGTTTTCAACCGGCGCCGGGCAGTAGTTCTTATGTTGTCCTTTTTTTTTCGCGATCGCTGTCCATCGATCTTGAATTTTGTTTAGGAAATTCAATTTTTGGGAACAATAATAGAATATCAATCATTATTTACTTTCAAATAAGCGAGATATTTCTTAATAATTCTGTAGTAAAATTCTTTGACATCTGCAAATGGTGTATCCTATCTTTAAGGAACTAGACAAAAGGGCACTTGGTAGAGTGCAGTAGTCCGACCCAGTGAACTAGCTCACCTCAGTTCATGGGCAAGATGAGCAGTGATGCGACTCCCTGATGCTCCGACGGGATGACCCATGGCAACAGCGCCTCCATTGGTGTTGGTCTTCTCAATGTCAAGTTCAAGTTCTTTCTGTACAGACAGGAACTGGGCGGCAAATGCTTCGTTTACCTTTGAAAAAGAAAATAGTAAGCAGATCGATTAACCAGTTCCCGCCGGAGGACGTATATACACGCAAAGTTTTCCCCAGGTTCAAAAATATGGCGCATAAACACGTCACGAGCAAGGCGGGAAATGTCTGTCAGCAGCGAGCAAGGCCAGAAATGCGTGGGTGTGCTTCCCAGGACCATTGGCCTGAACCCGCTTCGGATCAAGTTTTTGTAAAAATAATCCTGCGCCTCAGCTTAGTGATGTGAAAATAATCCCGATGATGAGAACTAGTTAACAATCAAGTATAAGGAGATATACCAAAAAATTTCCACCCGTGGAATTTTATTCAGCAGGGAAATTACATTTCTCACAAAATCTTTTCAAAGAGAAACAATTTTGATACCATTTACCTCAAAGAGGTCCATGTCTGCTACTTGAAGCCCGGCTTTCTCCAGTGCCCGTCTGGCTGCCGGGACGGGACCGATACCCATAATGCTCGGGTCACACCCAGAGACGTGATAACTGACGAGCCTTGCTAACGGCGTTAGGTTATGTTTGGCAACGGCCTCTTCACTTGCTAATATGACCGCACCGGCTCCATCGCAAATTCCCTGCAAAGATCAAATACAGAAATGCTACATTACTTTTTTTGTAATTTTAAGTTGAAGGAAGAAATTGACTAGAGCCGAGTTTTGACCTGCAACATCCAGATTGCCGTTCTGGTGCTCTACCAACTAAGCTATCCAGGGGCCAATTTCACGGAGCTGCTAAGCACAAAAATTTGCTTAGCATGAAAATTTTCTAAAAACAAGGTTACAGACCAAATTTTCACATGATCTTTATTGTTTTTGATAGATAATCAGCTGGATTTTTGCTTAGCACGAAAAACACGTAGAATTTTGGCTGATAACTTGTTTTCAATGAGCAAGCCTTTTTTTTGTGCTAAGCAATTTTTTGTGCTTAGCAGCTCCGTGAAATTGGCCCCAGCCCTGTATTAGCGATTCCCCACAGTTTACACCAACTTACTGAAGCATTTCCAGCGCTGACCAGACCGTTCTTTTGGAAGACCGGAGGGAGTTTGGCTAAACTCTCAATGGTCGTCTCTCGCGGATGCTCATCGGTGTCCATCACCTGAACACCCTTCTTGGATTTCATCTCGATGGGAGCCATCTCATCTTTGAACCGACCCTCGTCATTGGCTGGAATCAAAACCACAATTAATGACGTGTAAAGAGTTGATGGCCAATCCGATGCAAGCTTAGAAAAATAAACTAAATAGGGGGAACACGGCTAAAACTGAACTAGGGAGATTTGCAACTTTGAAATCGATCGTTTAGCCATTGTTTTAGAACGGGAGTTTGTGTGTATTTCAACTAACAAAAGTTGGGCAGCACAGACATTTTTTGTATTCCTGCATCACAGAATTTTTTTTTTTGTATCGCTATTTTTTCTGCCTCAAAAATGATTGTGCTCTTGCTGGGCTTACTACTCAAAATATCGTAAATTGAAGAAGGGAAATATATGGTGTTAGAAAAAAATCACAAACTGGGCAGTGCCATTAACTCCTTATCGCCGGAAAACGGCTATGGCAATCTGTCTACAATGCTGTAGCCAGCTGTGCTATGCCGTAGAACACAGCCTGTGCGGCAGCTGCACGCTCAGGCCATTGTGCAGTGCATCTACTGAACAAAGGCTTCTGTGCAGCCATGGGTATAATCCGGTGCGGTGAGGAAAAGGTGAACGATAATACCGCCGTCAAGAGGTTAACCTTGAGCCCTCTTAATCTGCAGGAAATGGTAAAGAGCTTTCGTACCGTTCTTCCAGCGTTGTTGAGACAGCAGAGCAAACTGGTCGCAATCCTCTCTGGTGACTCCATACTTGGCCCCTAGCTTCTCCGCCGTCATGCCCATGGGGGTCTTGATGTGGTAGTCTGTGAGGGTGGCCCACAGGGTGTCTTCTAGCTGCGGGCGAAAACGAAACACTTTCAAGATTCTGTGATACCAAAAATGCTACCTTGTGGAGACCTGAACACAATGGATACAAAGGATCCGCGACGTAACCATCCCCAGTAGAGCGACGTAACCATCCCCAGTAGAGCGACGTATCCATCCCCAGTAGAGCGACGTAACCATCCCCAGTAGAGCGACGTATCCATCCCCAGTAGAGCGACCTATCCATCCCCAGTAGAGCGACGTAACCATCCCCAGTAGAGCGACGTATCCATCCCCAGTAGAGCGACGTATCCATCCCCAGTAAAGCGACGTATCCATCCCCAGTAGAGCGACGTATCCATCCCCAGTAGAGCGACGTAACCATCCCCAGTAGAGCGACGTATCCATCCCCAGTAGAGCGACGTAACCATCCCCAGTAGAGCGACGTATCCATCCCCAGTAGAGCGACGTAACCATCCCCAGTAGAGCGACGTATCCATCCCCAGTAGAGCGACGTAACCATCCCCAGTATAGCGACGTATCCATCCCCAGTAGAGCGACGTATCCATCCCCAGTAGAGCGACGTATCCATCCCCAGTAGAGCGACGTAACCATCCCCAGTAGAGCGACGTATCCATCCCCAGTAGAGCGACGTAACCATCCCCAGTAGAGCGACGTATCCATCCCCAGTAGAGCGACGTAACCATCCCCAGTAGAGCGACGTATCCATCCCCAGTAGAGCGACGTAACCATCCCCAGTAGAGCGACGTAACCATCCCCAGTATAGCGACGTATCCATCCCCAGTAGAGCGACCTATCCATCCCCAGTAGAGCGTCGTATCCATCCCCAGTAGAGCGACGTAACCATCCCCAGTAGAGCGACGTATCCATCCCCAGTAGAGCGACGTATCCATCCCCAGTAGAGCGACGTAACCATCCCCAGTAGAGCGACGTATCCATCCCCAGTAGAGCGACGTATCCATCCCCAGTAGAGCGACGTATCCATCCCCAGTAGAGCGACGTATCCATCCCCAGTAGAGCGACGTAACCATCCCCAGTAGAGCGACGTATCCATCCCCAGTAGAGCGACGTAACCATCCCCAGTAGAGCGACGTATCCATCCCCAGTAGAGCGACGTAACCATCCCCAGTAGAGCGACGTATCCATCCCCAGTAGAGCGACGTAACCATCCCCAGTAGAGCGACGTATCCATCCCCAGTAGAGCGACGTAACCATCCCAGTAGAGCGACGTATCCATCCCCAGTAGAGCAACGTATCCATCCCCAGTAGAGCGACGTATCCATCCCCAGTAGAGCGACGTATCCTTCCCCAGTAGAGCGACGTAACCATCCCCAGTAGAGCGACGTATCCATCCCCAGTAGAGCGACGTAACCATCCCAGTAGAGCGACGTATCCATCCCCAGTAGAGCGACGTATCCATCCCCAGTAGAGCGACGTATCCATCCCCAGTAGAGCGACGTATCCTTCCCCAGTAGAGCGACGTAACCATCCCCAGTAGAGCGACGTAACCATCCCCAGTAGAGCGACGTATCCATCCCCAGTAGAGCGACGTATCCATCCCCAGTAGAGCGACGTATCCATCCCCAGTAGAGCGACGTATCCATCCCCAGTAGAGCGACGTATCCATCCCCAGTAGAGCGACGTATCCATCCCCAGTAGAGCGACGTATCCATCCCCAGTAGAGCGACGTATCCATCCCCAGTAGAGCGACGTAACCATCCCCAGTAGAGCGACGTATCCATCCCCAGTAGAGCGACGTAACCATCCCCAGTAGAGCGACGTATCCATCCCCAGTAGAGCGACGTATCCATCCCCAGTAGAGCGACGTATCCATCCCCAGTAGAGCGACGTATCCATCCCCAGTATAGCGACGTATCCATCCCCAGTAGAGCGACGTATCCATCCCCAGTAGAGCGACGTATCCATCCCCAGTAGAGCGACGTATCCATCCCCAGTAGAGCGACGTATCCATCCCCAGTAGAGCGACGTATCCATCCCCAGTAGAGCGACGTATCCATCCCCAGTAGAGCGACGTATCCATCCCCAGTAGAGCGACGTAACCATCCCCAGTAGAGCGACGTATCCATCCCACGTATCCATCCCCAGTAGAGCGACGTATCCATCCCCAGTAGAGCGACGTATCCATCCCCAGTAGAGCGACGTATCCATCCCCAGTAGAGCGACGTATCCATTCCCAGTAGAGCGACGTATCCATCCCCAGTAGAGCGACGTATCCATCCCCAGTAGAGCGACGTATCCATCCCCAGTAGAGCGACGTATCCATCCCACGTATCCATCCCCAGTAGAGCAACGTATCCATCCCCAGTAGAGCGACGTATCCATCCCCAGTAGAGCGACGTATCCATCCCCAGTAGAGCGACGTATCCATCCCCAGTAGAGCGACGTATCCATCCCCAGTAGAGCGACGTATCCATCCCCAGTAGAGCGACGTATCCATCCCCAGTAGAGCGACGTATCCATCCCCAGTAGAGCGACGTATCCATCCCCAGTAGAGCGACGTATCCATCCCCAGTAGAGCGACGTATCCATCCCCAGTAGAGCGACGTATCCATCCCCAGTAGAGCGACGTAACCATCCCCAGTAGAGCGACGTATCCATCCCCAGTAGAGCGACGTATCCATCCCCAGTAGAGCGACGTAACCATCCCCAGTAGAGCGACGTATCCATCCCCAGTAGAGCGACGTATCCAACCCCAGTAGAGCGACGTAACCATCCCCAGTAGAGCGACGTATCCATCCCCAGTAGAGCGACGTAACCATCCCCAGTAGAGCGACGTATCCATCCCCAGTAGAGCGACGTAACCATCCCCAGTAGAGCGACGTATCCGTCCCCAGTAGAGCGACGTATCCATCCCCAGTAGAGCGACGTATCCATCCCAAGTAGAGCGACGTATCCAACCCCAGTAGAGCGACGTAACCATCCCCAGTAGAGCGACGTATCCATCCCCAGTAGAGCGACGTAACCATCCCCAGTAGAGCGACGTATCCATCCCCAGTAGAGCGACGTAACCATCCCCAGTAGAGCGACGTAACCATCCCCAGTATAGCGACGTATCCATCCCCAGTAGAGCGACGTAACCATCCCCAGTAGAGCGACGTAACCATCCCCAGTAGAGCGACGTATCCATCCCCAGTAGAGCGACGTATCCATCCCCAGTAGAGCGACGTAACCATCCCCAGTAGAGCGACGTATCCATCCCCAGTAGAGCGACGTATCCATCCCCAGTAGAGCGACGTATCCATCCCCAGTAGAGCGACGTAACCATCCCCAGTAGAGCGACGTAACCATCCCAAGTAGAGCGACGTATCCATCCCCAGTAGAGCGACGTATCCATCCCCAGTAGAGCGACGTATCCATCCCCAGTAGAGCGACGTATCCATCCCTAGTAGAGTGTCGTGCAATCCTGCATTCCTCAATGGTTGGACCGCATGGACGACGTTTTAATTGCAATAACATTAGGGAGGTCAGTAAATAACACTAGGGGTTTACGGAAAAACAAAATTGGGTTTACCTTGAGGTCTACACCTAGCTTGGTTCCAAAGCGGGTTCCTCTGACTGTGTATGGAGCCATGCTCATGTTTTCTGTTCCTCCGGTCAAAACGACTTCTGCATCTCCCGTTAGAATGTCCTGAAATGGTGTTTAATTTTCTATTACTACCAAAGACAGGGATAAGATTGTAAACTTAACAAAACAAAACATGAATCTGTTTACTTTGGAAATATGTGACCTGCTCTAACGAAACCCGGACAAAGTCGCACAATGTGTTTTATTACAATGTACTTGTGAAGTCATTTCGGAGTTGATTTTACCATTTTGAGGTTTTGGGTTTTTCCGAATCACCAACTATTAATCTACAATCTCCCCAAAATTGAACATAATCCATCACCCAGAAAGTTTTTTGTATAGATTTTTGGTGAAACAATTATGTATAGAAATAATATGCTTTTCTGAACTTAAAAACTAAAATTGTCAACTTTGGTTTCGTTAGAGGTCACATAATTTGTATATTCTTGACTTTAAGTACTCAATCAAGTAAGTGGCAGCTAGATACTACATTCTTTCCAAAATCTCCGCAGCCACTCTACAATGGTCCAAATGAAATCAAAGGTTTTACCTGAGCTCCACTGACAATGGACTGGAACCCTGACCCACACAGGCGATTAACAGTCAAAGCTGGCTTATCGTCCTTGACGCCAGACCGAAGGGCCACGTGTCTTGCCACATAGGCTGCATCTGGTGCGTTCTGTGGCAAGAAGACAAATACATGATTTTGTAACTCATTCCACTTATAATCAAGCAGGGTTCTGGGTTCGAGTCCAGCTGCTGTTCATTCTGCTGTAATCCTGTAATATCATTAAAAGGGCCTTTTTCGCAATGCAAAATTTTAAATCTCATCAAAAATATAAAGGAAAATACAAATTATAGAAACTAAGAAATTAAGAAATTAAGAAACTAAGAAACTAAGAAACTAAGAAACTAAGAAACTAAGAAACTAAGAAACTAAGAAACTAAGAAATTAAGAAATTAAGAAATTAAGAAATTAAGAAATTAAGAAATTAAGAAATTAAGAAATTAAGAAATTAAGAAATTAAGAAATTAAGAAATTAAGAAATTAGAAAACTAGGAAACTAGGAAACTAGGAAACTAGGAAACTAGGAAACAAGGAAACTACGAAACTACGAAACTACGAAAAATAAATAAATAGGAAACTAGGAAACTAGAATACTAAGATACTAAGAAACTAAGAAATTAGGTAGAACCTACCTGCGCAATCTAGGACCTACCTGTCCAACACTACCGACGAACGTGCTGTCAATTATCTCCGGGTTGATGTTACCTGCCGTCAGTGCAGCACGTGCAGCCACTTCACACAGATCCGTCTGCGTTAAGTCCTTCAGTTTTCCACCAAAGGTACCGAAAGGCGTACGCTTGGCAGCCACTATAAAAATACCTGTAATAATATTGAACTATTTAGTTCATTTCGTCAATTTCCTTAATTAAATGTTACTTTATTGTGACGGGTTGGATTGGTCAACTCAAGATTTATTAGGCCTATGAACAAGAATGTTTAGAGCTAGAGGAATTTTCACTCACTGTGAAATTTGGGGTAAAACAAAATCAAAGTGCGCCACGTTTTGGGGCATCAACATTACAATACCGTAATTGGTTTATTCAAAAGTGCGTAGCACTCTCTTCAACTTTTTAACAAGCACAGACATTCTTATTTTTAAATCAACTAAATCCTGGGGTTAAATATAACAAATTGACATGATTTAGAAAAGACGAAAGGTTAATGTTAGGCCTAATCTATAGCCTGTCAGTCACCGACTGTCGGCATTTAGATACATTTTTAGCAGTACCTTACCTCTGGACATTGCCATCTTGAAGTTGCAGCTTGCACGCAAAGTTCTTCCTTGGTTATATATATTGAGGGCGCTCTTTAATTCACCAAGTTTTACAAAAATACCACACGATCGGACACGCACACACAAAACAAGTCACTATAAACTATCTCGTGTTTTTTTTCTCAAGGCACTTAGATAACCCATTTGTTATTCCTCCGAGGGTAACCTAACCCAGTTTTCCCTTAGCCTTGCTCTATTTGCCTAAATAATCCACAAAAACATTTGGCGAAGAAAAAGACAAACGTTAACGACAGCCGAATTTGATTCATAATAGCTCACCTCTCTTAACTGGCGAGTTGGACAGCCGTGTAGCGGAGTTGCCATTGTTCTTCGTGTAAGCAATACCGCTACATGGGTTAGTGTTAAAGGTCTTCTACAAAGAAAAACTATCAACACAAATTCCTTTAATTTGAAAGGTTGCAACACGATTACGACAAGGAGACTTGTGTGACAGTACTGATAACATGTGATTTTGTCTTTTTATTCTGAAACGGAATACAAATGTTCAATTCAGTATTTTTTTTTTTTTTTTTTAAAGAACATTTATTAACAATCACCTGAGTCGATAAAGGTAAAAGATCTTCAGGATATAAAAGACAATCAGAAAGTTTAAAAAACAAAGTACATGAATAAATATTTTACAAAATACACGGAAAGATCCAGGCATTAGGCGTAAATTGGTGTCGAGGAAGGATTTATGATACAATTGTACATACATGTAATAATTTATAATGCAAAAAGTTGCGCACCAACCTCCCTTAGCAATATACAGTTTAATTATCAAAATGGCGCAATAAATTATAAACAAATAGAATTGTGTTCTCCGTTTAAAAAAAGTTATATACATGTATTGTTAGTAGGTTAAAATACGCATGTCCTCAAAGTAGGCATGTTTTGTTTGGTTTATCACCATACAATTGTGGGGGGGGGGGGGGGGGGGGGATCACTATCGAGCAGTGGCGGAACATTCTTGTTTCGCCCCAACCCCTATACTGATTCAGTCCCAGCATGCAGCCATTAAGACCAAATATCGCTCATTTTGTTCGGCACAGTGTAATTAAACAACGCGAATTCCTCTCTGTACCGGTAAATGAGTTTGGGTAAAAGTTCTGGCGAAATCTCCGAATAGAACTGCTTCAGGATGGTCCGAGCG
Source organism: Crossaster papposus (assembly GCA_037893245.1). Classification (NCBI taxonomy): domain Eukaryota; kingdom Metazoa; phylum Echinodermata; class Asteroidea; order Velatida; family Solasteridae; genus Crossaster; species Crossaster papposus. Next base: position 1,006,358 of record JBAIAA010000307.1, read on the forward strand.
GAACTGAATGGATGATGAGTTTCCGTGGAGGGGTAGGTCTCCAACTTGTCGATACCAAGCATTTTGAAAATGTACTTTGCATCCTCGCTAGCAGTTTCCAACTTCCCTATGTAATCATATTGCATCTCGCACGGGTGGTACCAGTCGAAGAGCGGCCTCCAGTGGTAATCTCCCCCGCGGTCGTCTGGGTTACTGACCAACCACCTGACGAACTCTTCAAATGTCGGCAGGCCCCTGTTGATCTCTCTCTTGTTGGCGCCCTTTCGGTAGGCTCGGACGATCTTGGCGCCGATTGGTTTGTAGTACGGAAAGTGGCGCAACTCCACATACTTGTCCCTGTAGCCCGACAGGATACGGGCGAACGGCTCCCGCACGAAAAGTACTTTCCTGTAGTTTTCAAGCTCTGTGAGAAACGTATCATCGTCGTATTCTCGCATGGCGTAGTCACCCATTCTCTGTTTCCGTTTAAAAGCCGGACTGCCCTTTTGCCAAAGCGACCTGATCACTTTACGCCAGCTGAACGAGCCGACTTTGAGCACCCTACAGATGATGAATTTAAAGTCGTCATTTGCGTAGGCGTGCTCGTACAGCTTCTTCCACGACAGGATTTTAGCCCTGTCCCTCCGGAAGTCCACGTGTTCAGTGATGTTATAAGTGTCGGCGCAGCGTTCGCGGATCAGATCCTGGCGTGCCTTCTGCACGCCAGCCATGCGGTGAAGAAATACAGCCTCCGCGTCTTGTGTCTTCATTTGGGTCTTATTCTGCGGACAATTATAGATACATAAGTACATCAAAATGCATTTCAATTATGTTATTTCGTTCCTAATAATTGAGATGGGACACTTATTGACATGATGGATTTCCATTGTTAGTGCACACAAATTTAATTTGTATAGATGTTCATAGTGGGCTGCATGGGCCGGGACAGGCGCGATTCGAGTCGTGTACATGGCTTTGCCGTTGCCCTTGCTAATACATGTATGCCTACCTGTTGGGTTATTTCTTTCCTGCGGCTGTTTACAAGACTAGTGATGGTCCGTAAAGCAATCTGTTTCTTTAATGAGTGATTGGTAATGTGCTCATGTGACACTGGCGGCCTCGTGTTTAAGGGCCCAGTAATCTTCTGCACGACACCCACCACACCGTCAAAAAACATTGTCTCTGACGACGTCTCTATTCCTTTCTCTGTGGTCAAAGCAAATATACAACAATAGCGTTCTAAATAAATTAAATGCATCACTTGCTGTGGTCGTCTAGCCCAATGGTTATGGTGTTCGACCTGTGTTAATGTGTTGATTGGTTTGTTTATAGTGTAAATGGAGGACACATCCCTGACGCCACGTCGATGAATTGGGGTTAGGTGTAATCGAGGACGTCCTCGATTGAGAATCGTGTACCAAACCAATTAGAGCCCTTGGAACAAGTTAAAGTACAAACAAAGGAAATAATCGAGAGGAACAACAGAAATCCTCGATTTACACCATAAACATGCGTAATTGTGTTGGTGTGTGACAGTACATGCACACGGGTTCGAATCCCGAGTGTTCTCGGGCAAGACACTTGACTGCAATGTCCTCTCTCCCAGATTTGTAATAACTCGAGTCGATGACTCGACTCGGACTCAAGTCACATTTTGTTTGCGACTCGACTCGACTCGAGTCCCGAATGGTAAATGACTCAACTCGAATCACTGCAGGCAAATGTCCCTCATCAGAATGACTCGACTCGACTCAAGTGAAGGTTACTAAGACTCAAGTCCCCCAAATAAGATCAAAGCTTTGCGAAACATATTTGCAATGACTTACGCCAGTGCCGGTTTATTTGCCAAACATCTCAATTTACATTCGTGTACAAGACATAATGTACGGAGGTCTTCCAAACAAGTTCAAGTACAAACAAAAGGGACGAAGGGATTGAGGAATAGGGTCCCTGATTAGGCGTAAATACACACTTGGGTGTGTAATGTCGTTTCGTCTTTTATTTTAGCCAAATCGAATAGGGCGATTCTTTTCCTTTGAACTTGAATGCTTAGTATTAAACAATCGTAAATGAGCAACTGACTCGACTGTTTCATAAACCTATGCGACCACGTGTTAACGATGGTTATGTCAATCAGATTCTTCCTCCATTATGTTCAGATGGAGGCGTGGAAATACCCGCCCGTTGACGATACAAACACATCAGAAATTGGAGCGATTTATCGCCTGAATTATTGGTTTCACCAGTTCGGTTTATAGTCACCAATCAACTCAATTCACAAGCGTCTCTCGTTCAGGGGTTGTTTAGCTTGGCCTTATATACGGCGACCTTGAGTTTTGTTTTGTTTAGAAAAGGTGCCGACATATGCAACTAGCGGGACCACAGTCGAGGTCAAAGGTTAAGACTCCAGATCTGTGATGAATGTTCCACGCATGACTTGTGTATAGATGATGTGCCTCTGTTTACATCTGTATTCAAATGTGCCCGTCAATATGCGCACGAATCATGTTTTACATAAATTTGGTTAAGAGATGACATCAGAGGTCACATAATTCAAAGGCGATCTGACCTGCGACGTCAGTCTTTAAGCAAATTTGATGTAAAACATGATGGGTGCGCATCACTGCCGGGCACATTTGAATACAGATGTAAACACGTGACGTCAGAGGGCACATCGTCTATAGGATACTTTTGCAACCCCCCCCCCCCCCCCCCCCCTGAAACTTTAAAATAACAACAATAGTGTTGTGGGTAGAAAGATACCAGAGAATATACCCTTCCAATAAAAACGAAAAAGTCGCAACCGGTTTATGTAATGTCAAACTGTGTCTGCGGCCGGATGGCGTATTATGTCGACTTCATGAGCCAATTCCTTAAAGCTGCACAACAATTTTCTTAGCACAAAAGAGTCTTGCTCAGTAAAATCAGGTTATCTACCTGTACCTCCATATGGTATACCAGCCAAAACTCATTGCGCTCCCCCTCCCCTCTCTCTCCCTTGGGTAAAGCCACGATCCGCCCCACTGACTCCAGTATCTGGTGAAGACGTTATTAGTGGTCGTAGGACCGTGACCCCTTGTGCACCGCCATAACCACTAGGGACCGTTAGATTTAATACGGATACGCGTACGGTATGTGGCTCGGAAAAATCGCCCATATTGGCTATACCACAATTTAGAAAAAAAAAGGGGGGATTTACTTCTAATTTTAAAAATGTTGAAATGCTTAATGTAAGAAAGACGAAATTTTAACGCACTTTTTTTTACGAGCCGTATACGTATCCCATTCGGGGGCGTGCTAAATGGTCCCTTTTATGTGTGCCCGACAACATAATAACAAGTTCAACTCTGTCTAAGCTTTATCATGCATTACACATTAATGTTGCCATTAAGTTTATAACATAACCGAAATCGTCATTGGAAATCCATATCATTTTTGCTGTCTTATACTATTCAATTTTTTTTAGAATAAAGTAAAGGTTCAAACAAAAATGAGAAAGTTGGGACAGTATTACAAAAACAATTCGTTAATTTATTCCCAACGATGCATTTTTGATGTACGTTCGTGTGTGAACGAACCTTAATGCCATCTTAGTGTGGACTTGGTAACAAAAACTGTCCACAAATACACAAACCTGAGTGAAACGTTCCGTGGACTTGGTCAAGTCCACACAAGGTAAACAGGGTTAGGGAATACATAAAGTAAAAAATGAAAAATAGAAAAATTGCCACTATAATACATTAATCACTTAATTAATTGGTACCCACCTGTTGTGCCGAGAATGAATCTCTGCCCAAACACTAACACCACAAGGTAAACGGATAGGGCCGCTATCGCCACCAAGACGCGCGGACTCCCCGTAGTACGCTTTGCTGCGAGTCTAATGATTCTCCGTGCTGACATGATGAGTATGATCATGGAGGAATAAGAAGGATGTACAAGCCATGGATGCAAGAGTCGTTGGTAGATGACCGATATGCACTGTATACCTCTGTTATTGCTTCCTGAAGTCTTCTTAAAAGTCAATAAATGTTTCTCATCGTGTGTCTCAAGATGAGTACTTCATCACCGGCAGATCGTAGAGCAAGGAGCAGATCAAGCTAAAAAAGAAGTTTATGCCAACTGCAGCACTCCACCAATCACTCGAACGTCGAAACGCGGTGCACCAATAATATCTTACCACATTACCAGACAGCATCAATCACCAATGGCGCAACTTGTGTGTACGGCCGCGCTGCAGCCGGGAGAGGAGAACTGGTGGTACAAGTGGTACGGTACACGCTACTTACAAACTGGACATGCACTAATATCCGCACTTGCTGATTGTTTTGTGCAGATTATGGAGGATTCCTCCATGCGCAGACGTCATCGATCATGCAGGCTCCATTTTGATAAACAATGCAAATGGTACCTACAGGCTCTATTCTTGCTCAACATACATTTCCATATCGAAAATGATCGCTTATATAAAATCAAAGCACAAACGGAAGTCTTTTGGTCACCATTCTCCACGGTTTGGCCATGGTGCTATAGCTCCCCGGAAATAAATGGGTCTCGGGGCACATGTGGTTTTTGTACCAGTTGACCGTGGGGCGTGTGGCGATAGGATACCATCTGGTTCGAGTCTGTACGCCTTCAAGGAATGATGTTAATAATCTTGGAAGGTCATTTTGCGGTCAACCATGCATTGAACCAGATTGGGGTTTGCAATGGTGTGCACGCAACGTACATGTACGTACCTAGCCCTCCTGGTTCAAATTCGTCTCAAGTCAATATCGAATTATTAATGATCCTCGACTTGACCCTATTTGACCCGAGTTTACAATTGTGAACTTATTTATAGAAAACCGAAACGTCTTAAAGCAAGACTTCTCTCAACATTATTACATTATGTACCGCTTTTGGAATGTTTACTAAATATCGGGTTAGTGTTGCTTTTTTCTTTATTGAAATGTTGTCAACTTAAATAATATAAAAGTTATACGTAAATCATGGAGCAATAATCTAGTTTATTGTTCCATGGTATAATATTTCTTGTACAGGGGTGCGTTTTGGCGGTCATAACGACAAACTGGTTATGTTGGTTTTTTTCTTTGAATAATCGTGTTGGGGATTCGAGTATCGCCGGTTGGAAATAAAATTAAAAAAATACCGAACCGGTTCTTGGTTATGACTTGGTTTATGATCGCCAAAACGCACTCCAACTGTTTAAACAAATTATACACCAAACTAATTTTAAAAATATGGATTTTTTACAGAATGATTATATATAAGGCATTTTAATACAACTACTCTATTTCTTTCAGCAACCAATTCAATAATCGGCCAATTAAACAAAGTTATACCATTAGTTATTCCGCGAGCGCGATACTTGGCAAAATAGTCCGGGAGCCCAGCCAGGTTTAATCATAATTTTGAGTGCAAAAGGTTTGAAGCGTGGGATATGTAGAGGTGACTGGGACAACTGCAAAATGGGTTTTCTTAAGTTTGGCGAGTGGTGCGTTGGGAGGGGGGAGCCCCTGACAGACCCCCAAAAATTCGATTTAATCATAATCTTGAGTGCAAACATAATTTCTTCATAAGTCGAAAGTTTGTCGTGTACTGAATAGGATTTGTATACTTAAGAAAAATATAATTGGTGCTAAGTACATTTAAGAAGGTCTGTAATTAGTGCTAATTACACGTTTAATGTGTAGCTGACACCTTGCTGGAGCAAAATCCGCCACTTAAAAAAGTTTCAAGTGGTGCAATCCCTAATTAAGAAAGGGTCAAAGGCCATTAAAACGAAAAGTTAATAAACACCGATAATTATAATGTTGAGTGCAACTTGCATTTCTATGTGGATCAACCGTTTATTATGGACCAATCACTGATTACACGGCGCAATGTCCGATCAAAATGTCCGAATAATAAATGATTATAATAATAATTGAAATCATAAAACGAGCGTCAAAGTGTACATGTACTTTACCAAACGCAGGAATAAAACCCACCACATAAGAAATATTACAAACAGTCATGAAGTTGATTGCAATTGCCTGTACCCTCTCAAACACGAATGGGTGTAAATATGAAATACGTTAAAATAAGGGAATATGAGATCACCGGAGCTTATAATTTTAGGAACTTAACTTCTTAGTAGTTTTTAAGCTCAAACAAGGTTTGCATTAAAGTAGACAACAGTCAATACTGAGAACTTTATTGTAATGATATCATTAACATCGGGCGATGAGCTGCTTTGGAGTACGACGTTACGTTACGTTGTTCCTTACTACAGTAGCTCGAAAGCGAAATTCCTAAACTTATGCAGCAGCGCGATCGTGTAAACAAAATTGCAAAGCGCACAGGCTCACAAATCCATTGGGATTCATACAAAGACCTGCGGCACAATGTTAACTAATGCAATCCGCAGTAAAAAGAGTGAACACTCGCACATCCGCCTTAGAAGAAATCAAAAGCAATTCTCCTATGATGTGGAAAACTCTGCAGGAGGTACTCCCTAATGAGCAGACAACTGAACTGTAACAAATTCGATTACTTCCCCCAAAATGGTGAAATATTGACGATTCCGCCGACATTGCTGACACATTAAATAAACACGTTTTAACAATCGGCAAGCGTACTGCTGGTAATTACCCTTTGCGTGAACTTGAAATAGATGACAATACTACCTTCAAGTCAACATTGGATATTTTCTGCCTTGTACCAATAAGCATACATTTAGTTTTGGTGGCGTTTAATGCTATAGATTGTTTCTTACGTACCAGTTGTGAAAACTATAACAGCTGTGTTTAAGCTGCTTTCTATTATATTAATGTTTGAGGAGCCACACGTTAATGTGGAGTCATCAGCTTACATAAATAAGTTGCAGTTTGGGGATATACAAAATGGAAGATCACTAGTATAAACAATGAATAAAAGTGGACCCAGTGTCGACCCCTGCGGAAAACCAGTGTTTACGGACAGGCAATTTGATATTTACAGACTACACGCTGTACAATGAAAACCTGACGCGAACCAGGAGAGGATCTTGGAGTGAACAGTACTATTATTTAAAAATACAGACAAAATGTAATTTTGATGGTCTGTGGAAACCAAGATGTAGAATTGTATTCAGTGTAATCAGTAATCTGTATGGGAAACTATATACAACAAAGCGTTAAGCTACCTCCGGCTAGCTCCGACCACCTCCGACTTTTACCAACACCCCATGCAAGCGCTGTGGACTGAGTGAGGGCGCTCCTTTTTATAGAGCTCCATGCTTTGAGACCAATTAACTACAGCACAGCAGCTTTTTATTTTATGCTAGGTGTAACTTAAGGTTTGTAAAAACTTAGTTACACCATGGAGCTGAGCTCCATGGTTTATACACTAGTTCTTGAAGTTGGCTATATCGCGGTCAGACGTCAGTTATAGTGCCAGGATTTTAATCCCAGGAACTGCTGCTGTGGTATATGTTCAATGTTTAACAAATTGAGTTGCCAAAATCAAGACAGTGCATTTAAATTAATAATATTGATAGTTAATTTGTACACCCCATTTATCGTCTTTTATTTCTTTTTCCTTCTCATAACTTCTGCAGATATGGTGTTAAAATTAGGGCTCCACATGCGCTGGTTATGACATTTCTTTTTGGAAAAGGAAGGTATGTTCATGATCATCTTTAGTCTGTATCTGTAGTAGATCTTGAGCACATCGAACAACGGAACAAGTTGACTTAAAGGTAGGCTACACCATTTGCAGATATCAACAAATTTTACTTATTTGAAATTAAATAATGATTGTAGGCATCCAGCAAAACGATTGCCTTAGATATCTTTTAATTGTTCCGATAAATTGAATTGTATAAACCAAAATTCATGATCGCCGGACGGCAATCGAAAAAAACCAAAAACATAAGAAAAACTACCTGACTCCGGTTGAAAACGAACATCGTTTTTTCTTGCTTTTCTCAGCATCCATGATTGTAAAACTTCGGACAGGTTAGTTAAACGATATTTACTATAAAATACAACCCCCCAAATCCACCCATTTCATAATTCAAACAATTACCAATGGTGTATCCTACCTTTAAATAATCGATCGACCAGGAAAGTTGCATCTCGAAAGTAACTTGTTTGTGTTGTTCGTATCTCTGTGTAGCCTCCGTCAACAAGTCTTGGGTATTCTGAGAGCGACCTATCAACATTCCCGGAACCTAGCCACCTTTGTGTTTCTGTACAAGCTCCTGTTGGCAGTCATGCGTTGGGCGGAAGGCAAGGCCAACCACCTGCACCCGTTGGTGGCAGGCTTCATAGGGGGCTATCTCGTCTTTGGCACCAACAACAAAATCAACAGTCAGGTGGGTTCTCACTCACACGAGCGCGAGCAGGGGTGAGATTTGTTTTTAATTTAATTTTGTAGCATATTGGGTCTCTCCGTGACTGATGATTGGCTGTGTACTGACAGAGTACAGATACTGCCAACTACAAAATACTAATAGTGGCAATACAGGTCAGTAATACTTACCTGGCAAAAAATGCAGTAGTCCAGCCTTGACCCATTGCTATGTCCCAAGTGACAATTTTTGCTGTAGAGTTTAGAACAACTTACACAGCATACATGGGCCATGCACACGCAGCAAGCAGAGGGACCCAATGCTAAAAAGTACTACGAGTGCAATAAGGGGTGAAGTACCAAATACTAAAAATTACTACAGGCATTGCACACAAGTCAGTGAGAGTACTGCATACTACTTTTTACTACTAGTAGTAAAAAGTAGCAATAGGTAGGGTTAGGGTTATACTTCAAATCTGTGGAAAATGTTGTTGCCTAAGGAGTCTGTATTTTTTTTATTTTTTTTTATTTATTCAAACGTCTGTTATCAACAGATAAATATGTATCTGCTGTCTCGGATCCTCTTCGGTTTTGCCCGGATTGCCGTCAAGAAGGGCGTGGTTTCTTCCCCAAAACGGGACCCCTTTCCGGCCTTTGCCGCCGTCGTCTGGGCGGTAGTCATGTGGCAGTTTGCCAGCCACCGAGAGGTTTTGCAACCCTCGCTGCAAAACTCCATGACCTATCTGTACCAAGACTCCAATGTGTGGCACGGTCTCAAGGACTTTTTCTGGCACAACAAGCTATGATTGCCACGCAAGCGTGGATATGTTTTGGCATAACGAAAGGAGAACTACTGTTTAACCCCTGCTCTTGTCTACCTTCCAACGCACTTCAATTAGTGGCCCCCAAAAAATACCTGTGTATAATCTCCCAATGCACACAGCTGGAGTGCATTGGCATGTATGATGCACTGAACTCTCATAGAGCAAGAGTTAAGGTTCCGTTATACTGCTCGGAAAATGTATTCGGGGCACAAAGCCTTTTAGAAAAAAACCACAAGGTATTCATTCTGAATATGGCTCAGAGATGTGTGGTTGAACCCTTAGCATTGACAAGAGAGGGCGCTATGCCACCGAACAGAGCATGTGAAGTACACTTGGCTGGTTCACATGGTGTCACTACACATTCACTATGTATAAACCTGGTGTATACCAGCGTACATTCCCAAGATGGCACCCAGCGTTCCTACAATATTAAAACACAATTTGGTGTTATCTATTCTTTAAAGCACATGTTTTGAATGCCTGCCGAAAAACTTTAAACTGTTTGAAATTTTTTCAGGGGTGGGGGGATATTGATTTAAAGAGTTTAATTAAAGTCATATGAAATCAAATGTGTACAAGTGTTGAAATGTTCCCTTGAAAGTTAACTTTAACTCCTAACTACATGTACTGCCTTTTAGTCCGGGAGCCCAGCCAGTTTTAATCATAATTTTGAGTGCAAAAGGTTTGAAGCGTGGGATATGTTGGGGTGACTGGGACAAATGCAAAATGGGTTTTCTTAAGTTTGGCGAGTGGTGCGTTGGGAGGGGGGAGCCCCTGACAGACCCCCAAAAATTCGATTTAATCATAATCTTGAGTGCAAACATAATTTCTTCATAAGTCGAAAGTTTGTCGTGTACTGAATATGATTTGTATACTTAAGAAAAATATAATTGGTGCTAAGTACATTTAAGAAGGTCTTTAATTAGTGCTAATTACACGTTTGATCATAATTTTGAGTGCAAGGATAAAATAAGTGTCAATGTGTAGCTGACACCTTGCTGGAGTAAAATTCGCCACTTAAGAAAGTTTCAAGTGGTGCCATCCCTAATTAAGAAAGGGCCAAAGGTCATCATAAGTCATTAAACACTAAAAATTATAACGTTGAGTGCAACTTGCATTTATGTGTATATCAACAGATTATCGTAGACCGATCACTGATCACAAGCTTAAGAACATGATATATAATGCAAAGTCTAATTAAGAAGGTCTGTAATTAGTGCTAATTACACGTTTAATGTGTAGCTGACACCTTGCTGGAGCAAAATCCGCCACTTAAAAAAGTTTCAAGTGGTGCAATCCCTAATTAAGAAAGGGTCAAAGGCCATTAAAACGAAAAGTTAATAAACACCGATAATTATAATGTTGAGTGCAACTTGCATTTCTATGTGGATCAACCGTTTATTATGGACCAATCACTGATTACACGGCGCAATGTCCGATCAAAATGTCCGAATAATAAATGATTATAATAATAATTGAAATCATAAAACGAGCGTCAAAGTGTACATGTACTTTACCAAACGGAGGAATAAAACCCACAACATAAGAAATATTACAAACAGTCTTGAAGTTGATTGCAATTGCCTGTACCCTCTCAAACACGAATGGGTGTAAATATGAAATACGTTAAAATTAGGGAATATGAGATCACCGGAGCTTATAATTTTAGGAACTTAACTTCTTAGTAGTTTTTAAGCTCAAACAAGGTTTGCATTAAAGTAGACAACAGTCAATACTGAGAACTTTATTGTAATGATATCATTAGCATTGGGTGATGAGCTGCTTTGGAGTACGAAGTTACGTTACGTTGTGCCTTAGTACAGTGGCTCGATAGCGAAATTCCTAAATTTATGCAACAGCGCGATCGTGTAAACAAAATTGCAAAGCGCACAGGCTCACAAATCCATTGGGATTCATACAAAGACCTGCGGCACAATGTTAACTAATGCAATCCGCAGTAAAAAGTGAACACTCGCATATCCGTCTTAGAAGAAATCAAAAGCAATTCACTTATGATGTGGACAACTCTGAAGGAGGTACTCACTCCCTAATGAGCAGACAACTGAACTGTACTAAATTTGATTACTTCCCCAAAGGGTGAAATATTGACGATTCCGCCGACATTGCTGATACATACATTAAATAAACAATTTTTAACAATCGGCAAGGGTCGGTACTGCTGGTAATGACCCTTTGTGTGAACTTGAAATAGATGACAATACTGACGCCTCTATCAATTATTCTCTTGATAAAGAATGCATATTACCGTACCTAATGTTATAGAAGAGTTTGTTCAAAAGCAAATATCATCTATCGGCATGTCGGTTGGGAAAGCAACAGGTCTGGATGAAGTGTTAAAATTGCTTCACCTTATATCAATAAATATTTAACTTGTATTTTTAACATGTCTATAAGATGTGAGCGATACCCTAAAAATTGGAAACATGCATTAGTACATGTAACACCAATTAACAAGGGAGGATGTAAGTGTAGTACAGGTAACTATCGGCCTATTTCTTTACTGCCAATCATCTCTAAGATTTTTGAAAGATAGGTGCACACCGGAATATAGATACCTTGATGAAAACAATCTGATTCCGGGGCACAAAGCCTTTTAGAAAAAAACCACAAGGTATTCATTCTGAATATGGCTCAGAGATGTGTGGTTGAACCCTTAGCATTGACAAGAGAGGGCGCTATGCCACCGAACAGAGCATGTGAAGTACACTTGGCTGGTTCACATGGTGTCACTACACATTCACTATGTATAAACCTGGTGTATACCAGCGTACATTCCCAAGATGGCACCCAGCGTTCCTACAATATTAAAACACAATTTGGTGTTATCTATTCTTTAAAGCACATGTTTTGAATGCCTGCCGAAAAACTTTAAACTGTTTGAAATTTTTTCAGGGGTGGGGGGATATTGATTTAAAGAGTTTAATTAAAGTCATATGAAATCAAATGTGTACAAGTGTTGAAATGTTCCCTTGAAAGTTAACTTTAACTCCTAACTACATGTACTGCCTTTTAGTCCGGGAGCCCAGCCAGTTTTAATCATAATTTTGAGTGCAAAAGGTTTGAAGCGTGGGATATGTTGGGGTGACTGGGACAAATGCAAAATGGGTTTTCTTAAGTTTGGCGAGTGGTGCGTTGGGAGGGGGGAGCCCCTGACAGACCCCCAAAAATTCGATTTAATCATAATCTTGAGTGCAAACATAATTTCTTCATAAGTCGAAAGTTTGTCGTGTACTGAATATGATTTGTATACTTAAGAAAAATATAATTGGTGCTAAGTACATTTAAGAAGGTCTTTAATTAGTGCTAATTACACGTTTGATCATAATTTTGAGTGCAAGGATAAAATAAGTGTCAATGTGTAGCTGACACCTTGCTGGAGTAAAATTCGCCACTTAAGAAAGTTTCAAGTGGTGCCATCCCTAATTAAGAAAGGGCCAAAGGTCATCATAAGTCATTAAACACTAAAAATTATAACGTTGAGTGCAACTTGCATTTATGTGTATATCAACAGATTATCGTAGACCGATCACCGATCACAAGCTTAAGAACATGATATATAATGCAAAGTCTAATTAAGAAGGTCTGTAATTAGTGCTAATTACACGTTTAATGTGTAGCTGACACCTTGCTGGAGCAAAATCCGCCACTTAAAAAAGTTTCAAGTGGTGCAATCCCTAATTAAGAAAGGGTCAAAGGCCATTAAAACGAAAAGTTAATAAACACCGATAATTATAATGTTGAGTGCAACTTGCATTTCTATGTGGATCAACCGTTTATTATGGACCAATCACTGATTACACGGCGCAATGTCCGATCAAAATGTCCGAATAATAAATGATTATAATAATAATTGAAATCATAAAACGAGCGTCAAAGTGTACATGTACTTTACCAAACGGAGGAATAAAACCCACAACATAAGAAATATTACAAACAGTCTTGAAGTTGATTGCAATTGCCTGTACCCTCTCAAACACGAATGGGTGTAAATATGAAATACGTTAAAATTAGGGAATATGAGATCACCGGAGCTTATAATTTTAGGAACTTAACTTCTTAGTAGTTTTTAAGCTCAAACAAGGTTTGCATTAAAGTAGACAACAGTCAATACTGAGAACTTTATTGTAATGATATCATTAGCATTGGGTGATGAGCTGCTTTGGAGTACGAAGTTACGTTACGTTGTGCCTTAGTACAGTGGCTCGATAGCGAAATTCCTAAATTTATGCAACAGCGCGATCGTGTAAACAAAATTGCAAAGCGCACAGGCTCACAAATCCATTGGGATTCATACAAAGACCTGCGGCACAATGTTAACTAATGCAATCCGCAGTAAAAAGTGAACACTCGCATATCCGTCTTAGAAGAAATCAAAAGCAATTCACTTATGATGTGGACAACTCTGAAGGAGGTACTCACTCCCTAATGAGCAGACAACTGAACTGTACTAAATTTGATTACTTCCCCAAAGGGTGAAATGTTGACGATTCCGCCGACATTGCTGATACATACATTAAATAAACAATTTTTAACAATCGGCAAGGGTCGGTACTGCTGGTAATGACCCTTTGTGTGAACTTGAAATAGATGACAATACTGACGCCTCTATCAATTATTCTCTTGATAAAGAATGCATATTACCGTACCTAATGTTATAGAAGAGTTTGTTCAAAAGCAAATATCATCTATCGGCATGTCGGTTGGGAAAGCAACAGGTCTGGATGAAGTGTTAAAATTGCTTCACCTTATATCAATAAATATTTAACTTGTATTTTTAACATGTCTATAAGATGTGAGCGATACCCTAAAAATTGGAAACATGCATTAGTACATGTAACACCAATTAACAAGGGAGGATGTAAGTGTAGTACAGGTAACTATCGGCCTATTTCTTTACTGCCAATCATCTCTAAGATTTTTGAAAGATAGGTGCACACCGGAATATAGATACCTTGATGAAAACAATCTGATTCCTAGTTGCCAGTCAGGATTTAGACCCCTGCACTCAACTGAAAGCACCCTATACACGACTTAAGAAACAAGTGTTTTGAGGCCATGGAGAATAGAGAAATTACAGGCACAGGCAGTGTGTTTATATATCTCAGTAAAGTATTTGATTGTGTTAATCATGGCATCTTCTGATGTAATCATGGTTTATTAAAGTCATACCTGCTACCTCCGGCTACCTCCGACCACCTCCGACTTTTACCAACACCCGCTTGCATGCAGAGCTAGCTAGTGTAGACGCGCGTAGGTCATGTAGGTGGCGTGTACGGCGTGTTGATTTTTAAGTCGGGCCTAACCTAACAAAACAAAGACCGCCCAAAAGTAACCTCTAGCCGTGAATTATAAAATACTTACACTGCTCCATTTCTCAGGCCTTTAATAACTGCTAAAGCCTCTCGGTACCTTGCTGTGTTTAAAAATATATTCACCCATTCCAAAATTGCCAATCCAGTGGGCGCTGCCATCTTGATTTTAACTGGTGTCCGTTAACAAGCATTACCATCCTGTTTAATCATAACAAATAAATAAACGGATACCAGTTATTTATAAACTTAATTATTCTGAGATTTTAAGTCGTTTTGAAGGGGGGATATTTTGTCCGGGATGAAGCTGATAAGCGTATACAAGGTTTTCACTATATTTATTTTGACACAAGAATAATTTAATCCAATCACCAACATATGCATACATTCTACAAAGAAATTTTAGTTTTTGGAGAATTTAACTTTATACAAATAAGACATTTGAATTTGGTTTACACTATAAAAAAATATACAGAAAGTACAAGTTATATTGAATACTGCTCTCCAAAAAGACCTTTCTCAATTATTGTTATCAATAATTAAAAAATTGGTTCCAGCTTTCAAAGCCAGACAAAATTGCATTAATGAATACAATAATGTTGTCAAATATGAAAATCATTTACATGCAACTCAGTCTAACTGATCAATTCAATTCTCTTTCTGTTGCCATAATAGTCGAATTAAAGAATACTCAGAAATAATATACAATATTTTACTTTAATTTAGCCGTGATTTCAGAAATGGGCAAATTTGGGAATTTATAGCAAATATTCTTACACTAACCTGTTTAAAAATCCGTTGTTGGGTGCTAACCGAAAACCCAAGAATTATTTTGTTTGTAGTCTGGTTCTCTGACCCTTCATTAGACGAAAGGCAGACGTCAACAATATGTGAGGTCAGGGAACCAGACAAGCTGATGTGTAGTCAATTGCAAACAGAATATCAACATTTGGCAAATTTGGGGCAGTAATCCAAAGATGGTTGGCGAACTTTCTTTAGATACACGTACAAAATTCGATCTTTCGTGAAAATTACAGCATGCCAGATGTTCTAATTTCACAGAATGTTTGATACTATTAACCTACAGTGAAGTTTTTTGTTTGCAAATGTTTATATTACCTCTTGAGTCTTTCATATGGTTGCTTTAGACAACAATACAGAAAGTGTGAAAAAATATAAAAAAAACATATACAAAATGAGCGCATTGTATCTCTGCAAAAAAACCACCAAGAAATAAAATGTTCTTACTTTAAAAAGAGTAACTGACAAAGAATTCTAATCAACTGAAAGACAAACTCGCCAACAACAATATGACCAGCAATAACATTTCAATTTTTGTCTGTGTAAAAAATGCTGGAAAACTACCTTTCAAAATAATATTATACAAAAAAAAAAAATTAACACTAATCTTTTCAAATCAACCCCCCCCCCCTCCATTTTGGCAGATTTTGCAGGCCTAAGGTGAATAACTTTTAATGGATTATGATAGACTAGGGCCATAAGGCCTGAACCCCTGCTTTTTTGTGTAAGATTTGACAAGTTTTGTGTAACTCGCCGTCGGAGCCCCTTAAGTCGTTAGCCTATGGAGAAGATGACTACGAGCTCAATGATGATGATGATGGCAACAAGGACGAGTATCGCTATGCCAACGAAGAGACTGATGAGCGACATCTTGCGAGCTGCTTGGGCGGAGAGCCGAGCTCCTTGGGCATCACCAACTTGAGCAGCTCTGCGAGACTAAAATGCAAAAAAAATGAACCATGTAAAAAGATAAGCAGACATATCTTTAACAAAAACAAATTTTTACGATAGAATTAAATGCTCTAACCCTTGCTCTCTGAGAGCTGTCCGTTGGAAGGCAGTGGCACACGCCTATGGAGGGTTCTTTGCATGTGCACTTATTTAACCAGTTCGCGCCGGAGGACATATATACACGCAGTTTTCCCCAGATTCAAAACGGATGATGCATAAACACGTCACGAGCAAGGCCGGAAATGTCCATCAGCAGCGAGCAAGGCCGGAAATGTCCATCAGCAGTGAGCAAGGCCGGAAATGCGTGGGTATGCTTTCCGGTACCATTGGCCTGAATTTGCCTCGGATCGAGTTTAGTTAAAAATAATCCCGCGCCTCAGCTCGGTAATGTTAAAATAATCCCAGCGCGAACTGGTTAAATGGGCATATGGCTTTTCTTATCAGTGTAGTACGCAGCGGACGCAAAGCATGACCAAGTTGACACTTTGACAAATGATGCAATCTGATGCTTGTGGAAGGCAACTCACAGAATACCCTCTTGGGGGTTATAATTAATGGAGTCGAGTAAACAAACAAACAAACATAGTATCAGCAATATTAAAAGCAATGTACAACTTGACTATGACGTACAACTTGACTATGACGTACAAGGAAACAAAAACCGTAAAAAGGAAAATCTGTTTTGATCGGAGACTTACATCCAGCGATTTGATGATCGCAATGATGCCAGTCGGCCAGAAGCAGAACACCGTGACTAAGATGGCATGAATAAAGTAGTCATTGGGTGGATTGACCAGTGGCTGGGGGTTCTGCATGATGTACTGAACCTGTGGAACTGTCTGGAAAAAAAATAGCGATAAAAAAGTCAGAAAATTAAGACAAAAATACTCTTTAAACTTTTTTATTTTTTTCAATTTGTTTTCCTCAGTTTTACAAAATTTAGTTTGTCCACACTTTGTTTTCCAATCTGTGTTACACAACTATAAACATGTACATGCCATGTCTGGTTCCCTGACCTGATGAACCCTCATGTCTACAAATTGCTCTGTTTCATCTAAAGTAGAGTTAGGAAACTAGACTACAATATTTTGTTCTTGTTTTTTTGTACCGTATCTATAAACACAAAGCGGGTCAGTTTAGCAGTATTTGCATTTTACACGTCCAGTCACAAGTTCTTTCATTAGGTCAGTCACAAGTAACTAGATGAACAATGAACCAAAATGCTTTTGTTAAAAGTTCATTTTATAAATGGCTAGTGACTTAACCCAAACCCTCCAGGGTATTTTGGCTAGAAACCCTGCCAGACGCAACAGATTGCATACTTTGTCACATTGACTTGTGTGCAGAGTGCAGCAAGGTCAAGCAGTCACCACAGATGCACTGTGCTGGATCTGGCAGGGTTAACTCAAGACTAGTAAAGGACTTGCGATTGGACTTGCAGGGACTCGAATACAGGTCTGCTTAACGGTGTGTAACGTTATGATTACAACCTTAATTACAACCTAGGTCTAGTATTACCGTGTATGCTGGCGGGGCTTGGCCTGGGGGATACGTGAATTCGGGCAGGGGAGCCTGAGGCTGAGACATCTGCCCAGCGTTGTACCCTTGACCCGACGGAGGCAACTGACTGTAACCCTGTTTGTCAGGCATTGGAGCTGCTTGGGGGCTTTCTAAAAAATATTAAAAAAGGGAAATTGAGTGTTATTCTGGTAAAATTACAGGATTAGTAAAATTGCCTAAAATATATAAACAAATTGATTAGAACTTACAATAAAAAATATTTATATACACAAAAATACATGTCTAAAATAAACGAACAAATTTAGTGTTAATATTTTACAAATATACATAAACAAATACTAAAAGCAAAAAATAAGAAACAAATTTTCTAACAAACTTTTACTAGGTGAGAATGTTTGCAAAGGTAAATGTTTTATCCGAACTTTTGTGCCCAATTTCCGGACGCAACCGATTAAAATTTGAACTAAATTCATATTTTAAGTACACTGAGTACATCAGCAAGCATTGTTAAGGTAATTTACCAATATTTAACTAAACTATTTCAAAGCTGTCAACAAAGAGATTTTTCAACAATGAGGAAAGTCGAGGGAAACGTCAAAGTGCGTCCTGATAATTGCTATTCGAAGACGTGTCGTACTACTACTACTAGTGACGTACGAAGAATTCGGGGGTAATTCGGTGCTGGTGCTGTAGTGGCACTTAAGTGTAACTATAGCTGCAAAGAGTGCAATTATAGTTGGACAGTCGCCAGCTAATCGACAAATATGCTAATTAAGTTTTAACATAGTTTAACAAAACAAAAAAGATTCAATCAACAGTCAAACTCACCTTGAGTTTCCATGACGTTTTTGTAAGTTTTGATGGCGCACTGGTGGCAAATAGTGGTGGCAAAATAAAAATTAGCAAACTGTAAACTGGTGCTCACTAGGCTAGGCGTATGTCGAGTCGCGCGCGATACGTACCGCGCCGAGCGAGTACCAGTTATTGCAGGTGACGTCGTGAGTCGTGACATCATGAAGGGGTTGTGGGGGATGCCTGGCGGTCTATCGAACCCCCCTCCTCCCCCTCCCCCCCCCCCCCCCCCCCCCCCCCCCCCCATTTACTATTGTTTTGCAAGTTGATTACTCAGCCTCCATGACACACTCTAACATAACAACGGAGAGGACGGTAAATATTGGAGATAATGATCAAATTATTTGACATAACTAGAACTATTTGCGGCAGTACATTATGTACATGTACACAACGATATAATATTCATCTTGTTTTCAATTCTATGATGATATCTCTGCGGTTCATTATGCATGTTGTCTAGTCCATTTTACTAGTTTTTCTCAAATTTTTATTTTATAAAAAAAAAGGAAATAAAAAACTAAAAACTATATTAAAATATAAACAAATAAAATAAAAACATTCAAATAAAAACAATAATACAAGCACAATCCGACAAATGCCGAAAACCTATCTATATCGCCTGTACATATACAAATTTAGAATATAGTGTTTTGACTTCAGATCTATGAATTATTTAGCTATCAAAAAAATACCATCGACCTTTGTCTCAGGCAGTGCGACGGAGGCGGGAAAATAACTAACAGTTGTACTAATGTAAACATAGGGTAGACATGCATGGGACAAAGTGCACACATACAGAACGCGGCGCTAGACCGACACGGTGGGTGGATGGGCGCGGTGGTAACAATAATTACTGCAGAATAAAATAGCGTGGACGCTCCTAGCATGCAACACAGGTATGTACCCGCGTTGTATATCATGGAGCGATAAACTAGTTTATTGCACCATGGTTGTATTATTGTTTTAGCCATCTTGTCAGGTTTTCTCCAGAGTTAAAAACCCAAAGAGCACTAGGACATTATTGGCTGATTTTATGGCGAAACTCACTTTCCCACGGCACATATGTCAAATGTCGATGGCATTAAAGCGCGCACTGTTTATGACGTCACATGATTATTTTGTTCTTCCATGGTTATATTACCATGGTTACAAATGCCTTTGTGTGGTTATGTATTGCTTGCAGTTGCGTTCACGCATGCGCATGAATTTATCATTAACGACACTTTTTGTTATCCAAATGGTAAAAACTAAAAGGTCGTTGGCTCTAATTAATGTTCTGTATCCCAACATGCTTCATGGCAACACGGGGCAGCAATGGAATGACAAATAATTCCGATAAATATTTTGTTTGTGGCGCTCTCGTTTATAGAAACGACAGCACCACCAAACATATTTTTTATCGGAATTACCGTACATCCATATTAGTTCCTGGTTCAGTTCATGGTACCTAACCCCGCACAAGACCCACGGGTTATCTAACCCGCGAACACGTACTACGGGAACACGGATTTGCCCAATGTGTTGTCAAACAGGAATGTGCAAAAAAACACCACGCAGGCCTACGCTATACTAGACTGCGACGACTATAAACGCTAGTAATATAATAGTATATTTCCGTGTGCAATACAATACAAGTACAAAGAGGTCACGAACACTATTGAAACAGCAAGCAACATGCATTTGAATGGTTTTATTCACAGCGCAAAAAACAGCAAAAAAAATCTCTTCATATTCGAAGTGTATTGATCCCGACTATAGCTGACTCAGTGGACGAACTTCTCACTGGAATCCCACTCATCTGGAACCGACAGGTGAACGTGCCTGCAGTGTGCAAAATATAGGCTTTAAAAAGCAGAGAAATTGGACATTCAAGAGAGGTACCTAGATACCAGTGGTAAATTAGTGTGTTAACTCTCTCAACAGCACATGACCTTGGGAAAATAGAATTCGTGCTGAGCGCTACCACCGTCGGGTTCCTCGTTTACAGAGAAAAAAGCTGACTTCAAGTAGCCAAACGATGGAGACTTTAAGTAATTCAACGGAAGGTATGGTTATGTTTGAGATGCAACAAAAACCAATAATTAATCACAGTCATTCTGATTGGTTGGTCGTTGATCACGTTGTCATTAAATTATTCTTCCCAATAGAAAATAATAATATAAATCAGGAGACAGATGGAATGTTCAATCCCACCCGGCTTAGGTCACCTAGTCATGATACTAGTCTAAACAATTATTGCACTCGTAAACATTCAATATGTCTATATGTACGTGTATTAATATATCGACATAGTGGCGTTTTACCAGGGCCCAATTTCACGAAGCTGGTAAGCACTTTTGTTTTAAACAATATTATGCTCTATAGTCTGCAAAATAGGGTTATACCAGGCGAAATGCCCTGCATGACCCCTAACAGTAACAGGTCTTTGAGTGATTCCTGCTTAGCACAATATTTTGCTAGGAACCATTTTCAGCCTATTGGGAAACCTTAGTTTAGGCATTATTGGTGGCAGCAAACACAATAAGCATCACAATTACTATTATTACTTCCATTTTTGCCCATCTCAAGTTCTTATTTCAGAAAGTGAAAACAGTATAGATATCAATAGCGAAGAAAACCCAATCAGCATGACGTCATCAGCACAGTCACACCTCGGAGCCGGAGGATCGTTGTCTTATGATCGACTCCACGATCCGACCGAAACCGAAGAATCGAAAGATCGAAAAGGACGGGACTGGGGAAACCACCAGATGAAGTACAACAATGGTCTTGGTTCGCATACCACCAGGAACGAGGCAGTAAGTCTACATTGTTATTATCGTATAAAAAGCAAGACCGTTCCCGGGATTCAAGAGTCAGAATTGCTCGGGGAAATATCAGCAATTTAAACCCGGTTTTAATCTGTAATGATTAAATTCCGCTAGTTTAATTTTAACTGAATCTAACAGAGCTGTAATCGAATCAGTCACAAGTCACCACAAGTCATCATTCGGTATTTCGGTAGTCAACTCACAAGAAATTTAACTGTGATTAACATTGACAAATAATCATTATTTTGTTATTGTTCCTCTTGATGCTTTTGAGCCGACTTGTGAAATGACTTGTGAATTACTCGATCACAACTTATGAAATCCAGGGTACCGATCTGTGCAATAACTTTGGGGAGTTGGGAAATGGCCCACCCAGGACGCCCTCAACGGTTGAGGATGGATTACCGGAGATGTACCCCAGAGATGCCGACGTACTACCTATCGCCCTCTTGGTGGCGTGCTGCTGTCCAGTGTGTGGGTGCATGGCCATTTCTTTGGCTTCAAAGGTAAGTAATTAGGCCGTGTCCGAGTTACTTGGATGCCGCTTGAAATTACACACGCGTCTATGCTAGCGCCTGCGGCCACATCTCATAGACTCGTGCGCAATATAAAGCCACAGCCTTGAAGTAATTCGGACACGGCCTCAAGACGCATTCGAAGAAAAAGAAGAGTTTTAGGCCTACATTTTGCCGGAGACATAAGCATTGGCTTATCTCATTTTAATAATGCACCCAAGTTAACAAAACTATTCACGCGGTTCACATTTATAACATCAATATAATACTGATATTATACATGTATATATAACTTAATAATAATATATATTACCAACATTTCTTAGATTTGATTGTGAACCAAATAAATAAAATATATACAGACTGGCCCCCCAAAACGGACAAAGCGTATTTCGTTGCACTAAGGCCAAATAGTATAACGGATGAGGATCCTTTCTGGAAGAAAAATATACCAATAATAGGGTCTGGGGCTAAAACTACTGAACCATTCATTCGTCGTTTGTACCACAAAGTGACGCATTAATAGTCGCCGCATCACGAAGTGACGCACCGTGTGCGCAAAACCAATGGAAGGCCCGTCACTTAATTCACGGTGCGGCAGAACTACCATGTACGCTTCCCGGTGCTTGTCCGGGCTTTTTAAAAAACACTAATGGTTCGAATTATTCCATTTAAAATAACCATTTAATGTATTGGCCTATCGTTGTCACTCTCGTTTCAGGCGCGTCGTTTACGACAAGCCGGTAAGTACCACGCCTCGGCTCAGGCCACGGAGGCTTCTACCTGGTGGGCGTGGTCAGCCGCCCTCTCTGGCTGCTTTATCTTACTCGGCTTTGCACTCTCCGTCATGATATTTCTCCTGATGAAGTACGTTTAGCCGGGAAAAGATATACTCACCCGGCCCATTGCAAGTTAAATGGAGCAACCCAGGAGAGGATCTAGGTTTTAATTTATTTGCTTATAATAGCGCTTTATCACCAAAGTCTCAAAGCACTTAACATTATTCCAAATACCATCTCAGCTCCCTGGGGAGTATACAGCTCGATGCTGCCATTTCGGCGCAAAGCAGCTAAATCAACCACAATAACCAACTCTACCCTCACAGGTACTCATTTACTCCTGGGTGGAGAGAAGCAATGAGTGACAAAGTGCCTTGCCCAAGGGCACACGTACCATAGTCCCAGGCAGGACTCGAACCCACAACCTGTAGCTTTACCTACAGATTACAAATTCAATGCTCCAGACCACGAGCCCACGGCACACCTGTAACATTTATTACCAAAAATGACCAGTCCACATAAGCCTACATATCTACAACATTTTGTATAAAGCATCACAGTTTTGCAAGTTTAGAAGTAAATATTAACAGAAAATTTCACACGATTTTGCTACAGATCAAAACAGGTAATGAATATTCACGTGGCATTGTATTGTTTGTATGAAAGTACGACACCTACAGTGCCCATGGTTTTCTGATATACAACGACATTAATTGTTTAAACAAAATATTAAACCCAAATGATATGTATACCCGAATAATACAATTTGCCTGATTAAAACTTTGCCTTAAT
Organism: Crossaster papposus; assembly: GCA_037893245.1. Classification (NCBI taxonomy): domain Eukaryota; kingdom Metazoa; phylum Echinodermata; class Asteroidea; order Velatida; family Solasteridae; genus Crossaster; species Crossaster papposus. Next base: position 1,029,831 of record JBAIAA010000307.1, read on the forward strand.
TATACAGGAGTGTTTATTTGTACGGTAAAATATGCCATAATTATTGAAAAGATTTGTGTTTTCAAAAATTCATAATTTACTCGGATTTATAGCTGTGATTTTTAATTCTATGTAAATAAAATGAACGAGTGATTTGTAAGTAACTTGGGTTGTTTTAACTTGTGTCTGTGCTTCAACTTCCAATGTGAGTTTTGGGTGCAATGCGCGGCGCCCGACTAAAATACCAACTATGGGCACATTTACCCTGTGGTATAGGGAATTTGTACACACCCGAAGAGTTCCATTTAAATAATTATTTGAAAGCATTTATCGATTTAAGAAAATTACACAATGTTATATCATAGGCTATATGCCATATAGATTAAACATATCCAGTGTCAATCTTGATACTTTCAAACGAAGACTTTTAAGCCCATTTTTGTGTAAAGCGCGTTGCCCGGTATGCACACAGAACGTAAAATGCGCGCTGTGCGTTGCCCGTCGAACGAAAGATACTGTACAGTTTTATGAACGCGCGTGTAAAGGCATTGCGCAATAGGCGCATGGAACTCATGCGGTGACGCTTACGCGCAACCATTCACCGACCCGTCGTCGCGTTTTGCCCATTCTTTTTTCCAACCACGGTTTTGTGCACACGACTGATGGTCTATGAACACAATGGTGTCAAAATAGCCTCTTACATGAAACACAATCACAATCTTGTGATGCACTAAAGTTGTTGTTGACCTTGTTATTCTTGTCCGACATGGCGGCTAACGTGGCCCGTACCTCCCTGTACCTTATCACACTAGATAGAGGGCAACGGTCGAGTATAGAGATATAGAAAAATTGCCTGAAAGGGTACCATTAGCCTACATAATTATTTTAAAGATGTCGATTGTGGTGTTTTTTTACGAAAAACTAAACGATTGTCGGGCTCTTTTGGGGTCTGCTCCCAGAAGAATACAAGGGACATTAATTTTAAAACTCTGCATAAAAATATTGTAGCGATATGGGATGGGTTGAATCTGCTACGAAGGGAATTGTATGGAGCGCCTACTGACCCATAATTCGCAACACAGAATTGGTATTTCTCATCATAACCTCAGTAGATTGGTTATACAGACAGGGTCCTTTTAAAATTGGGAATAGCATAATAGAGAGTCCAGGAGCCAGCCTGCTTATCTCCCACACCCTTCCTCTTTAGGCTAATTAAAACACATCCTCCGTTAGAGCACCGATCCAACTAAATCGCAATCTCCGTAAAGCGCGCACCAACCTCAAATAACGCCCCATACGTCACCGAACCCGTACGTTATGCGATAGCAGCGATTCACAAGGTGTATGATGCATACGCCGTGACGACGACGGCTCGGATTCCTAACCAGACAAACAAGTGGTCGGACTTTGTTCATCGGATACTTCGTTAAATACCTGCGCAACACAGGTCGAATGTTGGTTTGGGCGGCATAAACTCTGATTCAGATTGTTGCACATTTGGACACAACATGGAGGACGATATGAAGAAAGGTAAGTTGCTAAGGCCTTGACACATTATCTACTTACAAAGTGTACCCGTTTGCTTTAGAGTTGATGGTCTTGTATTAGTTAATTACGAGTTTGTTTGATGTATACAAAATGATGACACCAACAGTCGTGAAAATTATAGTAGGCCTATAGAATTACGGTCGTCACTATATGGCGTCTTTTTGTGAGTTTCCTGGGCTATGCTTTCCCGGTTAGTAAAACCCAAATCCGTTTTTCGATAGCATTATACAAGTTCAATTGGTTATATTTGCATGTTGTCTAGACTTGCTTGTGAACGAAACGCTGCAACCTACCAACGACTACCCTCCGTCGTACAGTGTAACTGTAAGTTCCGGACCATTAACTTTCGTATTCAAATAACTTTTCACACCAGGGGTTACCTTTTGTTATCTTTTCCTGAGCCCACCATATACCGTATAGACGTAAAACCTCGAGACCTAGAAACCTATAAACCGCGAACGAACTATAAATAAAGTTTGGGATTTATGCTGCTTCACCAACGCAACCAGACTTACCCCCTTTTATTATTCAAACTTAACGTTTGTATTTCTCGTCAATTTCAGCCCGACACCGGAGCCGACCATGTTGCGCCACCGCAATACCCCGGGCAGAGCTGGCAGGGAGCGCCTCCCGTCGAAGTGCAACACTGGCAGGTATTCTCTTCAAAATACCGCACAGACCAGCCCTATGTACAGTACATGTAAATACATACTGATGACGCAATACTGTTCACCGCTTGTAGCTCAACAGTGCATCACGGGGAATGCCAAATTGAAGCGGGTTTCCTACTAAATTATCATAATCGTCGTTTGGAAGACTTCTGGCGTGGTATCGTCCACAATCAAGTGACAGGAAAACGTTGGGTTATTGAATACGTGAACCACTTCAAACGCCAACTATAAGTGCACATTGTGCACATAAAAAGTCCAAGTACTTACTAGATTCGTTTCGATGCATAGTGTCCTTAAATACCCAAAGGCGACGCCGTATTAACTGGGTTCTTCTATATATCAACAAAATCCTTTGCGTTAATGCAGAGTTTAGGGTCCAACTAACATTGGTAAAATAGCTGCGATTATACCTATACTTTCTAGTATTTTATTAGCTCTCTGCGCTACGAGCGCTACTAGTGTACGAGCTCTTTGCGCTAACAAAATGAGGGCGCTATTCTATCACCTCTGAAAGTCCCGTCATGACGGGGACACAAAATGTTGACCCCAACTTCCGCTCAATCGATCACCTGAATGACAAGTGGAAAAAGTTAAACGTGGGAGTCTGTATAGTTACTGACTAGACTATAATAGTCAGTGTTTCGAACTAAGACATTCACATAATAAGTTGAATGTGCTCTGGTACCCCATAACGACCAAGTGTGGGGGGGGGGGGGGGGGGCAAAAAAGAGAACAAAGGAAACAAAAGCCCCTCGGTTGGCGGTATGAATGGCAAAATTCGGTCCTCGATCAACGGTGCAAGCGCAAAGCAATGGGGTTTGGGTATAACATAGGAATAAAGGAAAACACAATATCGATCCTCGATCGTTATGTGGTTCACGACTATGTGGACTGGCGAGGCTTACATATTTGTTTGTTTTCGGATACTTCTAACATAGCCTGGCGCCCAGTCTCCTCCAGCAACAGTGATGGTCACCGCGCATCAGAATGCTCAAGTTGACAGAGAAATGTTCAAGCAGGAAGCGTGCTATGCACACTGCGTTCGGATCTGGTGGTGTCGCCCAATTGGATGGCTGGCCGTTGCCGAGCTAGAAAAAGTAAGTATCACCTCAGTGCACTGTTGTGGTCGAGTCTACCACAACGGTCCTCGCAAGTCTATGCGAGTACTCGGCAGACAATCGCGAGTACTCCCCCATCGCAAGTCCTCGCAGGTCCATGAACGCTATCTTCACCAGACCACCAAGAGTCATCGCGAGTCTATCTAGAGTCATCGTAAGTTCAAGTCCAGAGGAGTCCTTGCAGGTCCAACTCTAGTCTTACTCAGTTCATATAAGATCCTCGCAAGTCCACGGGGGCCATCGCAAGTCCACGGGGGCCATCGCAAGTCCACCGCTCGTCCTCGCATGGCTACGGGGAATCATCGCAAGTCATTGGGGAGGCCTCGCAAAGTACCCGCAAATTCTTCACAAGTGCTAACAAGTCCATCGGGAGTCATCCATGTCCATCACACGTCATCGCACATTCATCACAGGTTATATAAGGACTCAACGTTCTATCACAAGTACTCCCAGATAAGTCGATCATAAGTCGATCACAAGTCTTGGCAAATCTACCCCCACCAACACGTTCATCACGTCCTCGCACGCCAATCAAAATGTCCTCGCACGTACGTTTGCCCATCGCGTGTATACGAGTCATCCGGTCTTAAAATTGGTTCTAACTTGGTATTTGTTATGAGTACATATCGTTTGGCTATTAATTTATCTAACGATATTGTTTAAAAAACAGGCTCGAACACTGTACCTAGCCGGGGATTACGACGGGGCTGAGCAAGCTGCGAAGAAAGCCAACATGTGGAGCACCGTTGGTCTGGTATCCGGACTCCTACTTGTCGCCGCCGTCGCGGTCGCTGTTTACTTCATCATCACAAGTTTGTACTAACTTACTGAATCAAACGAAACCGGCACTCACCGTCGTAGTGATGACGTCACTTCCTGTCGGGGTCACGAGGGTAACTCCTTAGCAGTGATCCGCGATTATTGTACAACATGGTGCAATGTCTCCAGACTTGCGAGAATTATTTTAATGTTTATAAAATTGTAAAATTGTAACAATTGAATAGCAAAACAGCCGTCTGTGAGTATGTTTACATTGATGTTTATAGGAATTTGAAACGCCGTTCAGCTTCAAAACATGTTTACAAACTGATAGCAATAAAAGTGTTTACTCGCTAAACAGATTTTTTTAATTTAATTTGTTTAGTATTTGCACATAAAATCACAGTCAGATAAGCGTCAGTATAATCTCGTGATTTAAATATTTAAATTAGTTTATGAAACAGTCGATGTTGTTGCGAAATTTGTTGATTTTAGCCGACAGAATGTAAGCCGATTGCACAGGTGATAAACCAAATATTTGCTCACATTATATAGATAATAATAAAAGCAGTTACTGTTTTTTTACATATTTTTGCCGATGAACGAAAAATAAAGTGAGTGTCAGCAGTGGTGTTAGCCAATGAGCAAGATACTTTATACACGAAAACACAGCAATTGGTATATAAAACAGTCGTCGTTTGATGGACGTTATAGCCAATAAGCACGTGCAAACGTTGGGAGGTATACGAAACAGTATTGTTTAGTGGATGTTTAAAGGTAGGATACACCACTTGCAGATATCGAACATTTGTACATGTACTACTGAATTATTAAGAAATATCCTACTTATTTGAAAGTAAATAAAGATTGTAGGCATCCAGCAAAATGATTGCGCTAAATATCTTGTTATTGTTCCCACAAAATTAAATTCGGACGGCGATCGCAAACCGTACACAAGAACCACAACTGCCCGACCCCGGTTGAAAACGAACGCCGTTTTTCTTGCTTTCCTCGGCATCCATGATTTTTAAACTTCGAACATGTCAGTTAAACAATATTTACTATAAAATACAACCCCCAAACCAACCATTCATTACAATTCAAGCAATCACCAATGGTGTATCCGACCTTTAAGCCGACGAGCACAAGTATTTAACAACCAGGTACTTGAAAACATTAAGGACCGGGTCTCTACCAAACCAGTTTTTGTCTGGGGTGAAGTTGCATTCTTCTTTTCCCTGGCATTCTTCCCGCACTTTTTTCAGTGACTCCGTGTGATTACCGCCTGGTTCGTAGTTGTTGTTGGAGTGGGGACAGATCTCCTCACCGGCGCCCTTTTCGCGACCATAGAGGGCCCACTTCACGTCGATGGTTCCACCGTTGCCGCATGCGATGGAGAACGAATTACCCTCACAGACGCGTTTCGTCATTGCTGCATAGAAATACAAATCATAAGTAAAATTGAACTATTAAATCCCCCAAAATGTCATGTTTTTGAAAAACTTAATTTTTACATTTTATTACATTATTTTTGAACATCTGGTTGAAAGGAAACCAACCAAAATGCTTTACCGTTCCTGAGAAAAGACGAATGAAAACAAACAAACAAACAAACAAACAAACGAACGGTTGTTTACATCGGACAGGACGGAGTACTGTCGTTTGCATTCAATGTACACTGTATGATACACGTTGTGTGTCACATAAATTATCTTCAAGCAAACTTGCATCCTTGATCCTGATTGGTCGATTCACTGTAACAGCCAGTGTTCCAGCCTTCACCTAGTTGTGGGGACAGGTTCTTTTGTTTGGGAACGGACCGAGTGGTAACGACATTTTTCTGTCCCCATAGCATGTTGGGTCTCAAATAAAAGGGTCTAGAGGTGGGTTAGGGTATATTGAAAGAAAATGGAGAAGACAAATTAGGGCGATGTTGAACATTTGTATGTCTAAAAAAAAATCTGAGTTTGAGTTTAGAGAGATTTACACTAGCGCACGAACAATATGAAGTGTCCCCGTAACGTAATGTATGAAAATAATCGATGTGATGGCACGGCCCATATCAAACTCAAAAACTATTGGAAATTCAAAAGCTGCGCGTTTTCGGAGCGTTACATTATAACCATAGAGCTATATTAATTTAATCTCTTCTGGTAATAGGCCTACTCATAGAATTATTGGTAACATCACTTGCAGTACATCTAATGTCATATATCTCATCTCTTGCAGGTTTTGTGGAGTTCAGTATGTCGGAGAGACCAAAAATGCCCTAAAAAAGCGTTTCTACGGTCATCGATCGACTGTCAACACCAAGAAACTGGATACCCCTGTAGGACATCACTTTAACCAGCCTAACCATTGTATTTCTGATATGATTCTTCAGGGCATAGAATCACTTGGCCATCGGAAAGAATCAGTCCGCCTCAGCCGGGAGAAAGTTTGGATGAATCGTCTTCGGACTATTCAACCACATGGGCTTAACATCCAACTAGGAAATGATTAACTTCTATTTTTTTCTCCATTTGTCATCTGTTTCAGATTCATTCCTTGCCAGAATTCTGTTTTTGTTTGTTCTCACTCCTCTGGTTTCCTCAACCCCCCCCCCCCCCCCCCCCCCCCTCCTCATTACTCCTATTCATACTTCTTTGTTAGTTCTTCCCTTTGATCTCCACCCTGGACCCTTTCCTTGTGGCTTTACCCTTTCTTTTTTTGTTCCTACCCTGCCTTTGATCCTACCCACACTGACCTCACCCTTTAATCCCTCAGCCTAATCCTCCTTTTGTTGTTTGTTCTATTGAACTCTGTGCTTTTTTCTTTTGTGTTTTTTCAGCGTCTATGATGTGCATCATGCTGTATGTTGCCCTATGTTTGTTTCTTGTACACAGTCATTTAGTCTCTGAAGAAGATCTTGTTAAGATCGAAATATTAGGCCCTCTTAACTTATTTGATTTAATTTAATATAGCTCTATGATTATAACTAATATAGGTGCGCGCGTGTGGTAAATTCTCGTATCGCGCACAGCGCCGCGCGTGTTGCATCTTTACTGCGCGTCAAGTTTGATTGAAGATAAATTCGTATCCCGCTATAGCGCTCGTGGAACACGGAATAATGTAGTGCGTCCGTGTTCCATATACCCCCAGGCCTAGACAGAGTGGTATATGGAACAGCAGACGCCTACGCCTTTCGTGTTCCACTCGCGGGATAATTAATATTACACACTACACCAATACACAAATATGGCTTCTAACACATCCTCCACTTAATTACATCATAAGAGAAATACACACGTGTGAAGAATGGCCGTGCCCTTAATAATAATAAACGCACGTTCTGAGAGAGAGAGATGTGCTACCGTGAAAGAACATCTCACGAACGACCGAACAGAACCTGCCGCCCTAATAAACCCTAACGATAATGCGGTGCGCATGACCGATCTCCAATTTCAAAGAGCACAAAAACCCTTGCTTGGTAAATAAGGTAAGGAGCCAAAATCCCATGCGATTGCTTATATGCTAAGCTAACAACAGCTAAGTACCAATCACAAACACTATACATATCATGTAGTTATGGCTTGTAAGCTGGTTTTACTAAGCAAGAATGTTTTGTGCTTAATTATGTTTTATGTTTAACAGCCCTATGATATTGGTCCCTGGATAACTCGCGCGTACAGTAATTGGAAAACGAGCCGTGAAGTCACAGGCAATTATTCCGCAATCATGATTAAGTTCGGTTGGGCGACTAGATCGACTAGAAGCTCAACCATTAGCAAATCTAGTTGTCGCTCGAACGCTGTGTGGTTCGACTAGCTAGTCCAACATGGTTTCTCTAGTGATCGCGAGTTACGTCACGGTTTCAAGATGGCGGAAAGGTAAACTGGTGCAAGCTTTGCAAAAGTTTACGATACATTTCTCCAATTATGATAAATCTTTGCAATAAAAAAAAGGATTTATTGCACTAAATTAAGTGGAGGGAATATTAAAAATAAATCATACAAAAAAAATACAAATTACGTGCCAGCATTTTGCTTCATTTCCAACGTGAAAGCCTGTCGTCTGCTCACAAACAAAATTAAAATATATTTGATGTCATAGATCGACTAGACGCGTTCGAGTAAAAAAAAAAGACCACGCATCCGTAAAGATAAATCGGAAATCGACAGAAGGGACTAATTCAGCTTGCTATATGTTGTGATTATATTTCCCCTGGGTGGGATATGCCAGTCCATCGCAGGGTTACTTCCCAGCTAATTCTTGTACCATACGCTTGGGGTGAAGTGGCTTGCCCAAGGACACAGCATATGGCCAGCAGCTGGATTCGAACCACTGACTCTTTCATCACGAGTCCCGTAACCACTGGGCCACACCGTGCCCGAATACCGTTTTAAGAGTGGACGCTTTTACGTTTAATTATAATAGCGAATACAGATCAGTTATTTCGCAAATTTAGTCTATAAAACTTTTAACATAAAGTTCTGTTTAAGAAATTTACAACTCCCCCGTAAAAGACGCCGATGCCATCGATTTTCTGTAACATGATAGGCCTACATAACCTTTTTGTACAGTTTGTATGGGGTGCAAAAGAGGGATATACTCACTGCAATTAAGAGACGTGAGAATCTCCACCGGGTCACGACTGATCAGCAGCGAGTCGTAATACTTTTGGTACGCTCGCTCCGGTGCACGCAGGTTGACTCCACCGATGCGTATCTCGTCGCATAGGCATGGATCGCGGTACGGCAACACCCATCGCACCTTGCCCGTAGCATCGGGCTCGCTGCTCATGTAACAGGTGTTACACGACACGGTGACCACCAAAACATCTGTCGCAAACGTATGGAATGACAGGTGCAGACGTTACAAGAGGTGCAACTTTTTCGGCATTATTATCAGCCATGAATTGTTTTAACGTGCAAGTTGTGTGAATAATTCACTTCAGTAAACCGATCTTCAAACTGAATATTTGTTAAATTATTTCACATGTTTTCATCTTGTCGTGACTTTGTTTGTGGCAGATTTCTGAACTCTTGCGCTTCACATGAACATAACAGCCTAATTTAAAAACAAACAAACAAACAAACAAACATGTAACATATTTTTGCTGTTCTAAGGAACAAAAACAAAGAAGATCAAACTGAAATAAAGAAAATGCCTTACCTAAAACCAGAAGGGCCAAGCGCACTCCCGTCATCTTGCCAGCCCGAATCTTGTATTGAATGTTATGGCAAGCCGTTCGTTGCCAGGTGAACGCGAGACAATTATAAAGCAACAGTAATTATATATGCATCGTCTTTTGTTGCGTCACTATCTGTAGGGGGACGCTCAAGCTAATTTTATTTTCACGATCACTAATAATAACAGTGGGTCCACATAGATATTTCATATATAATGTATCGGCATTTTTTGTATTTTTGTTGTATATGAAAGGACTTGGTAAAGCAAGTAACCAAAACATGTTTTTCTAGTGCCCGTTGCCATGGTAACGGGCCATTTTGTGTTTTTAGCCAATTTGGAGGCCGCACAAACAGTTTTTTGGCTTATTTAAAAAAAAATCACAAAGCCAAATTACAAAATGTTATCACAAAATCCACTATATTATTACAAAGTATCATCTTTGCCCTTACATGATATTTTTTTTTAAATATTCTAAATGTCACCCTTATGCTATTTTTTAAAACATATATTAAAGCACGTTTTCAGAACTTGTAAAATTGAAATTTTTAACCAATTTTTGTCTCTCAAAAAGTCAATTTGCCAGGGGTCTCAGAATATTTTCCTTTTGGATTTGATTAGAGCCAACATTGGTCTTTTCATATCTGGTGAGAAACGTTTGGGAAATTGAATCCTCTTAAGGCAGTACTGCATCAAAAACTGTCATTCCCCCCCCCCCCAAAAAAAACAAAAAAAACCACAAAAACCCACAAAAAAACAAAAAAACAAACCACTGAAATTTGAACTTTTTCTTAAGTTTAAAGTAATAACTAAAAACAAACAAAAATATTTATATGAAACTGGCGCCTTTTTTAATCATAAGAGTGGGTTGTAGGCCTATAAATGACTTCTACTGAATAAGCAGCATTTCTGACGGCGAAAGTCTAGACTAATCCCCCTCCACAACATTTCTTACATATCATTTTATTAGTGGCATTTAAAAAGAGGAAACAATACTTGTTGTGAACTAAAAAAATTATTTCTATTGTTGTTACTGGCTTACCCAGTCCTTTCATATACTTACGTGGTCTCGGTACATTTGAGTCATTAACTGTACCTCATAAATTTGAACAATAATACTTCCTTGATATTGTGGGTTTTAGAAACTCGTTATAGTAACTCGAATAATACAGAAAGACATCTGCTAAATGATTTATTAAAAATATTAATGATTTACAGTGGTGACTTATTTGGTTCTTTTCCTTACAAAATATCCAACACAAATTGATGGATTATGCTTTTAAACCGCGCCAGACAGTTTTTTTTAATGTGACCTGCTCCATCGAAATCAGGCATAAGTCTCGAAATGACTTTTTGAGATATGCACATGGTGAGAAAGGAAATTTCATAAGCTTTCTAATGATAACCATCGCAAGTGTGTATCTTCTTAGGTTAACGAGTTATGGTCTGATGAATATGACAGGTGTATATTTATTTGCCGAATCCACATTCAGAGAAAAACAGCTTTGAAATAAACAAAATTGACCAAAATCAAACGGACAGGCCACACAAATCCTCTTCATTTTCATCTTTATTGATCGTTTTTACATACAAGACATTAATGACAATAATCTGTGATAACTACACTTCCTAAAAATGCAATGTTCAGAAAAACGACTTGGTCACGATTTTTACACATTCACTTCAACGACCGATTGCGTAAAACGGCCCCAGCGAGTATTCCTGATTACGATGGAGCGGGTAGCAAATGCATTGTCACTCTTATTGTCGTAATTGCTGATGCCATGGACACCTGCGTCGTTAGCATCGAGCTTCTAGTACACAATCATGCGCACACACACAAATGAAATCGTGCGACTGGCCACAGAGTTTGAGTCGCGCTTCAAACAGCTAGCGCTGTCGGGTTGATTGTTTGTGAACGTGTAGGCCTATCCGTTTTAAACGCGACGTGTTCATGTGGACAGGGTGTGTATGCCATTAGGCATACAAAAATATATGTTATGTTGGCGTAACCCGACCGATCCTAAAAATACGGCCGACCCTGGATATTTTTTTTTCAAGGGACGAAATTTAATGATTAAAATCTAGTTATAAATACGTTTGAAACCATTTCTGACCGTTTCTCATTGTTGTGTGTGTGGATTGTGTATATATTGAACCTGGACACGCTATCGTGTATCACTACCGGCTTAAACAATCAGAAAACATATCATTTTGCTGAGAGGAAAAAATAAGAAAAAAAAAAAAAGAAAAAAAAATCCCTACCTACCTACCCTATTTTTTTGGGCCCGTTACGCCAACATAACATTTTTTTTAATGCCTTATTGTGGTAATGGTGATTAGCGCAGATGAGGCGAATTGAGAAGAAAAGGTGATTGTGTATTATAACTTAGAACAAAATGTAGTTCTCGTACATGACAATTAACGTTAACGGTTATAATCCACATTACCGCCTCTGTCAGGAATCGAGGTAGCCGTCGAGGTGAAAACCATGTCATCATTACCCGACTGACCACGATTTCAATGGACGAAAAAATATGGCCCAACCGACACACTTCACTTTACTTTATTTTCCACATAAAAATAAATACATTCAGAAGGTATGAATAGATAATATGTGAATAAGGATCCCTAAAAAGCAAAGCTTGTCGAGTAGAGAACCCCAGTTACAATCATACACAAAATATACAAGAAAGACATACATGTACACACAAAACAACACATAAACACCAGACAAAATAATATGGGAATGACATAATTAAAACACGTATCTAACCGCTGCCGTTCAGCTCTGTATTAAAATGAACACGTCCATAGCCGTTTTCGAGTGAAGATGCGTTTCAACAAAATTTTCTCTTCGAAACAACTCAATGGATTGGCGAGGCAGAGCTTTGCTAATACATAAGAAACATTTCATTCACGTGCAGACGAAGACAAGGTACGCGCCAACCTCGTTACCAGGGCTACGATCTTGCTGCGCCATTTTACCCCATCATGCATTGCGCAGGAACGCGCACGCGCCATGGCACGCGCCCATAATGAGTCGAGGCTGGGTATACGCGCCTCCAATAAAGCGGTGAGTTCCCGGTACAGGGACTTGAACTGATGACGCCCCTTTCTCTCCGACCAGATGGAACAAGCTAACAGCTTTAGTGTTAAGCTAAATACTAAAATACTAATCAGAGTATTAACACGATATTGCCAGCTGGTTTTAGCAAGAGGGGAATTGTCTCTTCTGCACCACATTGGGCTGTGTTTGTTTTGAAAGGAAATCTTGGCGAAATGTAAGTCGGCAAAAACCATCGGATTAATAGGTAAGTGAGTTGAAACTACGTGTATACTCTCTAAGTTTAATTCAAAGCAGTGATACCTCACCGTTTACTGAAAACAGGTGCCAGATCAATTTAGCGTGAAATTTGAAGGTTTCCAACAAAGTATTTCTCGAGTAAAACCCGTTTGATTTGATTCGAAAACTCGGTCTATTCGACTGATTGAATTCCACTTAAAAATATGCTGTCACTGGCGTCGGTCGAGTTAATGATTTGCTCGTTGGGAATAAAATTACTAGAATGTAAATTCTTGTGAGGCAAAACGTAACTAGTTATAAATGCTCGAAAAACAAATTAAGAAGTTGGTGGTTAAATACATGACGTAAAAAAGACGAGTTGTGAATTAGGGGAAACTCGATGTTTCGGTCAGTAACTTATGGGAAAAGAGAACAGATATGTGTTGGTTTATAACCCATCATTATAGATTTGGGTTACCATAGTAACCGACATCTTTAAAGGTGGATACACCATTGGTTAATGCTTAAATTATCATGAATAATTGGAATTGGGGGGATGTATTTTATAGTAAATATCGTTTAATTGACATGTCTGAAGTTTTACAGTCATTAATGCTGAGAAAAGCAAGAAAAACGGCGTTCGTTTTTAACCGGCGTCAGGCAGTGTACGTGGTTTTTATGTTGTTCTTGGTTTTTTTTCGCGATCGCCGTCCGGCGATCGTGAATTTGTTTTTATAAAATTCATTTTTTCGGAACAATTACACGATATCTAGCGCAATCCTTTTGCCGGATGCCTACAATCATTATTTACTTTCAAATAACTATGATATTTCTTAATTATTCGGTAGTAAACATGTTCGATATCTGCAAATTGTGTATAATACCTTTAATAATTCCGTGTGGCATGCATGCGCGCGGGCGTTTTATACACCCCCGCAAAAAAATGACTTCTAATTTTGTTCGCTGAAGCCCCAAAAGGTACAACAATGAACAAACAAAATAAATTATGATTCAATTTTTTACACAAACTACAAAAAACGGCATAGATTTAACTGAAAACAATTATTAGGCAAAGGAACGAAGTACTACAAGAGACATTGATAGATCTTCTATAGACGTTAATGCAGTTATTGTTTATATATAGGGCAGTTGCCGGTTTTTTGTGTGAATTAGAGTAGAGTCGCTCAGAATAAAGTGGGGCTAAATTTACAAATTCTCCGTGTTCGAATGAAACAAACAAAGATTCAAGAAAAAACGTGGACGGATTTCTGTTGTTGGGCGCTCCAGTTTTTTTTAAAATGCAGTCTGTAATTGAATTACAGTCGCTAGCGGTCGAACCGATGCGGGGGTGGTTTCGTCAACAGAAGCATGTAAACGTTTTTAGGACATAGGAGTTACTTATTATACAGACACGAGACAAAAGAGCATAACTTGAAATTCAAAAGAACCGTTTTATCTTGTCCGAACGGAATAAGAGCAGCGGAAAATATTTGAATACAAAAAATTAAAACAATTATAGACCCCGAGGTGACTGCAGGGAGTTTTCAAAATTGTCCATTTCATTTAATCTTCGCCTCATTTTGAAGTAATCAACTGAACCGACTAAATTCAAAAATAATTGCACGCTTTTATTATAGCTCGCTGGTTTTCATGCAAGCAAGGCCATACTGTAATGGTCTCTTCTTATTAAGTTACTGTATAATGACACACATTTTATTTGATTTCTGGATAGCCAAAAAAAGAGGAAAATTTCAACTATAGCACAAGACAGACGTGAATAATAAATTGAATTGAAAACACAGGAAAAATTGATGCTTATTATAGGTTTTAATAACAACGCAAATTAAAAACAAAAATCTCATTTACAGGGAACTAAATTTGATAAACACAAGCAAGTCAAATCACGATTTGGCAATTGTATCTTGTTGGTTGTTAAGTTGTCTGCAGTGAATTCTAGAAGGAACAAGAAAACGTTTCCGCGTCCGAAAGCAGAAATTATGGGGGGGGGGGAAGGGGGCGTTGCGAGGTGTTTGTTGAGCGTTTCTCCTATAGAGCATGCCCTGTATCCGTGTGGATACAGGCCATTAATTCAATCACAAAATCGAGCCAAACAAAAACGGCGCCGATTTTGTTACACTCACAGCCATACCACCGTTGTTATAGTCAGCCGCCCAACACCAATTATCGTCAAGAATTGAACAAAACGTGCGACTATATCGCAGGATGAAAAGATATAACGACACTCTTTTTCTTCAAGACTGTTGAAGAAAGGGAGATATGGGGAGCCACTACCGACGCCGTCTTGCCTGACTGCGGTCGATATTTGTGTGAAGACTAGCGACTGATTCCCGGCTATATCATTCTGTATAGATGGCCGGGGCAAGACCATCTATCATTGCGTTCATCATGAGCACGCTAGTCGTGTTTCAAGCATCGCTCAGAACCGTTTACTCCCACAACTACGGTAAGTGCATGCAAAACGACCGAGAAATTGCCAACAAGCGCATTTAAAAAGACTACATTCTAGACATCACTCTACCTGATGTGTACTGATTTGCTAGTGTTGTATATTTCAGCCTATGGTTCTATGGTTAAAATAATCCACAAGGTAAATTTGCAAAGAAAAAGACAAACGTTAACGATTAACCTATCTATTTTTAAATAGGCTCTAATATTTCAAATTGTTTAAAATAATGTATTTATGAAATGGTATAGTGATCAGTAATTCTTGTAATAAAAAAAACCAATTGCCGGATTGGAACCACAGACCTTTCGATCCATAGCTCACCTCCATACAACAAGGTTATTGGCGAGTTGGTTGAGAACAGCCATTCTTTATAATTCTTTATATCCGAGTTGCCATTGTTCTTTCTCATACATTCACGCACAATCCAGGTAAACATGCATACGATTGCGGCGATGTCAGCATTCAACTTAACGCCGCATCACCGTCTGTCACCGTACAAACCCCGCCAAATATCCCCGGCTCTAACGCGTGCCTGGACAACCTAACATGCACCTGGCTGATCGCAGGCGACCCTGGCTCTACCATCTACATCCAGATTCTGAAGCAGCATCCCCGACAGTCCTCCTTTGGCTTCGACCCTATCAACCAAGACGAGATGCGGATAGGCGAGGGGCACGACCCGTCTGACTCGTCCACCCTGTCAAGGATCAGACTACACGAGGTACCACAGCTGGACGACGGTAGGGTCTACTTTGTCAACAACAGCTTGGCCTGGGTAGAGGTCATGGCGCATGCACGAGGGCCTCCTTCGTGCGTCCAATTCAAAATGATGTTCACGCAGCGGGAACAACCAGGTACGTTTGGCTTCGTTTATGTTTGTCCTCTCTCAGTCCAGGTCAGCTAGTCCAGGACAAGTTGATTCGGCGAGTCAGAGAAACCAGACATCGTTTACCTACTCTCCGAACACCATAGGTTAGGGATACATTCAGCCTCGTTTGTGCTTCAGTATTGCCTTTGACTATTGCCTTTTTTACTCTTTGTTTTGTGTATGTGCACAAATCAGGTGTTTGCGAGGCAAATGTCCTGTGTTCTTACTCCTCGGTGTGTCTGCCTGCCACAGCCTTCTGCGATTCTCACGTAGACTGCGGCGACTTCTCAGACCAGATGGACTGTGGTAAGTAAACCAGTAAAGGTTACATCCCTCACATGAGTATTGCTAATGTGGTTCGTACTGAAATGTGGAGTTTTCAATCTCTCTTTGAGCAGAAATGTGTGGAAGCACGTTGAACCCACCGCTGACACCAGATATCCCACACGTCATAGTATACGCCGCGTCGTGGACGCCTACCTCTTCTAACCAACTGAATCCGCCAAACACCGACTGTTTCTGGCAGATAATGGCTCCTAACGGCACAATAGTCGAGATCAACGTCCTTGCCAACAATAACGTTGGCCCCGCCATTTATCTGGGCGCCGTCGGAGAGGATGGGGTCACGGAAGCCTCGGAGACATTGTTTAGTCTTGGGGCCGGATCACTACAGATCATGTACACAAACGAGACCAATCTCTGGATTCTGACAAATATATCTCCAGTTAATTACTACAGAAGAGCTGTATTTGAGATCAAATTTACTGCCTACATAAAACAAGGTAAGTCTCTAAAGATATGAGAAACAACAAAATGAAGACTTTGGCAATATAAAGCTAAGTCCTTAAAGAAAACGTAGAAACTATTTATTCTTTTGATCCTTTTGAGAATAATTGCTTTTATCTAGACTGTGAACCAGACGAATTTCAGTGTAACAACCAGCAATGCTTGGCGGCGACCAGACGATGTGATGGCGTACCTGACTGTCAAGTGCAGGAAGACGAATACGGATGCGGTAATTATCTAAAAAGTGTTTGACAGGGTCGTTTCATATTGCGACTGTAGCGCCTTTTTACCTTGAGACACAAAAATTAGGTAGGCATAAACTAAAATAACTCTACATATCAGAGAACAACTGGGGTATACATGACAATAGTACAAACAAACTATTATTTTATTAAATATTTCTGGTAATGAAACCAAGGATCCCTCAAAAGTGCCCAAGGCACTGTAGCTCGTAAGCCTGAAGAAACCTGTAGAGAGAAGACAATGAGAAGAAGGTACCGTTTTAGAGGTGGGAGGAAAATCTCAGAAGAATATCCTGGGGAAAACCCACGGAATCAGGCAGGGACTGAAAACCCAATCCACATATTGCCCAGGCCGGATTCGAACCCGGGTCATAGTGGTGGAAGGCGAGGAAAGAACCGCTACGCCAACCTGACTCCCCTAACTGTGACTGATCAGCGGATGTTTGTTTATTTAACACATTAATGTTGAAAACCTATAGATTCTCCTTGGCAGCTTCATAAAATTGGTCCTTGTGATACATTGTTATACATAGTATTACATTGTACTACAATCTGGCCCAGGTAGTGAGTGATATTTAGGAGACGATGTTCTATAGGTTCCATAGTGTATCTGCTGGTGCCACCTAATTCCTGCTTGCAACTTTTACAAAACAGAACCTCATTGTTCCGGTCCAGAGGCGTACCTGTGTCCTTTAAACGACTCTTGTGTGAGCTCGGAGCATGTTTGCAATGGACTCAGAGAATGCTCATATGCTTGGGACGAGTTCGACTGCGGTAAGTTAGATGATGATGATGATGATGATCATCATCATGCATTTGTAAAGCGCCATCTATCTAGTTGCCTATTCCGAGGCGCTGCCAGGAACACCGGGGCGAACCCCTTCTCTTAGCGAAGAGTGTTACTGGGTTCTTTTACGTGCATTACACAACGCACGGGACCTACAGCTTTACGTCCCATCCGAAGGACGAAGCAATAGTGGTTTAATTGCCTTGCTTAAGGACACACGTGTCGACACCGGGACTCGAACCCACACTCTGCGGAACAGAAAACCGAGTTCTTAACCGCCCGGCCACGACACCACCTAATTAAGATATTATAATGGTCTCCTTCTATTTATTAATGTCAAGATTGTTTCACTTATAGTAGTCTTTTCGGGATACTTCAGAATTTGATCTCAAGGTCTTTGAGCCCATTTGGCCCAAATGAAGAAAAACTATTTTTTTATATTTTTATATTCGGGCATTGGCAGTGTTTGGTGAAGTAATAAAATAGATTGTGGTTAAAATAGATGCATTTTGAAAAAAAGGTGCTCGACTTTACAACCATTTTGTACACGAGAACAAAGAGATGTCTCCACAAGGGTACACATTTGAGGATACTTGCTCTATAATGCGTTAACCTTTGGTCTCATTACAATCCAGGTCGGTGCGGTAGTTTGCACATCAACCTGATTCCAAATGAAACAGTCAGCCTCTCCCAAACGACCGACACCACAGTTGAATGCGTCTGGCTGGTGTCCGCTTCTACCAACCGTTCCAGGATAAGGGTGGAGATTCTGGACCTTCCCATTAACGAATTCTATGCGAACTGGAACCCGTTCCTGTACGCCGGTTTGTACTTTGGTAATGGACACGAGCCTTCTCCAACCACCATAACTCATTCTTTCGAAGCAGTGACGTATGTGGGGACTATCAGCTTCGAAGGTCCTCATATCTGGGCCTTGTTAAACAAGTGGAAGCGAGAATTCAACACCGCTGGTCGCCACTACGTCAGACTGACCATTACAGAGTATTACGAAAAAGGTATTAAAGGCGAACACTTTTCTGTTTTGTATGTCAAGGCT
Organism: Crossaster papposus; assembly: GCA_037893245.1. Classification (NCBI taxonomy): domain Eukaryota; kingdom Metazoa; phylum Echinodermata; class Asteroidea; order Velatida; family Solasteridae; genus Crossaster; species Crossaster papposus. Next base: position 1,048,568 of record JBAIAA010000307.1, read on the forward strand.
GTTGTAGTGTTGTAGTCAGTGTTTGTAGTCAAGGCTCATCACATGCTCATCACATGCTCATCACATGCTCGTCGCATGCCCGTCCCATGCCCGTCCCATGCCCGTCCCATGCCCGTCACAAGCCCGTCACAAGCCCGTCACAAGCCCGTCACGATGTCGGATTACGAGTAAATTATACAAGTCAACAAAAGAATGCCACTTGTCACAGTGTATTTCAACAGCGTTTGCTGCTCATTTGCTGACAACGGACTTTCAGCTATATAGAATTGTTTCTGCGTTTGATATTCTGGCCAAAGATAGAAATGCATTAGCCATAAATCTTTGGTTATTTTGGTAGCCCTTTATGTGATATTTGTTGCGATTGTGTCAAGAACCATGAACCCATCAGCCATAAACCTCATCCGATTTTACCTCACTCATCTGGAGTCTCACATTATTTTATAGAATGTGGCGCCGGCGAGTATTCCTGCTTATCCGGGACACTTTGCATCGACGAAAGCCAGGTTTGCGACGGAAAGCCAGACTGTCCGGAGTTCGATGACGAGTTTGGCTGTGGTAAGCTAGCTCGTCTAGGTTTAGGCGCGTCCGACTCCCTTGTCTATAGTCGGGGAGTCAGGTTGGCGTAGCGGTTCTTTTCATCGCCTTCCACCGCTGTGGCCCGGGCTCGAATCCGGCCTGGGCCAATATGTGGATTGGGTGTTCAGTCACTGCCTGATTCTGTGGGTTTTTCTCCAGGTTATTCCTCTGGTTTTCCTTCCACCTCTTACCTCTAAAACTGTACCTTCTTCTCATTGTCTTCACTCGGGTTTTTTTCAGGCTCATGAGCTACAGTACCCAGAGCGCTTTTGAGGGATTCTTGGTTTCATTACCAGAACAAAAATGATAATTAGTTATTGACTAGGTCTTCGCCTATTACAACTACGCGTGAGCAGGCTGCCAATACAGGGTGTCTCTAAAAAAAGTATACCCATTTTAAAATTGGTATTATTGCAAAACTACTGAATATTTCAGAAAAAGACAAATGTCTGTGGAAAGGGTAGAATGTTCTCTTTTCAATGGTATAAGGTTTATTATGTCATTGCCATGGATGACTGAACAAACAAGACATTTATGAAAGGTACTGAAATCAGCACTGTGACAAGTTGGTTTTACTTGAGCGACGAAGCTCCGGCAGGTGTTTTTAAGGACAAATTCTTTTGCTGTTTGAGGTTGAACAAATTGGAAAAATTATGACAGGGTCTCTTTCCTGACAAATGCAAGGTGGTGGTCACCATTCCTGTTAATGCATAACTGGCATCTTAGTCTCATGCCTGACTTATCGTCCCAACTTGTCACAGTGCTGATTTCAGTACCTCTCATAACTGTCTTGTTTGTTCAGTCATCCATGGCAATGACATAATGAACATTATACCATTGGACAGAGGGCATTCTACCCTTTCAACAGACATTTGCCTTTTTCTGAAATGTTCAGTAATTTTGCAATAATATGAATTTGAAAATGGGTATACTTTTTTTAGAGACACCCTGTAGACGCAGCCGTAGCAATGGAAGCCCGTTTTAGACACGGCCTTACTACCTGGATAAGAGCATCAATCAGTAACATGTATGTATAAATGGTTGTCAATTAAGTAAACAAACAATCGATGGGCCTAGAGAAGATGCAGGTTTTGAAGGAATGAAGAACAACGAAATAATTTCACTCAATGAATTTTCAAAGCAACTGGTAAATTTTTTGTTTTTGTTTTTACAGACGAATGTGGAATTAACTATTTTAGATGTGACGATGGCGCAAAATGTCTGCCCAAACGGACTCTGTGCGACAATTATGACCACTGCTTGGATCGTTCGGACGAAAATAACTGCGGTAAGACGTGTTGTCGATGGTATACATGGCGAAAAGAATGGAGAACCAACAAATGCCAGCAAACTGCACTTTTAAATAAGTCCCGGGTTAAATGCGACTCCGAAACCAATTCCGATTTGAATTTCAACTCCTCTTGGTCAAAATAATTACCCGTTTGGGTACATATTTCCAGGTAAAAATAACTAGAAAAGTGATTCCAAGACGTGTTGTCTGACCCGGTCTATTATATAATTTTTTTTGTTAAAGTACGGGAATACCTTTGTTTCCATTCGCTATTTCCACAGTGTTGCCATAAGCTAACAGAGTCGCTGATATCGGAGGGTTTTGTTGTTAACAATTGTTTGACTGGTACAGAGCCTTGCGGTGAGCTCGTCATTGACCTGGCATCCGGACCCCGTTCACTCACTTCGGTCGGGTACCCCAGTTCCTACCCTTCCAATTCGATGTGCTACTGGCTACTGAAAGCGGACCCAGGCTATGACGCGATGGTCGTGTTCCTCGACTTCTACACGGAAGAGTTCCAAGACCAGCTCTTCATTGGGAGCGGGACGACTTGGTTCGCTAACGCGACGGGCGAACGTCATCCCCAGAGGGTCGCTTTACGTTCAGAGATGTGGCTGGCGTTCGTCTCGGACTTCGTCTACAATTACCGAGGTTTTGAAATTAGCGTACTGCAGGTTAAATCAGGTGAGTGAAAATGTGTCTGTTCGGAACGGGCAAATTGCTTGGCCAGCGGTACTCTAACGTGGCAGTATAATAGTGCAGTGCCACAGTGCCACGTTGCCGCGGGTCTGTAGGCCTCCGACATTGCTGCTTTTTTGAGAGCTGCTCGTCCAAACTTCAAACTTGTCACTACAGATCCTGAGCAGTATACCTGCCGATGTTCAACTTCATACAATGCCTGTATCTGGAGATAATCAAAATACGTACACACAGACGGTACACAGAGATTCCTGGAATTGTAGATAGATAACGTGATTTTACTATCAATATTCTGAATTTTATTTGATAGACACTGCTGTAGTTAGGAGTAATATCTTAGTCAAAAGCGCTACGTAAGTACCTGTTTTTTTCATTTTTTTAAAAGCTAATTGCAGTGAGCAAGAAGTGGCCTGTAACGGCACTGAATTGTTGTTCTGCATCCTGGAGACGCAAGTCTGCGACGGTAGGGGCGACTGCCCAAGTGCTACGGACGAACACTATTGTGGAGGTAAGGAAATAATTTGTACATCCTCCTATGTTGCAATAGAACCTACTTACTACCAGATCAAGGTTACTTAAAGCTGTGTCGAAGAAAAGAATAATGCAATCTAATAGAAGAGAAAGAGAATCCTCACAAAATATGGTGTCTGACACACTGTGGTTATAATCAAGAAATACATGTACCACAGACAACAAAGACGTTATAGGTAGTGATGGGCCTCCTTTATCCCAGGTATTCGATTAATAATTCTGGTCCTTGATTTGCTCTCATATTCTGAAAGACATATGCGGGGAGACTCTGATCGACGTTCCGCAGGGCAAAGTTTACGACCTGACCTCCCCGTTCTACCACCTACGGATCTACCCAGCCAGCACCACCTGCGTCTGGCTGCTCCGGACCGTCACGAGCCGGGACGAAAAGATACAACTGGACATCGTCGCCTTTCACCTGGAGAAGAACTACGACTTTCTGTTCCTCGGCGTCGGCAACGATACCAAAGAGGGGCGTCTGGCCCGTCTGACAGGGACCACCAAGATCCTTGGGGTGCATTTCGAGAGCGATCAGGTGTGGCTTTGGCTCCACACGGACCAGTTCGTCTCGGCCGAAGGCTTCCACCTTACTTTGAAGGCAGTCGGTAATAAGGGATTAATCAGGGGATAATTTTCAAGTGACAGGGAAGTTCCCGAATACGAATTTGGCGTAGGACCTCTTCCAGAAATATGCTGAACAAAGCAGTCTATGGCAACACATTAAAACTAAAATGTTCGGGTTGGGATTAGGATTGTCTGTAGATAAAAAGAGGAACACTCAAGGGGATCACAATCGAAAATTCTGATTGAAAGACTTGTTCACGATGCGAGTACAATTATTTTCGTCGGGTTTTCTTAACTACACGAATGATCTCAAGTAATACCCACAGAAGGTAAATAACGCTGAGGTTGCCTGTGTTTTGGGGGTACATGCCCTTTTAATACCCTTAGTGGCCTCCCCGAAACAAAATACTTGTTGTTGTATATCGTGAAGTCCGAATAAAAACTGTTGCCTCATCTCTTCTTGCGACCTTTCACCAACTACACATTCGATTCATCGCAGGTAAGAAGACCGTTTCTGACTGCATGCCGCGGTGCGTGCTACCCGAGGGCTCCGTACTCTGCCTACGACCCGATGCGTTCTGTGACGGCTTTATTGATTGCTACGACAAAAGTGACGAACACGAGCAATGTGGTAGGTACAAATTAATTACAATCGAGTTTCGATTTGCAGCAAGCTAGAAGCTCGAAGTCGATAAATGAGACAAAGCCGAGCCACCATGCTCACCCCCGTCAGCGCTGATTCATTTCGGTGTCGCCTGCACGGACAAAGACGACTTGGTCCCGTGGTCAATTTGACCCCTCTTGGAAAATTATTCATAGCTCTGTCAAACATTATCAGATTTGGACGTTTGGTGTCTCATTTCAAAGCGGAAAGATGCATCTTTAAAACCATATCTATATTATCCATGTTAGTTACACGTTTTACGTTGTGGCATTCGGTTATATCAGTTTGTTTAGATTTTTTTTTAGACACCTGTATATCTACATTGTATTTTTTTCCTTGTGTTTCAACTGTTTTCGACAGGTAATGTAAGTTGTGACTTGGACCAGTACTTGTGCACAGGCAAACGCCAGTGTATACTGCACGAGTCCATCTGCGACGGGAAATACGACTGCGAGTTTCGTGACGACGAGCTTATGTGCGGTGAGCTCTTACTTAGGCTGCGTCCGAATCTCTTGTCTATGGCTATTGTCTAGGTGTTCACCCATTACAACTACGTGAGCAGGATGACAATAGACGTAGCCGTAGCTCTAGAAGCCCGTTTCAAACACGGCCTTAAAGAATACCAAAATAAGGTGATTCGGTCCTTGCCTTTTGCCAGATGCACCTAAATATCTGGTACACCGACGTCTTCGTGTGTTTCAGAATGTACCTTCGAAGATAAACTTCTTTTTGTTGGTTTACACTGATCCACCGCACTTAGAAAAAATCCAACAAAAACAACAACAACTACAACAAAAACCTATGTTTTTGTACATGTCCGTCACTCCAAAGCACTTAAAGGAATGCCATAGGAAACTGCAGGTCAACTGGGTCATGAATGCTACGAGATCACAATATATTACACTGATAAGCACAACCACATGCCCATTTATTAACTACAGAAGTCCTCTTCACCGCACATGCAAATAATCACCCAGCGCACTGCAACTGGAGTTCATTGGCATGTGCCACTGTCTTCCAGTGAACAGCTCTCATAGAGGAAGGGTTAATGGCCGTGTTTTACTAAGAGCGACCCATGCAGCAACTAGCTTACTGTCGTAAGGCTTGCCCACAATATCCAGTAGCAATGTACCTAATCTCATCATTGTAGCTTATTTAAAAGATACCTTGCTCTTTTCCTTTTCCTAAATCATTCCACTATTTCGTGAAGACGTACACGGTTCACCACATGGCTGCGTTGGCGCCATCATCGACAGTAAGCTACACATCAAATGCAACCAAGGATGGAACACGACTATTCTCAACCAAATAGCAGCTATCACTTCCATTTTGTAAGTGCCTTGTTGTTTGGCATTCTATATCCGGTATTTAGTCAAAACCAAGGTTTGTTAAACATCAATGTTTTCCAAACCTCGGCTCCGTGTTCACTTTGGCTTCTCCTGCTCCAGACTCACTTTTTGAAGTTCAGGTTTCAAACTATGACTATTATACAGCTCATGTTCCTAACGTTGACGGGATAACATGTACATGGCCGGAATCGAATACCCGAGTTTAGTCAGGAGACTGAAAGTATCCTGAATCCAAGTTGAGACCATGGATTCGAAAACGGCGAATCGCACATTGCGTGCGCCAGCATTGAGCATCTTGAGTTTTGCCGATTTTTTCTTTGTTTTTAATGGGGTTTCGTTCTGCCTTTTATACCTAACAGAGAACTCACTGGGGGTAACGTGACAACGCTGGAGGAAGGCATGTTCAAGAGATTCCCAATGCTTCGCACACTGTAAGACTAAAGAGCAAACATTTTACTAAGAATGTTCAGTAGTAAAACCACTTCCATCGCAGCTGAATACCGCTACTCGCTTTAAAACCAAACGACAGTCCCGACATCTATAATGTTAGTATGATTTTGCACACACCCTAGCTGCGAGCCCAAGTCTATAAGAAACGATTCAAGTTGGGAACATTACAACAATTCTTCATAAGACGTCGATAAAGAAAGCATGATACTTGATATAGATCAACGAAAACGACTAGCACATTATGACATCTTGTTAAAACTGATTGACACATGCAAATTTGTTTATAATCGTAATATTCAGATCTTTAAGGAAGAACAACATATCACAAATCAAGCAAGGCGCATTTGCTGGACTGGATAATTTAACTACACTGTAAGTATGATTAGTTTTCATTTATATACATAATTATAATCCATTCAGACAGCCAAAATGTAACAAAAAACATCCAACAACTTTACAAAATTAGCCGCGCAGCAATCGCATTGTTGACTGCTGGTATTTTGTTTTGGGCCCAGGGACCTTTCCGAGAACAATATCGGCGAGTTGGACGGCGGGATTTTCTGCGAACTGACAATGCTGACTGTATTGTAAGTACATGTACACAACTAAATATAATGTAGATATTGATACATCAAGCACTGACATCTAAAACAAACATTCTAAATAATAAACTAAATAAATAAGTAGTAAGTAAATTTCAAAAAGCGCAACATTTCTTCAATTTTATAGTGGGCGGCTCGATTCAAAAACTAACTTCTTTAATTCTTCAAGCTTTAGAGCTACAGTGCCAAGCCTTTTAGAGCGCTTTCGAGGAATCATTGGTTTCATTACAAGAAAGATACCAATACGATTTGTTCAATTGATCACGTGTGTTTTATTGGTTCAGGAGCATGAAGAAGGTGCCGCTGACATTTATCAAAGAGCGAGCGTTTGAAGGCTTAACCAATCTACGAACACTGTAAGTAGCAGAAAGCCGAGTACTATGTGGTCCCGTGTCGCAGTGATTCGTTAATTGCATAATTGGCCACTCAAACGCGGGTATGAATAATGTAACCAGACAAAACCCTTAAATGCCGGAAGTCAATGTTATCTACTTGGGGGAGGGAGGGGGGGGGGGGGGGGGCTTTACTTAAATCGCCAAAAAAAATGGCGGATAATCCTTGCTGATGAGAAAGGATAAAGCTGCGCGTCCAAGGTTCTTCTATGGCAACCTAAACATGGACAGAGGTCAAGTAGACAGCCACCCAAAGACTACATCAAACTCTAAGCAGAGGATACAGACTTAAGTGGGCAAGACATCAAGACCTGCATAATTATGATGGATAGAGTGGTTTGGAAAACTATCATTGGAGTCCAACCTTCAGAGTCGGTATAAGTGAGGAAGCAGTGTTGTATTCGAGTCCCTGCAGGTCCTTTCAAAAGTCCAGCGACAAGTCCAGTCGCAAGTCTTTCATAAAGCCAGTCGCAAGTAACTGGTTGAACAATGATAAAGGAATGGTTTTGTTAACAGTTCATCTGAATAGCTAGTGAATTGACTTGAAACTAAAGGACTTGTGATGGACTTACAGAGACTTATGGGGACTTGTGGGGACTATACAACTCTGTAAGGAAGTAAGTAGGAGGTATTTACTGCGTGTCGATCTATATCCACAGAATACTAATGGCCGACGACAGTCAGAGTCAGACAGGCACCGAATTCTCAGCGACAATAATCGAAGATGGGGCACTCACAGACCTCAACTCACTCCGCAAAGTGTACGTATTGTTGTTCTTAATTATGCCGAATAGCATTATCTATAGACGATGTGCCCTATGACGTCACATGTTTGCATCTGTATTCAAATGTGCCCGGCAGTATGCGCACATCGTGTTTTACATATAATTTGCTTAAAGAGTGACGTCGCAGGTCAGATCGCCTTTGAATTATGTGACCTCTGATGTCATCTCTTAACCGAATTTATGTAAAACATGATGCGTGCGCATACTGCCGGGCACATTTGAATACAGATGTAAACAGAGGGCACATCGTCTATACCCAGCACGATATGAGACCGAGGGACTCCCCCAGTACAATGTAGTCCCCAATACCTATACACTCTCTAGACTATTGTGACCTAACGCACCCCCCCCCGTAAATCTAAATTCATGAGAAACCACAACATTCAGCAAGCACAATGACTACCACAAAGACGAGGTTCCCTCCGTCTCATGTTCTGCCTCATATGGTTTTATCCTTCACGGCTGATCTTCCTCTACACGTGCTTAAAGTATAAGGGGGAGGGGTCATCTGTATTTTGTTCTTATCTTCATTATTGGTTTGAAACGAATAGGTACGTAAACGACCATCGCCTTTGCTGCGAATTTAGAGATGTGTTGCAACCCAAAGACTGTATCAACATCCAGTTACAGTCTCCGCTGTTCAACTGCGGACGATTGATGCCAAACACCCTCCTTCAGGTCTTTATGTGGATCCTTGGCTTTAGCGCCCTCATCGGCAATCTGGTGGTCATGGCGTGGCGGATACGGGAGGAGAGCGGCAAGGGCAGCAAGTACGTGCACTCGTTTCTGGTGCTGAACCTGGCCATGTCCGATTTCCTGATGGGAGTGTACATGGTGATCATCGCTAGCGTTGACGCCATGAAGAAGGAAGAGTACTACCTGACTGCTACGGAGTGGAGGAACAGCGCCCTCTGTAAGACAGCAGGGGTAATTTCGGTCCTGTCCTCCGAGGCCTCCGTGTTCTTTATCACCTTGATCAGCGTGGACAGCTACCTTTGCATTGTCCACCCGTTCAGTCGCGTCCGGCTTCAAGAGAGGTCAGTCTGGATGTCCACAGCCTCGATTTGGCTCGCATCGCTGCTGGTCAGCCTCGTTCCTACTGTCCTGGTAACCGGCGACTCCGATGTCTACGGGTTATCAGATGTCTGCATTGGACTGCCGTTGCTGACTCGACCTGTTGGTTACACGTTCACCCAGGCGGATGTTGGGTCGTCTTTGGGTAACGACACGTACCTCATTCCTCAACCAGTCGGAAGCCAACCTACCTGGTCCTACTCCATCGTGCTCTTTCTGGGCGTCAATCTCTCCTGCTTTCTCCTCGTTACCGTGTGCTATGTCGCCATCTTTGTCAAGGTTAAGAAATCGATGCAGCGCGTGAAGCAACGCCATGCGCACAGGGATGAAGAAATCAAAATAGCGTCCAAGATGGCGGTCATCGTGGGCTCAGATTTCCTATGCTGGATGCCTGTCATCATTCTCGGTATCTTGTCCCAGACGAGTGTGATTCAAATCAAGCCCGATGCCTACGCCTGGCTAGTGGTCTTCGTCTTGCCCATCAATTCATCCCTCAACCCGTACCTCTACACTATCGTGACAGCCATCAGCCGCAGACGCCACGAAGCCAACTCGGCCAACTCGACACAAAAGAGCTCCACGCACACTAGGCCAAAAGTCTACAGCATCGCTACAGACATATCGCCGAGGCTCACTAGAGAACCGACCATTCAGCCAATGACCGCCCCTGATAGTTTCGTGTACTTGGGATACGATCCAAGTGATCCAAAGAATGTCTTGTAATCTGGCAAGTAGAGCCTTGTCACTTGTTAACACTAGAACACCACAGTTTTGGAATTTTAATAAAGCAAAATGAACCAGACCTCAAAACAGACTTTTATAAGAAGCCTTAAAAAGAACAATAAAATGAGACAGGTGTAAATACAAATCATGAAAAGCGTCTAATAATAATACTGTACTTTTTTCCTATTATAAAAACGACACAAATATTATTTTTTAGTATATATTGCCTTGTGTTTACTGTCTAGTTTTACTGAAAGAGATGAGATAATTATGTCCTAATTGTTTGCAAATAGAGATGACCTTCATAAAAGACTATAAAATATTTACGTGTGCATACGACTTGGGTTTGTAACATTTTCGTTTATTGCTCTATTTTGTTTTTGTTGAGAGAGCTGACCATTGCTTGATAAATAAGTACTGGTAATCAGCTCACCGTCTTTTGATGTCCATTAAATTAAAAAACTTAACAAAAAAACAAGGAATTGTTTAGTGTGAGGTTTCAGAAAACTATTTCCTTTCCTCTGTACCACCCCACTGCTTGATGCAACGTCCTATTTGTTTCCTTTTGTACAAACTGTAAAAATAGCCAAATGTATACATTTAATCTGAACGCATATATAATTCAATTCTAAGGATAATTATGTAATTGTACATGGTAATTAGTCATCAGATAAATATTAGCTTTCCAGTGTCTACGGTGAATTTGTGTTCGTTTCAATCATAGCTCTAAGTGTATTTTAATGTAAAGTAAAAAAAAAACGAAATTGAAAATAAATCAAAACTACAGGAAATGATTGAAGAAGCAAATGTTGTCATGTGGTAAAGTCGATGTCATCTCTTTTTTTCTTTTTTTTCTTTTTTTCCAAGGCATGCATAGAATAAGGAAACAGATTGAAGAAAATTACAAACTGTTACCAAAAGAAAACAACATAGCAGATAAACTACGGGCCAACGCCAAAGTTTCAATCCTGTGTTGGCGCAATGTATGCATTAATAGATTCTAATATGTCCTTGATTGCCTGCATTTATAATTAATTGATAGAAGTGCCTTTGGTCATAACAAGGAAACAACATTCTATAATTATACGATACCAGAACAATGCCTTGTAATATCAGCATCAATGCCGATGTTATAGCCACGCCTTAGTTTAACACAATACACAAGTGTCGAATCTTTAGAAACCAACTGGACAAATTTTGGGAATTTTACTGTGAATAGTCACAACCCCAGTCTGCACAACACACGGAGACAATCAAACTTGGACATTAGATACTGTCATGGCTGCCGGTAGGTACCGACCGAAACCTGATTTAGATGCGTCTCTGGCTTTGGTGCGAGTGGCTCTGCACTGCTTGCTAGCTGTTGGTTTGGTTTGTATATCGAGTGAAAATGGAGTGGAGGGCTTGACGCTGACAAGAGGTGAAGCAGCTCCGTCGAATGAATCTTACCAAGTCTTTGAAGGTGGTACCCTTACTATGAATTGTTCGGTCTCCATTTACAATTTGAAAATAGTAAAATGGGGCAGAATCATTAACTTTTTGCAGCCCGTCTTGCTGACCCAGGACTCGGACGTACACTCCGACCAGGCTGGTCTCAATTTGTCCGTATCTATGGATCTAGACGACTATCGTACCTATTCCATTCAAATTACCAATGTTAGGAACTCAGACTTTGGACAGTATTTTTGTTGTGCATCGTGGCGGTGGTATTTGATCTACTCCCTCGACCGTTGTGGTCAGGTATACGTCCAAAATAAGGTAAAACGTTTCCCTCAAGGAAACCCACTCTGCTCAAAGAACGACACTGGACCTCAAACCAACATCACCATTTGGTGTGAAATAGGGCAAGGCAACCCGGGAGTCACCATAACGTGGACGATTGGAGAAACAGGCGAGAGGATACCGGGGAGTGGGTACGAGTATGGAACGGAGGAGGAACGACGAGTCGGTGCCTCGTTTCATCTTGAGAACCGATTCTGGAACCGGGTGTTGGTCTGCACTGTTACAAGCCGCGCGTTCAGCTTTAACCGGACCTGCTCTATCGGTCCAATATCTGAAACGAGACCTACGACAACCTTCGACTCGTACACAACGCACCAAGTGCGCACAGAAACATCTACCAAACTACCTGTGACGGTCCAAACGGCTACTCGCAAGCCAGACTTGCAGCCAACTCCGACAGTTTCGGCTTTGCCAGACATGGACGCCGCTGGATCGAGCAACTTATATGGAGGTGTAGCAGCTGTTGTGATCGTTCTAGCAATCTTTGTTCTATCTCTCTTTCTACGGACTATGAAGCGCAGGTGGTCGCACGCCAACCAGTATCGTCAGGGGGCGCCGACGGCAAGAACACCCGTCGATGACGGTAGCGATGAAGATCGAAATGGCGTTGTCGTTATTCCGTACGCGGTGTCATGTTTTCATCCTACTCCCACGGCCACAACTTGCGAGGCGAGTTCATCAGCGGGCGCGGCCAGTGCAACTGGCGGGGGAGGAACGCGCGCGTCCCCGTACGAGGTGCGCTTAGACCCCGCTAGGGAATCAGCCGTGTACACGCAGATACCTGAAACCACAACTGAAAAAAGAGATACCAGTCGCTGTTCCAGCTTCAGCTACGAACCTGTCTACCCATACGGAAATGAAGGTCAGAAGCCCACCGAGGTCGACATCTACGAAGATATCGGAGGAGCTGTATATGAAGTTGTGGCAGATGTTTCACTAACATCTCATCTTCAAGGAACTACTGAAACTTCAACCAAGATGACCGGTAACGATGACAATCTAGAATCGGATGGATTGAGTGACGAATCTGAAGAAGGAATGGTTGATAATCCGATTTATCAATCCCAGGATGAACTTGAAGCAATTGGAATGTGATGCAAGTTTTGCTCAAGGAAAGCTCTCCTCCGCAGTGTCACCAAGAGTCAATGTTCAACACTCCCTAATTCGGTTTTATGCATGCCTACATAAACTACTGACAGATTGTATATAGTGCACGTACATTAAAGAAGTCAGGTTGGCGTAGAGGTTGGCGTAGCGGTTCTTTCCTCGCCTTCCACCCCTATGACCCGGGATTGAATTTGGCCTGGGCCAATATGTAGATTGGGTTTTCAGTCCCTGCTCGACTCCGTAGGTTGTCCCCAGATTATTCTTCTGGGATTTTCCTCCTACGTCTAAAACTATACCTTCTTCTCATTGTCTTCTCTCTACAGGTTTCTTCAGGCTTACGAGCTACAGTGCCGAGGGCGCTTTTGAGGGATCCTTGGTTTCATTACCAGAAATATATATAATAATAATAATAGTAATATTAACAGCATGTGTATGAAGTAATTCGGAAACATATCAAGCCATTGCACAGATTAAGGCAAATTACATGCCACTGCTTATATATAAGCACATCTTTTGCTAACAGAGCCTTTATCTATTTCATAGAGGCCGTAAGCAGAAAGCACATCAAAAGGCATACTTAACCCGCTTATGGTTTTAACAGCACAGATACGCACAAATGTCCCTAGTCTACGGGTTCTTATCGTGAACACAATTCTGCCCAAAGCTTCAATGCACAATCACTATGCACAAAAACACACGGTGTGTGCATTTTACTGCAGTTAACAACTGGCCCACAAAGTGACTTGCGCATAGGAGGGTTAATTAACCCTATCGAGGGGAAAAAATTGTTCAATCAGTGATGTAACAATATCAATCTTTATGCGCGCAAATGTTAGCACAACCACTCCGAAAACCCAATAAGCTTAAATCACATTTGACTTTTGTGTAAGCTGTGTACATTTACATACTCTGATTGCACTGTCGGAATATTTTCCTAAAATTAATTACGTGTCTTTAATAAATTGTAAAGGACAAAATAAAATATTTAATTGCGGACACGAAAAAAATACAACTCCCCAAATACACCATTCCGGATAATCTAAGCAATTATCAATGGTGTACCCTTAAAACTGTCTTAAAAAATACAATTATGACGCCGCATTAAACAATAAAACCTGTCAATTTTGCATAAGTATAGAATTCTTGGTAATTATTCCACAATGTGCTTGTATTAATTAAGAAATAAAAAGAAACCAATAACTTATGCAGCAACTTTGTTTAAAAAGTTTACAACTGCATTTTTTTATTTTGGCCCCAAACCAAAAAAACTCCAATCCCCAAAATGCGACACGATTAAAGTTGTCAATCAAAGCTTCAATACACGTATTTACTATTAGGTTTTACAAAGTGCAAGTGTGGTACGGTTTTATCTACATCTATGTGGTGGACAACATACGCAACAGACTACGATGATCCGCAATACTTAAATTGACCTCTTAATTATTTGACAATGTGCTAGCACGATTAACCAGAAATTGAAGGAAACCAATAAATAAGCAGCCACTTTGTTAACAATTTCTACAACTGCATTTTTCATTTTGGCCCCAAACCAAAAACTCCAATCCCCAAAATGCAGCATGATTATGGAGTGGGAGATTACAACCTTCACGCGGTCCACCCTGTTTCCACTAATGTCATCAAACCGATGTACATGCAGTAACACGTTAAGCTGCTCATCATCATACGAAAGAAGAAGCATGATTATGATCAAAGCATCAATACATGCATTAGGTATTTTGCAAAGTGTAGGGATGGTACATTTTTAACTGTGTGGTGCACAATATACAATATTCTGCCACACTTGCATTGGCCTCCTATAAGAAGCTTTCAGCGTTGAAGGTGTACTCTGTCATACTAGCGCCCTCTACGTTCTGACCAAGCTTAGTCCACGCATCCAGGCCAACGTCGTACACCTGTTTGTCCTCTACGTCGATTCTGCTGTACAGACACGCTCCATTGACCACGAGGTAAACGCGCTGTCCAACGCGAAAGGGTCGCAGGTCGCTCTCTGGGACCAGCGACTGGTCGTGGGTGTTTACGCGATCGATGGTGTAGGACTGACCCTGTCCGTGATCGTAGGTGGCGACCTCGTGGACAATGGGGCAACGGCTCCATTTTTCCTTTTTTCCGAGTTTGCTTGCGACTGCGCGGTGGGTAACAAGCAAGCAGGTCCCGTCAATTCGGACAAGGACACCCGGGGAGCTAGTCTCGACGCCGCTGCACGCCCGCCAGGTATTTGTGCCTGGATCAAAACACGACAGGTGCTGGGCCCCGTCGGCAACATCAGCTGCAGTGACGAAGAGCCTATCTTCGTGAGCGACTGCCGACGGGTATAGCCCAGAAGCTTCCGTCGGCAAGGCAGCCACTGTCTGCCATTTGCCTCTCGACAGATTGTAGCGTTCGGCAGTTTCAAGCCACTCCCCTTTTTCGTTTTTCCCGCCAATGGCATAGATGTACCCGTTGTGGTGTGCCAGGGCAGCGTGGCTTCGCTCGACGCGCATCGAGGGAAGCCGTGCCCATTTGTTCGCAACGACGTCGTAGGTGTAGAAAAAGTTTTGCGTCTGCGACTTGTGGTATTCAGTGGACACCCCTCCTGTTTACACGGAAAAAAAATCATACATATGATTGACAGTACTACTTTGTTTTGCTGTAATAGGGACACGGCTGCGCCGTACGTACGACGGCTGCGCCGTACGTACGACGGCTGCACCGTGCGTACCACGGCTGCGCCGTGCGTAC
Organism: Crossaster papposus; assembly: GCA_037893245.1. Taxonomy (NCBI): domain Eukaryota; kingdom Metazoa; phylum Echinodermata; class Asteroidea; order Velatida; family Solasteridae; genus Crossaster; species Crossaster papposus. Next base: position 1,063,896 of record JBAIAA010000307.1, read on the forward strand.
CACGGCTGCGCCGTACGTACGACGGCTGCGCCGTACGTACGACGGCTGCGCCGTACGTACGACGGCTGCGCCGTACGTACCACGGCTGCGCCGTACGTACCACGGCTGCGCCGTACGTACCACGGCTGCGCCGTACGTACCACCGCTGCGCCGTACGTACCACGGCTGCGCCGTACGTACCACCGCTGCGCCGTACGTACCACTTCAGAATCCTTTTCATTTTGTCTTGGACTTTACTAAAATAATACGAAGAACAACTTACCGACAAGAAATATCCTTCCAGCAACAGCGATAACAGAGTGATGGGAGACCCCATCAAATGGCAGCTGGGCAAACCTCTTGAGTGGGATCCACTCCTGCCGGTGGCAGCAGAAGTAACGAGCAAACCCCAAGGTTGTCTGGCCTCCTATGGCTAGTAGCGACTGCAAAAACGAGAAAAACAAGTTGAGTTGAGTTGAGTTGGAAATCTAAAGGTCATTTGAGAGCATCAGGTTTGTAATGACTGGAAGTTTAACAATCATGGATGCCGCGAAAAAAGCAATAAAAACGGTGTTTGTTTTCAACTGGCGTTGGGCAATAGTTCTTGTTATTCTTGTTATTCCAAACGACAATTGCAATAAAAAAAATCAATCCCAGGATATCTAGCGCAATAATTTAGCTGGAAGCCTCGAATCATTATTTACTTCCAAATAAGTAAGATATATCTTAATAATTTGGTAGTAAACAATTTTGATATCTGCGAATGGTGTGTCCTATCTTTAGGTGACATTAGGTGACATCATCAATACTATTTTCTGCTATGGTAAGCATAACTTTACTGCTGAATGTTTAGCAGTGCCAATAAACGGGTCCCAGGTCAGGGACACCAAAAAACAAATAACCTTTGTTGAAACACGAGGGGCGAAGAGCTCCGGGTGTCGACTGGCCAGCTGGCCGCCGACGGGGCTGTGCAGGGCAACATGCTGCATGAGCTGATCAAAGACAGACTTGACGTGAGATATGGCCAGGAGTCTTGAGTCGATGAGATCCAGAAGGTGCTGGGGGGATACCAGGCCTAGTCGAACCTTCTTGAGCAGAGAAGATGAGTGATGAAGGCGTGTTGGGAGATCGTAGTGAAGCCAGTTGGCTACTGCTTTCAGGACCTTAGTGAACCAAAAAAATGAGACGAAGACAGACATTAGTATGGGTTTTCCTCAATTACAAAACCTGAATCCTCCAAAATGCATAGTTTTACAAAAGGCACATTGTCGAGGTCATCAATTTTCATATCAAAAAAGTAATAGTGAATTTCTGAATCCTGCAAAATCCTAGACCTTCATGTTGAGGGCAAAAACAGTAGATTTACGAAATCTGTCTCTATTGGATGTGCCAACAAAGGGTCCTATGTGCAAACAAGAGAAAGCGCTCTTGACCACATTTTAGATCCTTCTAGATGAGACACATTCAATGTTCTAGAGTAAGTGTCAGCTGTCATCTCCCCAAACTTTAACTTTCCTACTTTTTAGAGGTACTTGTGCATGAAGTCAACTGTGTCTAAGGGGTTGTAAGTTCAAATTCAACTCTTCTAAGTAAACCAATTTGTTTTTAAAGCGCCAACCTCGACTTCACTGGCTACTGCCAAGTCGTCTCTCATCAGAAACTGCCCCAGATTGTGGGCCGTCATGTGCTCTTGGAAGTCTGACGTCAGCGACACCTCCCCAAAGTTTCTAGCAATGTGGTGGTCCGCCGCAGCCTTCAACCGATCCAGCCCGTAGTTGCCGGCCATGGACGAGATCTTCAAGTAATCGTCGAAAGAGAGCTGGTCCTCGGCAAAGCAGCGGGCGACGTAATCAATGCAACCCTCGATGGCCAGCTTGACGTGGAGGTGACAGGCCGAGGCCAGGACCTCAAAGACATTGTCAACAGTGAGGTCAAGCTTGGCTGTGTAGGCAAATTCCAGTAGGATCTGGGGAAATACAAATAAATTGGAGCTTGGGTAATTTTATAGTCAGATAACTCTACCTTTTCAAGGCACCATATTTAAAGAATATTTTGAAACAATTACAGAATATCTAGTGCACTTATTTAGCTGGATGCCTATATAATCATCGTTTACTTTCAAATATAGTAAGATACTTCTTAATAAATCGGTAGTAACAAATTTTGATATAGCAACTTGTGTTACTTTTATAAGTATATAATTTTTGACTCACTTCAAAGCCTTCTGCCGATAGGTCGGTCTCATCTTGTAACATCACCTCTGATTGGCTGGCTTCCTTTAGCCCACCTGTGAACATCGCCCTGAACACATTACTCAATGCTGCCAGTACAACCTAGTAATAAAGCAAACATTTTTTGTAAAAACTGTCTGACAAAAGACAAATTGTCGCTCTTTGATTGGAACCACCATGTCTCTACAATTGCCCTAAGGTTATACATGTTGTTGTTATTAAGGTCATTGTTAAAGGTCATTGTTAAAGGTCATTGGCATTTTCTTCAACACCCCCACCCCCCTTAATTTCCAACAGACTAATTTTCAATAACTTTAAGGTCAAAGGTCAGCTGTACCAAATTCTGCCTCGTCATATTGCCGGCCAATCACGTTTTGGTACTGTTGACCTTTGACATTTTACCCATATTGCATTGCGGGAATCAATTATTATCGAACTCGCTTATTAAATTTTCATGCTTTTCAAGTTTTGTAAAAATGTTAATAGCGATGCCAATGCCATAAAATAATTTGCAAGTGTACTGTCACTGTGCAATGTCATGAATACTATCCCTTTACCCCTATAAATACCCATGGAGGATTCTTATTCCTCCATGGAATACCCAAGCTTTCTAAAATAAATTTACCTTGTGGGCTCGAAATTGCCTGTCGTCCACATTAACGGTCACATCGCACAGCGCCCCCTCCTGGCGAAGTGAGTCCAACTCCGTAGCTAACGACAACAGCTGAGCATGAGGAATCATCACAGAATCCTTCGATTCTGGTTCGACAGAGAGCACGTTTCTGTACCCACTGTGGTCCAGTTCCATCTCTGGGCTAAATACTTAATAGCCACTTGTACAAATCACTTTGGACTCGATTCAAACTTCTTCTAGGAGAGAAATGAATAACGTTTTGTGGATTACACAAACACCGCACATTCACAAAATAAAATCATAGTCCGTTTTCCAAACCCGAGCTTATTACTAGGATAGGCTCCGAAACTCGACAAAGCTTGAATTTGGAAAACGGCATTATATATTTGGGGTTTTCGAAACCATTGCTTCGTTTCGGCTGCTGCGGCTCCGGCTCCGGCTCAATTTTTTGAATAACTTTGAAGTAAACTATATCCAAACGTAGCCAGATATTCGAATAGGTTAACACTTGTTAACGTAGTCTTCACTCAAGCCGACCAAACATATTAATTTGGGAAAGAATATACATTGTATGCACTTGTTGAATTGTATACTACTTCCACCCACAATGCTACTGCAATCATCGTGATTGCAACCCACCCACCCGATATTACCCCATTTGCTTGATGTTTTCCCCCCACCCACCCGATATTGCCCCATTGGCCCGAATCATCGTGATTGCAACCCACCCGCGATATTACCCCATTTGCTTGATGTTTTTCCCCCCACCCGATATTACCCCATTTTACCCCATTTACCCGATGTTTTTCCCCCACCGATATTACTCCAATATATTACCAGGATGTTACCAATATTTCTGGCATTGCATCGTTATTACTAATAACGATATTACCGTGACCCCATTCACCCAATATTGGTTATTCACCCAATATTGGTTAATACCAATATTACGATATCACCGGAACAATACTACAATGTATACACATATACACATCAATGACTCTACTGAACCTACATCTTAGCGTGTGTTAAATGCTATATATGTGTCCAATATCACCGCTGTCTGTAATCACAGTTTGCAATAAATTTGTTGTTAATGTATTTGTTTGTGTTGGCTTTTTGGCAAATTTGTTTCTTCGAGACTTGGAGTAAATAAATATTACACAATTATTTCTACGAAAACATACTAAACGTATCGCTATTACGCAAAACATAACGTTCATGTTGAAAAAAAGTGACAAAATTGTTTTACCAAGGTTTATCACGCCCACTTGGGGTCAACATGTAAATTGAGGTCACCCGATATTACCCAATTTGCTCAATATTACCAGGGTGAATGTAACTGATATTTCTGCCATTGCAGTGATATTACCCCGTTTACCAAATATGGAGAATGTCACCCGATATTTCTGGCATTTTCATGTTAACTCGGTAAAATGTTACTATTACCTCCTATTACCCTGTTATAACTCGCTAAAATTCATACTTCTTTGTTAGTTCTTCTCTTTGATCTCCACCCTGGACCCCCTTCCTTGTGGTTTTACCCCTTCTGTTTTTGTTCCTACCCTGCCTTTGATCATACTGGCCTCCCCCTCTAATCCCTCAGCCTAATCCTCCTTTTGTTGTTTGTTCCAAACATTTTCAAACATTTTATGTCACCATTGTGGGTATAGGCATTTCAACTGTCTCGATATCTATACCAATTTAGGAGATATTCAACAAAACAGATCCACAATTGCGGCTATTTTGAAATCCAAGATGGCCGCCATATGGGGTGCAATTTCCGGTGGCCCCGTGGACTAAAAATCTTTGTTTTGTGTTACTCTAACCATGTGCCAAGTTTCATGCTTTTAAGGGAAAGTGCACAATCGACCGTTTTTTGGAGCTGAGCCTGGGGCCTGTGGCCTAAAGTTACTTTTTCAGTCAGTTGTCGGTCGGGCAGTGCTCTTCTATAGGAATACTTTCCAACACCAATACGCCCCAACAACACCTTAAATCTTGTTAAGCCTGTTTGATTTTAACTTTATTTTAAAAAAAACCATTGACAGGCTTTACTGCTCGATCGATTATATTTTGTGTGCAATTAAAAATGAAAAAGTAGCTATTAGTAAAACGTTAGTTTCCTTTTAAAAAACAAACATTTAAATCAACTATAATCATCACACAAAATGCTTTTACGACATGACAAATATTTACCCAGAACAAATGACCACATTAAGAGGGACTGATATTTTGATCTTAAAGGTAACCATTTGCAGATATCGAAAATGTTTACTTCCGAATTATTAAGAAATATCTTACTTATTTAAAAGTCAATAGTGATTCTAGGCATCCAGCAAGTGCGCTAGATATCCTGTAATTGTTCCGAAAAATTTAATTAAACCAAACAAAATCGCCCCCAAAACAACCAATAACAACATAATAACCACTTCACAACGCCTGTTTAAAACGAACGCTATTTTTCTTGCTTTCCCTAATTAAAACACTTTGAACGAGTCAGTTGAACGATATTTACTATAAAATACAACCCCCCAAATACACCCATTCATGACAATTCAAGCAATTACCAATGGGGTATCTTACAAATTAAGAAAATCTGAGGCAAAATGAATACAGTGGTACAAGAAACACTAATGGGACGCGCAAACAAGCAGAATTGGAAGAATACAAGGTTTTTAAATGTAAAGGCGACATTTCTTACTGATATATTACTTTTTTACAAGTATAAACCAATCCATTTTTAAACTAGAATGGGGGCACTTGGTAGAGAACAGACCGCTGCCCCAATTGCAGAACACCCTGTCTCCCAATGTTAAACAAAATCCTTCAAAGTGATTAACATTCCTGATCTGATCGAGATCAATATAAAAATGTGCTGAAATCATCCTTGACACATAAGCTATCCAAAATCCATCAAGTAGTTTTCCTGTTTTCCTGTTATACAAGCAGCCCGACAGATAGATAGACAGACAGACAGACAGTCAGACAGACCGACAGATAGACAGACAGACAGCCTGATAGCCCGACAGCCAGACAGATAGATAGAATATTCCTTTACGATCGGAGATAGGTAGAGGTATCAAATTATAATGATACTGGCCTTTACACTTCTAGGGACACAACCAGCGGCCACAATGTTCCTAAATTAGAGTAAAGTTTGCACTTACAAGTGTACGTTTATCATACAATTTAGCACACAATTTCATTTGCATATTAATATTTATCTTTTCTCTTTTTTTTTAACTGATTTTACAAGCCAAGGATAATAAATAATAATATAAATGAATAATATAAATGAAATAAATAATACACCAAGTTTTGTATTCAACCAGTTCACGCCAAGATTTATTTAACATCACCTTGCCGAGGCGCGGGGTTATTTTTAACGAAACTTGATCTGAGGCGGGTTCAGGCCGATGGTACCGGGAAGCACACCCACGCATTTCCGGCCTTGCTCGCTGCCGACAGGCATTTCCGGCCTTGCTCGCTGCCGACAGACATTTCCGGCCTTGCTCGTGACGTGTTTATGCGTCACCCGTTTTGAATCTGGGTAAAACTGTTCGTGTATATACGTCCTCTGGCGCGAACTGGTTAAGAAAGAGGGAACACAGACACTCGGTAGCAGGCCCGTACGCAGGGGGGGTGCGACGAGTGCGTACGCACTCCCCCAAATTACTAAAAGGTCCACATTTTCCGGATAAATAATGGTATTTTGATGTAGAAATAACTGTACTGCAGGCACACGAAAAAGTTTGGTCCCATTTTTGGTCCCATCAGTACAAATTCGCCCACCAAATTACCAAAAAGGTCCACATTTTCCGGGGTAAATAATGGTATTTTGATGTAAAAATAACGATACTGGCCAGAAAATTTTTGTTTTCATTTTTGGTTCCATCATTACAAATTCGCACCCCCCCCCCATACAAAATCCTGCGTACGGGCCTGGGTAGAGCACTGGAATTGTAATTCAGAGATCAGGGGTTCAAACCCCACTCCAGTCAGTTTATTTGTTAAACTTAATAATTCAATGATACACGGTGGTTATAGCTTTAAAGTTTTCAATAAAAACAAAAATATTAATATCGCATATATCGTCAAATATGTCCGTTTACGATATGGCAAGCTTCAGCATCGCTAAGATACCCGTTGCACTTGGTTACGGAGGGTGTGCTCCCATTGGTCAATTCGTTCTTGTGCACTTCCGTCGTCTCGGCAATTTCCTTCCCCTTCAGGTCGAGGGCGTGGCACTTATTCTCCAGGGTCATGTGACTTTGCGGTGGTAACCCCACACACGCCCTGCAATGGTCAAACCAGTCATGATAAACACTGTTATACCGGTGTGATATGAAAATCTGACTCCTGTGAAAATCTTAACTCTTTTTCCTTTTGAGTTACAGAAAATGAGTTACATGTACCTGAAAATGTTCTCGATGCAGGCACGTTGCTTGAACAGGGCGTTGACGACCGGAGCGCCCGGGGGGACCAGAGGAGCCTTGCAGAGGTAGCTGAGAATCGACAGGACTGGGTGGAAACTTTGAAAGTCTGACTCGCCCTCTAAAAATAAAAAGAAATACAAAAAAGCACAGTAGGGAAAAGGATATTCTTCCGGGGTTTTCCTCCCACCTCTAAAAGTGTACCTTCTTCTCATTGTCTTCTCTCTCTCTACAGGTTTCTTGAGGCTTACGAGCTACAGTGCCGATGGCACTTTTGAGGGATCCTTGGTTTTATCACCAGAAAGAAATAATAATAATGTTTACAACCCTGAATCAACCTTTAGATTTGTCAAGTGTGTAAAGGGCTTCAGACAGACAGACAGACAGACAGACAGCCAGCCCGCCCGAGAGACAGACACCCACCTGTTCTGAATGTGATCCTCTGGCAGATCTCGGTCAGGATGACCAAGTCTAAGATGATGGGGCTTGCAAGTAAGGAATCTTCGCAGGTGTTATGCAGCACGATGGTGTTCTTGCCGCCCATCATGATCTCCGACGTGTACTCGTCCAAGGCACGCTTACTGTCACCTACGTACGGCACATACTTAATCACGACCTACCACCAAACAAAAATAAACAAATCTAATTTGCGATGGTTTCTGGCAAAATGAGACAGAACTGGACAGAGATTGAAATAAGAGTTTTCAGACATGTGACATGTTATGTCAAAACCAGGCGGAATGGGGCAGAGCTACGAAAGGAGAAACAGCAGCAAAATAATGGAGGGGATTTTCAGTGATTTGGGGATTTTAAATTTTTTGCTACATTGTCTTTATGTTTCAACTGTTCTGTAAAATTAAATCTTCATTGGCCAAGCATTTTGTCTTAATACAAAACTCCAACTTCAGAGGTCTATTTCTCATTTTTAACATTTCAGACAATGTGATTTCAAAATTGTATATCTTTACTTTGGAATATTCAATAAAAAAATGTGGCAATATGGCATTTAGCAAGGGGTACATTTTACTAACATTGCAGAAACTCAAAATTGACTTCTTGCCCAAAAGTGCCTGATTTTGACATACCACGTCACATATTAGAAAAAATAAAGAGGATAAAATTCTCCTTACAATGCTGTTTATTGCGCTTCAATCGGACATTCCGTTATCAAGTCATGGCTGTTTAAAGTTTGCATTCATCGACATTTCACAAAAGTAAAATGTTAAGCAAGACACTTGACTACAATTGCCTCTCTCCAACCAGGAGTATAAATGGGTACCTGCGAGGGTCGAGGCCGATTAAGCGCTTATAAACGTCTGCCGCGTGGTCCAGGGCCTGATGAACGGGGTAATAACTGTAAAACGCTTCGAGATCATTTACACGATGAATTATTATTTATAAAGAATCAAGTTTTACTGATTTTCTGTTTTTTTGGTTAATCCGAGCTGCATTTCTAAGAGGAAGCATTCTGTACTTACGGAGTGGTCTGGTTTCTTATTGTCCTTGTAGAGGATTGGGTTGGATTCCACCATGTCATCCACTACATTGCTTTTGGAAATCTGCAACAACAAAAATCATTACCCCGTAGGGCAAAGTGAAAAATTGTATTGAAATTGATTGATTTTATAGCAAATATCTGGATTTCCTACAAATTTCTTAATAAAAATCTTACTCAAAAGTCACACAAATGTGGTTAAAAAAAATTACAAGTTCTAAGATGGAATTTGCGCCAGGAAGATAATACAAATTGCACAGGTGGGACTCAAAAGCAGGTCACCCTGGGTTCGAATCTCACCCAAGTGATTTTTTTTCCTGATATTCTCGGATAATGCAGTGTTTTGGGAAAGTCAAAATAGGGCAAAATAGAATATCATAAAAAATTTGTTTTAGAAGAATCATTATTTTGGTTACCTCTTTGGATCTGAACTGCTGGGGCTCCGACAGATTTTTACCGTCGTTGTTGCCGAGATGGTTGTAGCTCACAATTGACACGGGCTAAAAAGTCGGAAAAAAAAACAGATGCAGAATTTTCTTAACCAGTTCGCGCCGGATGACGTATATAAACGCAAAAATTTCCCAAAATTCGAAACGGATGACGCATAAACACGCCGAGTTCAAGTTCGGAAATGTATGTCAGCAGCGCGCAAGGCCGGAAATGCATGGGTGCGCTTCCCGGCACTATCAGCCTGAACACGCTTCGGGTCGAGTTTCGTTAAAAATAATCCCGCCTGTCGGCTCAGCGTTGTTAAAATAATCCCGGCGCGAACTGGTTAATAAGTTCAAATTTTCTATCTAAACATTCATTCAGACGGAAAAAAAACATTGTTAAAAAACGTACCTTGATGCCGGCGCTTACGAGAAAATCCACCAGGACCGATTTCAGCTTAGTCTGCCCCGACTTGAAGTCATCGCCAGCGATCATTACGCCCTCATTGGTGGCGAGCTCGATCACGCCCGGAACGAAGGTGTTTTGGGGAGAGCCGTTGATGTAGGCACACTAGGGGAGGAAAAGAACACAAACAATCTTCATGACAACTTGTAATAAAGAGAAAAACCCGATACGATTAATCTGGGGGAGGGGGGAAACAAAAACGTTATCAGCATAGGACTCGTACCCCTTCTAAGATGCTTGCGACTGCGAAGAGGCTGGACGGCGAGATCTCAGCGGAGTTCTTATCAATGGAGTCCAGAAGTTCTTGAGCGGTGGTGTTAAGTCCAGGCTCCACGGCGCAAAAACGCTCCGTGTTGGCACTCCAAAGAACAATCACCTGCATTGTACGATAAGCAAAAGAACTAATATTAAAACTAGATGACATTTTGTTAGAATTTTGTGAAAGTTCAGCTCCAGTATTCTTAGATCCACCCAACCCAACGTTGAGACGGAGACGGCCGTGTTATCACCTTATCCAGATTCTTAGACGTCTTGAAGTCTTTGATGTCCTCCCGGATCTTCTGGACAAACTGTTGTTTTGTTCCTAGATTTGGAGAAAATAAATTCTTTTAGAAAGAGGACAACTCTAACTCATTAACCAGTTCGCGCCGGAGGACATATATACAGTTTCTCCAGATTCAAAACGGATGACGCATAAACACGTCACGATTTTTTTCTTGAACTCACCTGACAGCACATTGTCAACTCGATCCTTCTGATTGGTTGCAATGAACGAAGGTATATAGATGGATGGGCGGGGCTTCAGGTTCTTCATATGGGGGCGGAGTTTCTGCTGAAGTTCGTAGTCTAGCACCCTGGCTCGGTGCATGGCGTCGGCCAGATTCATAGACGAGATGTCCCATCCTAAGATTAAATTTAAATAAAACTGAAACTTATCTTAGAGGAAAAACAAACGCGACTTAAAACAAAAACTTACGTTTAAAACCAGTAAACCGACCCCGGCTAAATTACATAAATGAAAATTACATGGTCAATTAGTTTGTCTTGAATATATAAAAAAAAACTTTGCCAAAATTGTTGATAATATCTAAGACGTACCATCAAATATGATGTCGGTTGCTCCCACCATCGGCAAGATATCCTTGAAGGGAATAAATACCTCCCCATCTTCTCCGTTGCCTAGCGACAAGGTTGAAGTCTGCGTCAGGGATCCGTACAAATTGGCATGCTGCCCAAAAAAAATTACAAATAAATTGGCTTTTATTCTTAAAAAGGCAATTAAGACAATGGTTGTGTTCTTTTAAATTGTCTGATTTTTATCCAGCCCCGACCAGTTGACGCAACTCAGATTTCACCCGACCCCCTTAACTGTCTCCTGTGCAGTCATGCATGGAAACCAATCCAGTAAAAATGTCACCAAACGAGGCAGCAAAAGTTACTCTAAAATTACATATGAAAATATCTTAATTATATTGCTACAGAATAAAACTATAGCCAATTTTAAAAGTGTAATTTTATTTTATTTTTTATTCGCACTGTGCATAAACCTACAAATACTGTCAAACCTATCCATCAATATTGAATTATGTCAAGCCTAAAATAAAATCCATAAAGAGCAAACATGTTTAAGTACACAAGTCAAATTTATTGGTTGCATTTATGTAAATATTTATTCTGCGCACAATTTTAAATATAGCTTAAGGCTATAAAAGTTAATAACTTTGGAACGTGTATGAATATAGAGTGTGCACATCTGTCGGTTTTTAATTGTCAGTATCTATTTTACGAATATTTTAGGAATATAGAGTGGGCACAACTGTCAGTTTTTAATTGTCAGTATCTATTTTACGTTCGAGGGCGCTAGTCAGAAGTCATAAACACCAGAATGCTGCGTGGCCAGGGATCACACCCGATACAACCTGGGAAGCGACATTTTGGGGATCACTCAATGAAGATACGACTTTTTATCTTATACACAAATAAACCACAAGGGAAACTGACTAGTTAAATTTGCAAAAATTTCTAAGTGAACCAAGATACTGACAATTTGGGAGACCGCCAATATAAGGCAAGATAGCCCAGTTGGTAGAGGTTCGAACCGGTATCCCGGAGGTTGCGGGTGCAAGTCCCGCCTTGCCAATTTCTTTGTTCACTTTGAAATTTATCAAATTTTATTCGGGTTGAAAAACACCTGAAGATGTTGTACACGAGACACAGCTTTTACAACTGTTGTTTTGTGAATGAACGAGTCTAGCGCCCTCTCTCCCACAAGCACGCATTCCTATTGGCCAGAAAATACGATTGGTGAGGTCAGCTATAATAGGCCGATGTTTCGTTGCATATACAAGTATGGATTATGTAATACTTGGGACAAATACAAGGGCTGCTCTGACTGGCTTATAAATGGACTGGCCTTCTTTCATCTACAGGTGGCACTAAGAATGTATTCTCCTTCTAAAACCTGTGGAGTATAAAGCGATGTTTAAAAAAAGAACCAATAATACCTTAATTACAGCACAATTAACATATCACTGACTATGACTACCACATAAACACCATTTTACAAACATGCTTTCCATTGCTGAAGAGATAATGTACCAGCCTAAATTTGCTCAAAGAATCTCCAATAATAAGTGCCTTTACTGCACGAGTGGGCTTAAAACTTGGTGTTGGTGGCCGTGGTGGAATAGGCCATGGTGGTGGACGGCATGACCTACATGTATGAAACAATAACAGAAAAAAAGGAAGGTACATGTAAGTGCATTGGCCTAACCTTTAAATAAATCATGTACACAACAATTTGTCATAAAAATTAGGCCTACAGGGTGTATAAATTTATAGTAATTAATAGTAGGCCTACAGGCCTAATACTTAGTATAACCATAACTGTCTTTTAAATTTTGCATGCATGATCATGTACTTGTGCATGTTCATAAATCGTTAAATGTACCCGCTAATCTACAAAAATGGCCATAACTAGCCAATAAATCGAAGGCTGAACAATAAAACACAAAATTTACATTTCCACTCCAGACAAATAATATTTTTTTCATGATAATGAAATGTATTAATTTAAAAAAATTATGGGGCATACATATGTACAAGTGTAAACGTACACGTACATGTACATAGCGCATGCGCAAATGTGGAAACCCCCTTTAAAATCCGCCGAAAAAGCGAAATCTCGCTCGGAATAAGTGGCTCAAGAAAACAAAACTCGATGTCGCCACAAGCTAAACTTTGTACCATACGAAAGATCATCGCTTTTTCTGTCGATTTGCAGTGGTCTTTTTCTCTAATATTTTCTAGCTGGGTCAGGGCGCAGCAAATAAAATCACAACTCAAACCGTCTACAAAATCATACCTCGACTTACAAGTACAAAAAAACAGCAAAAAACCTTCTAAAACTTGACAAATTTTATATCATTCGACTCGGAAAAACGTGCACCGTCTACTTACCACGCCATCTTGGAAGCCCACTGCTTCTTTTAGAACGTGTAGTTCATTTCATAAGATCGGTCGAACTCCCGCAAAACACGCGTGCAAATCCTGCGGCCGATTCGTGACGTAGGCCGTGCAAAGAAACTTTGGGATTTGACCTCATTATCGCGTGCACTGCGGACTGGCTGAGATAGCTCAGTTGGTAGAGGGTCGAACCGGTATCCCGGAGGTTGCGGGTGCAAGTCCCGCCTTGCCAATTTCTTTGTTCACTTTGAAATTTATCAAATTTTATTTAGGTTGAAAAACACCTGAAGATGTTGTACACGAGACACAGCTTTTACAACTGTTGTTTTGTGAATGAACGAGTCTAGTGCCCTCTCTCCCACAAGCGCGCATTCCTATTGGCCAGAAAATACGATGGGCGACGTCACCTATAATAGGCCGATGTTTCGTTGCATATACAAGTATGGATTATGTAATACTTGGGACAATTACAAGGGCTGCTCTGACTGGCTTATAAATTGAACTGGCCTTCTTTCATCTACAGGTGGCACTAAGAATGTATTCTCCTTCTAAAACCTGTGGAGTATAAAGCGATGTTTCCACAAGTCTACACATTTGAGAATGTGTGAATACCTACCTGGATTCCTTCTTTAGTGTGCCAGCTCATCTTCCTCTGGTTGGCGATCAAGGCGGCCGTGACCGTCGTCCCGTTATTGCCTCCCCATCCCACCAGCATGCAGCCAAGTCGCGGCTTGCGACGGTCTGTGCGAAACGTCACCCGCGAGCCAACAGGTGTCACCTAAAAAAAACAAAGACAGAAAATATCACTACTTGTACAATTAAAAAGCACTGTGCTTATGTGTCTACAAGCAAGGTACTTTACTGCAATACGTTTCTCTACCCAGGGAAAACAGCAGGGTAACTAGGGTTAAATTTGTAGGTGGCACCTAGGGGTCCACTATTTATTTTTAAAGGCACTGCAAGGGGGCAGTGAATGGCAAGTAATGTATTGCTTGTGTGCAATTAAACATTTCAAATGGAGGGGGGGGGGGGCACCTATTTATTTAGTTTAAGTACCTTGATCTCGCCATTGTCTTTGCGGACGCGTGTTGTCTGGTAATTGTAGTCCGACTCAATAAAGTCATCTGTGTACTTCACGTTGGGGCTGTCAACGGTGAAAGTGGCCATTGCAGTTTGTCCAAACAAGATCCGTGTTGGAACACAGTTTTTCCTTCCGTTTCTCCTTCTGTTTCTCGTTCTGTTTCTCGTTAATAAAAGGTTGACCGTTCACTGCAGGCAGATGTCACAACTGCTTCTAGTTCAGATGAGCCGATCTGATGACCAACGATTGGAGGAAATGACTTAATACGTGTGAACTCGCAACTGTGCACTATCAATATGCGTATCAATAGTCCTACGCACACAATGGTTAATTGCTCTTGACAAATTCTGAAGCAAGAACAAATTCAGTTGGGAAAACTGTCAGCTGTAGATGTTAAACAGCTGTAGCAGAGCTGTCGGCTTCTCACAATTGTGAACAAGCCCTCAAAATGAGTCTTAATGCATTACAAAACCAAGCCAATGCATTTTAGAGGTTATTATCACCCGTGTTTGTTTAACCTCAGAAATTAATTACACTAATGGGCTTACCCTAATTGCATGTATGCAGTCACTTCACCTCATCTAATGTTATGTGCCTACAGTAATGCATTGGGGTTAAGTGGACCCCCTCCCTGGGTTGAACCTCAGAAACTGAGGTTCTAGAAACTGCATTACGCCATTACTAACTATAAGCTTCGGTGGTACTTGCAATCAATTCTTGACCTGCAAATTCAGGAAATTCAGGACCTGCAAATCCCGAAAAGTAGTGACTAGTGTGCACTGTTGCTCGCCATCTTAACAATGAAACCATATTCTGATGCACATGGTGCGACCCAGAAGGAATATAAACGGTCATTATTATTTTTTGGGCGACATTATATAAATCTAAAATCATTTTTTAATCCAAAATTCGAAAAAGAGGCGTTCTACTTTTCTAGAGCTTTTCTGTTACAAATGTGAAAATAACGCAGACAAGACTTTATTACAACCACCAAGTAACTCCCGCAGCGATGACCCCGTGAGTCGCTTCGCTCACCCCGTCCAAAACGACACGTCCACGGTGGTGATACACCGGCCGGCAAAAACCAATTATATTGTCACGGACAATTTTATTTTTTACGACAACCACACCCAACGGGAAGTGGCTTACTTTCTTTTACATACCTGGCTAGGTCGGGATCCAAGGCAACTATGACAAGAGCAAAATCAGTGCTGAATTCTTACCAGTTTTCCATCAAAATTGAGGAGAAAAGGAGCAATTCATAATATTTATTGACCTGGAAATCGAAATCATCGTACGATACATTACGATATCACGCGTCATGTCTGAGCACAGACTATTTAGTCAACGTTATCGATGTATTGCCCAAGCATAGTAGTCTGGCTACGGGATACGCGTGTTACACGCGTGCACATGTGTACATGTCAACCACTGACCTCTATAGGTCAGTGATGTCAACACGTTGCACACGTGGCGCCCTCTGGAGACCCACCCAATAGTAGCTGTGCCTACAAAAAAATAGGGGCCCAGCTACCAACATTTTAGGGTACGGTGCCCCTGATCGTTCCTACGAAAAAATAGGGGGCCTACGAAAATTGAGGGGGCCTACGAAAGTTGGAAAGCCTATACGAAAGCAACTCAGTGTTCACACAAACAAACATTACATACTTTGTGTGGACATTCCTTGATTGATTGATTTATTTTATTATTATTAAAAGGCAATTAAACCACTATTGCTTCGTCCTTCGGATGGGACGTAAAGCCGTTGGTCCCGTGTGTGTGTATTGTGTATATATTGAACCTGGACACGCACGTAAAAGAACCCAGTCACGCTTATCGCTAAGAGCAGGGGTTCGCCCCGGTGTTTTTGGCATTTCGTTCATCCTCCTGCAGGTTTTCTCAGGCTTACGAGCTTACAGTGCCTTGGGCGCTTTTTGAGGAATCCTCGGTTTCATTGCCGAAAGAAATAATAATAATAATAATAATAATAATAATGATAACCGAAAATGGGGCATTTGGGAGACATCTCCATAGAGACGTACACAAAAATTTTCATTCTTTATTGTAACCTAACCCGTTTTTACCTGGAGCTTTTTTTACTAAATTTCATATTTAAGCATTTTGGACCCTACTCTATCCATCAAAAATATAAAAAATCTACAAAATATTTTTTTATAAGGTAGCTGTGGAATTAGGGAGACACTAAAATGTCTCCCTAATTCCAATGTCTCCCAACTACCCAAAAAATAACGCTAAAATGTCAAACAATTCACAAAATAAACAGATTTAACTAAACAAAAACAATCCAATTCCAGCTGGCCAGGATTGACAAAAGTATAATCAAACACTCTTATTCCATTTCTTTACCCAGGGTATGCCCAAACAGTTTAAAACTGGTTTTCATTGGGGCCCTGCATACATCGTTAAATAAAATAACAGTACATATAAATACAACAACTTACAGAAAGTTACAAACATAATATTTACAGACGTACAAGGATATTTACGAAATCCAAAACATTGATATCAATTCTGATTTACGAGATAGGCGAAAACCCGCAAAAAAAACCACCTTTTGGGGGAAAAAACTGACTCGTGACTGTGTTTCCGGGAAAAAATCAATTTGTTTTAGTTAAAAAATATTGGTTTGAACGTTTGTATTGGACTTTTAATCCGAGGGCGCCCTTCGCTTCGTCCACGTGACGTACCATGACCTTTCGAATTGCACGCAGTGCATGCTGACCCGCGGAACTGGAGTTCAGAGGTCACACCAAATCTGTCCAATCTGAGCGCAAAGCGCATCGGTGCTGCGCCTAGCCGGCGAAATACCGTACGGTGGGCCCAGCGAATTACCAACCATTCCAAATGGAATAGCGCCCTCATTTTGTGCACGCCATAGTCCCGACAGAATTTGCAAAATCACGTTCTGTTCAGTGAAAACAGGAAATGACCTTGAACGCCGATTGTCATTAATAGTAATACCATGCACCAACAAAGATTATACACATACAGTTCCTTTACATTCAGTTACTGACTGCAGATATATTTTTAAATCGACTTAACCTATATACTATGGTATACAGTAATTAATATACTATAACATATTGGTGTATACCAATTAATTTCAATCCTACTAAAGTACTATGTTGTGCAATTCAACAAAAACCTAAGTCTTGCTTGACCAGTTTGATCCTCCTGACTCCTCTCAGGCTATTGTGCCCAGTGACACCAAACTTAGTAGACGGTGCTTGACTCAGTTGGCTGCTGGGCTGGGTTAGGCCAAGGGCTACTAGGAATTAGAATTAGGTTGCCCAATAGACTTCATTCGCATACACTATACATGGGGTTACTGTTTCCCGTTTGCTTGAACTTATAGTACACCATACAAGCTAACATAAGGAACTATATTAAACGTTTATACTGATTTAATACATTGAATTTGCATCGAATCGTTACAAGAATATATGTTATATATTTCTGGTATGATGAAACCAAGGATCCCTCAAAAGCGCTCTATATAGGCACTGTAGCTCGCAAGCCTGACAAAAACATGTAGAGAGAATAGTCCGGGAGCCCAGCCAGGTTTAATCATAATTTTGAGTGCAAAAGGTTTGAAGCGTGGGATATGTTGGGGTGACTGGGACAACTGCAAAATGGGTTTTCTTAAGTTTGGCGAGTGGTGCGTTGGGTGGGGGGAGCCCCTGACAGACCCCCCAAAATTCGATTTAATCATAATCTTGAGTGCAAACATAATTTCTTCATGAGTCGAAAGTTTATGGTGTACTGAATAGGATTTGTATACTTAAGAACAATATAATTGGTGCTAAGTACACTTAAGAAGGTCTTTAATTAGTGCTAATTACACGTTTAATCATAATTTTGAGTGCAAGGATAAAACAAGTGTCAATGTGTAGCTGATACCTTGCTGGAGCAAAATCTGCCACTTAAGAAAGTTTCAAGTGGTGCCATCCCTAATTAAGAAAGGGTCAAAGGTCATCATAAGTCATTAAACACCAGTAATTATAACGTTGAGTGCAACTTGCATTCATGTGTATACAAACAGGTTATCATAGACCGATCACTGATCACAAGCTTAAGAACAGGATATATAGTGCAAAGTCTAATTAAGAAGGTCTGTAATTAGTGCTAATTACACGATTAATCATAATTTTGAGTGCAAAAATAAAACAAGTGTCAATGTGTAGCTGACACCTTGCTGAAGCAAAATCCGTCACTTAAGAAAGTTACAAGTAGTGCCATCCCTAATTAAGAAAGGGTCAAAGGTCACCGGGGGTGTAAACTGAACACCAACAAAGAACAATGTAAGTGCAACTTACATTTCTATGTGGATCAACCGTTTATTATGGACCAATCACTGATTACACAGCGCAATGTCCGATCAAAATGTCTGATTAATAAATGATTAGAATGATAATTGAAATCATAAAACGTCAAAGTGTACATGTACTTTACCAAACGCAGGAACAAAACCCACCGCATACGAAATATCACAAAACAGTCATGAAGTTCATTGCAATTGCCTGTACCCTCTCAAACACGAATGGGTGTAAATATGTAATACGTTAAAGTTAGGGAATACAAAGTTAAAGTTAGACAAGATGACAATACTGCCGCCTCTTTATGAAGAATGCGTAGTACCTAATGTTACCTAAGAGTTTGTTCAAAAGCAAATATAATCTATGTCGGTTGGGAAAGCAACAGCTCTGGATGGCATTAGTGTTAAAATGATCAGAATTGCTTCACCTTATCTTAGGCATATATCATTAAATCTTTAACTGGGATTTTTAACCATAAGATGTGAGCGATACCCTACAAATTTGAAACATGCAGGAAATAAATGTAGTACAGGTAACTATCGGCCTATTTCTATACTGCCAATTATCTCTAAGATTTTTGAAAGATAGGTGCACACATCGGTATATAGCTACCTTGATGAAAACAATCTGATTCCTAGTTGCCAGTCAGGATTTAGACTCCTGCACTCAACTGAAAGCACCATTCACGACTTAACAAACATGTGTGTTGAGGCCATGGAGAATATAGAAGTTACAGGCAGTGTGTTTTTAGATCTCAGTAAAGAATTTGATTGTGTTAATCATGAAATCTTACCAGAGAAACTAGAAAAGATGAACATGTCATCTTCTGTAATTAATTGGTTTATTAAAGTCGTAAATAAGTGACCGGAGTCAGTCTGTAAATATTGGCGGCACCATGTTCGTAAACATTGGTGTTCCGCACAAGGGTCGATACTAGTTCCTTATTTATACTAGTGATCTTCCATTTTCTATATTACCAAACTGCAACTTATTTATGTAAGCTGATGACTCCACGTCAATATGTGAAGCTCCTCAAATACAGCTCTTACTAGTTTTCACAACTGGTGCGTAAGAAACAAGCTAGCATTAAACCCCCCTAAAACTAAATGTATGCTTATTGGTACAAGGCAGAAAATATCCAATGTTGACTTAAAGGTAGTATACTATTTGCGGATATCGAACAAAATGACTACCGAATTATTAAGAAAATATTTTACTAATTTGAAAGTAAATAACAATTGTAGGCATCCAGCAAAATTATTGCGCTAGATATCCTGTAATTGTTCCAAAAATTAAATTGTATATAACAAAAATAACGATCGCCGGACGGTAAATCTAACAAAACAAGAACAACATAAAAAACATTGCCCGACGCCGGTTGAAAACGAACGCCGTTTTTGTTTTGCTTTTCTCAGGATCAATGACTGTAAAACTGTAGACAGGTCAGTTAAACGATATTGACTATAAAATACAACCCCCCAAATCCACCAATTCAAGATAAATAAAGCAATTACCAATGGTGTATCCAACCTGCATTGCTGAGTGATAGTCTTATTGAAAACGTGAGGTCTTGTAATTGTGTGGGCGCAGTTATTGATGAGCATGAAGTTGGTGCCCACATGTCGAATACGTAAGGAAAGCTGTTGTATCTAAATTTAAACATAATCCGTGATTATGTTCCTAAACACAGCCTACATACACTATTTTGTAAGTTTAGTTATGCCAACATTAGAGTATTGTTGTACTGTGTGAGGAGGAAGGTACATTTTGTGCGGGTTTTCGTCTTTCCCATAAATCAGAATTGGCCTTAAACAGTACGGGCTGTAACTACGAAAGCTGTTTAAGCCATTGGATGCGTATAAATTAGTAGTCACTGTTTAAACCTGGTGTCTAACTTCAAACAAGTACTACAAAGCTTGTTTTAAGTTAGCCGCGTTTAAATGACCATTGGAGTTAAACATGTGTTTATAACAAACAATAGCAATTCTTAAACAAGGTACGGGGGTTGTTTAGTGAGTATTCTGAGCCATTTAGAAGCCAGATATGTACACAGAAAGGTAGAAAGGTAGACAGGATGGATGCGCTTCAAATCTTCTTAATTGCACAAGAGGAGGCCAACTAACAAGAATATCGTCATGGTCGCCAACACCAACGTGCACCAGGAGTTTTTAGGGACAAGGTGAATCCCTTAGAAGAGTATGACGAGGAACATTTCATCAGACGTTTCAGAGTTAGCAAAGACACGTTGAACGATTTACTTGGACTTCTCGGATTGTATTTAGGACACCCAATTCTTTGTTGTCCTTATAGCAGATCGGCTTTTATGGTCAGGAAACGAGATGGACATTTCTGAAGTATTAGCTTTCCAGGCATCAGCTTTTTTCTGGTTGGCTTTAGTGTCACATCGTTTGTCACCAATACATGTAATGGATGGAATTAAAGTTCCTCATGGTCTCAACGAGAGCCATCCTTTCGTCAGCAGTGAAACTGTTACTGCGTTGCCTTTTGGTATCAGCCATTATGGCTCAGGCTGTAGAGTATCTAAGTAAAGACCTGCTGAAGATTTATCTACTGAGGCCTATCGTATGTTCATACTGTTGCGCAATCCTCTATATTACAATGTAATTAACAATAGGGTCCACGGTCAATAAGTTTAGACTGTCCAAGTTACACGAGGATAACTAAACAATCATTTAAGATAATTAGTAAGAGCTGTTTAATTCAGGTGTTTAGGAAGACGCGTGTAACTTGGATTTATCCACGTCTATATGCTACATTGGTATAAAGATAAACAGCTTTCGTAGTTACAGCCCTTCTTTTCTTAAAGTTAATGTACAAACATACCTAAGTATCAATGCTTTGTATTCCTATAAATATCCTTGTACATCTGTAAATATTCTGTTTGTATTTTTGTGTAAAAAATAAATATATAAATCTGCTTGGGAAGGTTGTAAAAATAGTATTTCGCAATGAACCCAGCCCATATCGGGATATTTTTGGCCCGTTAGTACATGCTGCATCATCCATAAACCATAAGATAAAACGTGTGCCCGTACTTGTAAAAGTCTGGCAGATTTCAGATATCTTCCACTTCAAGCCTTCTCTTTCTCGATTTGCAAGACGCAGTGTTCAGTGGTTGTGCTGAAGGCCTGTTGGAGCTCGCTTTGATACAAGATCCCCATCGTGTCATAAAGTGTATCAGACCCTGACAAGGTGTTTGTTGATTCACAAAGTTATCGATCGAATGCATAAAAAACTCGACTTTATTACGATAATTCGGAATCCTGGTGACCTTTGACAATTTCTTTAGTAAGTATGGCACAATTTGGAATGTTCTTAATTGACACACTTTGCTCTACCACAGTGTATGGTACACATTAAAACGTGTTTGTTTTTATGGCACTTGACATTATAATTAAACCGTGTAATTAGCACTAATTAAAGACCTTAATTGAAATTTGCACTATATATCCTGTTCCGAAGCTTGTGATCAGTGATCGGTCTATGATAAACTGTTGATATACAAAATGCAAGTTGCACTCAACGTTATGATGAATAGTGTTTATTGATTTCTGATTACCTTTGACCCTTTCTTAATTGTGGATGGCACCACTTGAAACTTTCTTAAGTGACGGATTTTGCTTCAGCAAGGTGTCAGCTACAAGTGACACTTGTTTTATCCTTGCACTCGTAATTATGATTAAACGTGTAATTAGCACTAATAACAGACCTTCTTAATTAGACTTTGCACTATATATCATATTCTTAAGCTTGTGGTCAGTGATCGGTTTATGATAACCTGCTGATATACACATAAATGCAAGTTGCACTCAACGTTATAATTATTGGTGTTTAATGACGTATGGTGACCTTTGACCCTTTCTTAATTAGGGATGGCACCACTTAAAACTTTCTTAAAGGTTTACAGAAATAGAAAAATAAAAAGTACCTATATGATATAAAACATAGGTTACAGTATTAATACACCCAATAAAAAAAATTGTGTGTGATTTTAGGGTTATTTGAGCCATTACAAATTTCAAATTTCTCTTCGATCGCCCCGCCCAGAAAAATTCCTCCTTTGACAGAATGCCTGGATGTCGAAGTCGTGACGTCACGTATAGAATAGCTTTCTTCGCAATTGATTGCGATCGCGTGGTTACATATGTACGCACGCGATCGCGATAAATCGCGAAGAAAGCTATTCTATACGTGACGTCACGACTTCGACAGGAGGATTTTTTCTGGGCGGGGCTATCGAAGAGAAATTTGAAATTTGTAATGGCTCAAATAACCCTAAAATCACACACAATTTTTTTTATTGGGTGTATTAATACTGTAACCTATGTTTTATATCATATAGGTACTTTTTATTTTGCTATTTCTGTAAACCTTTAAGTGGTGGATTTTGCTCCAGCAAGGTGTCAGCTACACATTGACACTTGTTTTATCCTTGCACTCAAAATTATGATTAAACGTGTAATTAGCACTAATTAAAGACCTTCTTAAGTGTACTTAGCACCAATTATATTGTTCTTAAGTATACAAATCCTATTCAGTACACGATAAACTTTCGACTCATGAAGAAATTATGTTTGCACTCAAGATTATGATTAAATCGAATTTTAGGGGGTCTGTCAGGGGCTCCCCCCACCCAACGCACCACTCGCCAAACTTAAGAAAACCCATTTTGCAGTTGTCCCAGTCACCCCAACATATCCCACGCTTCAAACCTTTTGCACTCAAAATTATGATTAAACCTGGCTGGGCTCCCGGACTAGAAGACGATGAGAAGAAGGATACAGTTTTAGAGGTGGGGGAAAACCCCAGAAGAATATCCTGGGAAAAACCCACAGAGTCAGACAGGGACTGAAAACCCAATCCACATAATTGGGCCAAGCGAAAATATGTGACACTGAGACAGGACACCCTCTCTATGTTGGTCACTGTGTTCCTCGAATCTCAGGAATTTCTGTTAGGTGTCTAAGAGATGTGTTAGGTAACAACAGTTCGGAGTGTGTACGGGGACAAGAGTAGACGTGCCGTACCGGTATGTGCTTGTAACGTCGTGCTCGATTATCCGCTGGCTTCGGTTCCGTCTTTGGCTCCAGCCTGTTGCTAAACTGCATAACGAAGCCATAGTTGATCTTTAGGCTACTGTAGTTCCAGGTAGCTACTTGTCACCTCGTTCTCAGCTAGATCACGATCCACCTGCTCGTAGACGGCGTCCGGGTCTGTGTCGTCGCCAGGTCCGATCCGAGTTTCGTACGTGTGGTGGACAGAGACTTGGTGGGTTCCCGTGACACGGTCGTCGCGTGGCGTAGACGCCATCGCCGTGTCTCGCCTTGTTGTTACCAAGTACGGAACGGCAGTCAGCTCGGTCATGTCTGGTGCTTGATTTTCCTCGAAGTGTGTGGCTGTTTCTCTTCCTGGGTCGTTTTTTCGGCGCTTGGTTCTCTGATCCCGCTTTCTTTTGCTCGCCAAAGAAACCAGAAAGCCAACAACAAACGCCGCAGGGATTCCGACCGCCGCAGCCGCGATGTATCCCGTCTGAGTTGCATCGGCGCGGACCCCGCGAGTAGGAGCTGAGTCTGTCGCCATGATAGCCACGGCGACTAAAGCGGTTCCAACGTTGGATGAGGAGCTGGTAGACCTATCCTCGGTAGTGTGATCATCTGAGTACATCTGGCTTGTGATGTCTGCCTGGGCGATCGTGCTTGGCTTCTCTGTGCTCGGCTCGGCTGCTGCTTCAGTTGTTACGAGTTGCTCAGTGGTGGTTGCAGCTTCCACGATGGGATCGACGTGACACGACCGAATCTGGCCAGGAAATGCGGAGCTACTCACGGTACACACCAAGACGCGATTTTGGAGCTCCCGTCGAAATTGAAAGTGACCTATAATGCGGGCCTGTCCCCCTGCATTGTTGTAAGATATACCACCATATATTCTTTCGCCCGTCTCTTGAACCGTCCAAGTAATGGTTACTCGAGGGTTACCCTCGGCTGTGTTGCACTGGACAGTTATGTCATCCAGGGAAGATGCACCAACTTCATTCGTCGAGCACACTGGGTCTTCTTGGGGGAAAGAGTTCACTGTTACGATAACGAAACCATTCAAAATATAATCTGTCCACTCAGCATAACATCTGTATATCCCATCATCGGATGAAGTCACACCGGTAACACGTAAAGAAAACACATTGTGATCTTGTACAGTTGATGAGGACTGAATAGTGACTCGAGAATCAGTGGTACTGTAAACTTGATTATTGCTTGTCAGCCAATCAATACTGCTTGCATTTATTACTTTACCCCACGAGACAGTTTCCAAAGAATCCCTCGATGCAAAACAGTCCAACACCAGTGTATCACCTTCGTTGACCGTTTCGTGCTGATCAGCCGGACTAGAAGCCCCTCTATTCATAACCAAGGCTTCCACTCCTGCCTTGTTATTCATTCAAGTAACGCTCACCAATAGAAGACAAATTTGAGCAACCATCCCCAATGTTTCGCGCCTGTGTCTCTGCAGCGGGTTCACTGCGAGAGATGCCATGTTGTAATTCACTCCTCTCGGCTCATCAGCGTCGTGTATATCAACAATGATAACCAGTTCCTCAGAAGCCCGTTCAGAGAGACTTTGGTGTTTAACTCCATGAGAGTTTATACAGGCTTGGCATCCACTTCGCTGTTACCGCTAGGCTAAACTGAGCGCCTGACACGGTTTCACATGTATCTGCTGTGCGCATCCGTTTCCGATGAAAGCACAGTACAATGTGGCATTATTTTCACCTTTTTAAACTTTCAGGATCTCAACACTACAAATGCTTCGGTCGCACGTAATTGCGCTCATACATAATTGTTGCAATTCAAGTTTATTTCCTTGTTCCGTGGCATGACGACACCGATTTCACAAAATGGCTTTGCATGGTGTTTAACTCCATGGGCGTTTTTACAGGCTTAATTGTCATGCACTTTGATCGTCATCTAGACTAAACGTTTAATTGAGCGCCTCACACGGATGCGCAGAGTTTCCGATGCCAGCACTGGTATACTTTCACATCAACAATTTTCCGGTAAACAGAAGGCCAAACTATTAATGTTTGGTGCTAAAGTCGACCATCTTCTGCAGGCGACACGCCTAAACGACCTTCAAATTTGAATGTACGGCAAAGTTCCCGTGCTCTCCAACGGAACTGTAAAATAAATGCACAGTTCACAGTGGCTTCCCTTTTAAGCCCTGCGTTGGGTTAACATGTTGTTGCATTACATTCGTTTATTGTTTTTTTGTATTTATAAACATAATTTCGTTCAAAACGCGTTTACGGCAGCACAATCGGGCGATCCTAGGAAATGGCCTCTAACTTACTGTACGAAACTCTAACAATTAAATCCCTTTTTTCCCGCATTTGTACACTTTATCCGTCAAGGGTATTCTCGATAGTCAAAACAATATCAGGCCATAATGTTCCCCGTTTAAATTCTCGAAAATACAAAAGTAGGTCATTACAAAAACACGTCGTCTTGGCTTCATCATCTCCACTTTAGACTAGACCGGTGAAACACTCACAACATACCGTCAGTAATATTCCAAAGATTCAATCGTAAATAACTACATCTTAATAAAAAAAAAATTAAACTAGCTCAAGCCTACTTGACAAAATATTCGAAACTAAGTGTAGACGTCAACCTCTGCCCAGTTCCGTCTCATTTTGTAGAACCCCTCAGTTACAAGCATGTAGACCATTTGCGAAAATCCAAGAAGTAAGTTCATTTTTGTTAAAAGCTGATTTGTTTAAAGATTGTAATGACACTAAACCTGTTAAATTATTCCCTCTGGTATCATGTTTTTGAAGAGAATTACAGGCTTCGCAGGCGAAGCATAGAGTTGATTCCCCAGACTCTTTGGCCAACTTGCCGCAACTTGTCTGCAAGTCAATCAAGCACGTAGCCTTTTGCCAAGGTCATTTACAGCGCTTACGAGTGGCAAAACTACGAGCACTGCGCACTGTGGTCTCCGGCTACAGTCGCTTTGCGCTTTACAGATTCGCTGTGCCCGACAGCCTTGACAAAAGCTATCAAACACGAGTCCATCACAAGTACAATTCAAGTCAACTACAATGTAGGCCAATGGCAAAACGACTAGCTTTGTTGATTAAACAATAAGTAACGTGTCTCCACGGCACCCATAATTATAAACTAATTTAGAGAGGGTAGATTCGAGGGGGAATTTATTCATTTGGGGAAAAAAAGACAGATTTTCCGTCTATAACGTAGACTGCCATGTTGTTGTTGGGGTTTTTTTCAAAAAAAGGTTATCCGCGCGATTTCTGGGTTCTTTGAGTACAAGAACTACGACAAATTCTTTGACTTACTTCTGTACCAAATTCAATTGCAACTTCTGTGATCAGCGAGGTATTGTAAGATGAATAATCCAAAGCAAACCGATTTTTATTATTCAATGAGACCTTGACCTGTTTATGAAAATGTCTGAGTTGTATTTTCTGTGGTTTTTAAATACCGATGCCGATCATGGCGCCTTTATTGAAAACAATTAAAGGTGAAATATACCTTGTGCAGCTATCCAAAAAGTAACCAACCAAAATACTGTTAAAAAGCTTACTTGTTGTAAAGATATTATTGATTCTAAACTCCCTGTGAAATTATTCCTTCTGGCATGCTGTCATTTTGAGGAAAATAACAAAAGAATGTTGATTTCAAATGTGCGGTTTAGAGACGATTTTTCATCACAGTTTTGCTTTTAGAGAACGGCCTGCGTGTGCAAAATACTGTGCTATTATGTAAAAGGCCGAGCAGAAAAGAAAAGAAAAAATACAAAAGTTCAAGGATGCTAAAGTAAAACAAACCCACACAAAATACACAACTCGCAACACGCCCAATTCTACGTGAATCACTGAATACTTGTGCAGTTATTTACGCCAGGAAAACCACCTAACCATGAAGGCTGACGCACAATGTATTGTTGCCGAGTTTGTGTAAACCTAAACAAAAAATTAACGTCACGGGGTTTATTATCCCAGTACAACTGCGTATACAACAGCAGCGCTGGAAAATATGAAAAGAAAACCTAAAATAGCCTCTATTTTTTTTTTGCCAGACCGTGTGAAAATGTGAAGATTTGCAGATGTGTTTTAACAGTTTCTGATGGAAGCAAACTAAAAACTGACCAACGTTGATGTGGACAAGTATTCGCATGCGATTTGTGTACAAGAGAAGAAAGTGAATTGAACAGTGACTGATAGGTTTGTCGTTTTGATTGCGACAAAAGGAAATCGTAGCTGGTGCATTCAGTTTAATCATGGAGGAATAAGAAGGAATCATGGAGGAAATTGTTTTTTCTTCTTCAATGGTCTAATCGTCTCTGAGGTATTGTCGGTACCGAGGCTGTTTTCCAGTTTCGTCGATATAAACCCGAGACGCGACGGTAGGCGTTGTGACCATGCTATAATGGAATTGTATGTGAAGATTTATCTGCCTGGGACGATTCGGTCGTTGGTTTGGGATGCTTTGCGGTGCCACATCATGATCTTGGTGTTGTTGGGAGTTTGCTTGGCTGAGAGTGGTGGCGTACAATCCATCACTCTTACACGTGGCGGAAGTAATCCACCAGACGAATTCGTTGAAGTGTCGGAAGGCGAGGTACTTACTTTGAACTGCTCTGTTTCGCACCCTGATGACCAAAGGAGCATTGGGTGGCTGAAAGATAATAGTGCGATAACAATCACGAATCGTGTTTATCTGGACACTTATCAGGCACAGAATAATTACATTGTTTACAATTTACACATTTCAAACGTTACAGTAGCGGACTACGGAAAATACACGTGTGGGGTCACATGGAATTCATTTGATGTGTACCGCTGGGGTAGAGTCTATGTGATCCCAAGAGCGAGCCCGATATGCTCAACCAATACATCAGACATAAGCCAGATTGTGTGGTGCGACTCGTGGCGGGGATACCCCGATGTGACCTTAAGATGGACCGAGGAATCAACGAGCGAGGAATTAGACGGCACGCTGGAACACTACACGGACGAGGCGGGACGAGAGCGCGTAAGGAGCGTACTCAAACTGCCCCGTCTGACGCAGCCGCACCGCAACCTCGTGTGTATGGTAACCAGTGAGAAGTTCCCGGGACTAAACAAGACTTGCAACATCAGTCTACCGGCTTGGATCGAACAAAGTCTAACACCGAGCCTGCCGCCGACTATGACAGACGCGTACACCACAACGGACGCGCATGCCACAACGGACGCGCGCCCCACAGCGGACGCGCGTGGCTCGCCTGGTATCAACGCTGCAACTGTTGTACCAGCCGTGGTCGTGCCTCTACTACTAATAATATTTTCCATCGCGCTGATTTGCCTTTGCGTTCTCAAACAAAAGCGTCAGGACAGAGACCACGAGGACGTGAATTACGACATACCGGAACGAAATCTCGCCAATGACACAATAAATAATGGGATAAACGGTAGCGCTGTCGTCCCGTACTCGGTGACCACGTTGGGAACGCGTGCCATAGAAGGCACCGCCGACATACCAAATCTATCAGCGAGCAGGACCGGCCGTCTCGATGGGGAAAAAATGCCCGACGCACCGTACGACGTATTGCCCGAACTCGCTGCTGCCGCTCACACGGTAATACCGGAGTTGACCGAAACGAAGAACGGGCAAAAACCGAAGGGGCATTACTACTCGCTTCCTCCCGACGCTGGTGGCGAAGTGGGCCCCATCAGCAACAGGACCCCGGAAGATATTTGCCCTTACGAGCATGTCAATACACCTGCTGTTTGTAACCATTTAGAGGATGTCCTAGGTAATGCGCCGAAGGCCGAAGCGCCGCCTAATGAACTGCATTTAAACCCAGCTGGTAGATCCGTCTCTTACACGGGACAGCAGGTGTTGAACGCGACAGGTGACGTTAAGGGACAATTGCAAAAACCCGATGTGCCATACTATACAACTCCTGTGGAAGACAATGACACAAATGACCGCTCCCGTCATGCGGCAATTCAACTGGATTCTTCTGTTTACGAACGTGTTAACTTAGCCACGACAGTGAAAGACGCCACAAAAAAACCGCCATCGAAGAGCCGCACAGCAAGAACGCTAAAACGCTTCGCTGCCAAACTCAAACCCGCAAAACAGACTCGTTCTCCAGCCGACAAACCGGCCGACGAAGGGCTGATGGTTAACCCCATTTACCAACCTCTTAATGGGGACTCTCCTATGATAGGCAAAGAACCTGTTGTAAATTCTGGAAAGGAGTTTAAACTTCAACAGGTCGAGAATCATGGGTATATGGAAATTACCTGATCCACTCATTTCGATCTCACCAGTTGGTCTTTGTACAAGTCGTCAAAGACAGTCACATGCATATTCTACTATTTATATTAAAACTAAAATTGCCAAATTTGCTCCAACTAAACGCGATATTTTATATATATCTACCTAGAGAATTGTATCGAAGTAGCGCCCTCAAAAATAATTGTGGCCAGGTGGATTTTCCGAATGAATTTCGACACGACTGGTGGGGGCGCTATTTGTTTTCATTAGTAACTCCTGAATGATATTGGAACACAGCACTGGGGCAACCACTGTTTTACACATGTAGCACTAATAAGTTCTGTTTTTAATGGACCAGTGAGGCGCACTGCACGGCAGGATTTTGTAATTAATCAATTTAAATTAAAAAAAAAAAAAAAAAAATATAAGTCGCGCATGGAAACCGTTGTGGAAAAAGTAAGATTAACCGGAAACATTCAAACTTTTGTATTATAATTATCATCACTGACCTTTCCTTATAGGTTTCCTATTGGACAAAAACAAGAGAGAATATGGTTGTTTTTGTGTATCCGTCAATACACCTTATTCACGGATCGGCCATCTTAATGAAGTAACATCTTAATTTTTGGGAACTTGCAAACAGAAAAAAACCCACCAACACTCAGGAAGACAATCCCATAGGGATGTACACAAACTTAAAACAGTCCTAACTGTCTTGTTTACCATAACCCTTTTCTCAAAGATCTTTGACTATTTAGACCCCAATCTGTCGTTTGAGAGCAAAAATAACTCCCAAATATTTTGTTAAAGGTAGCTAGACGCTTAGGGTGACACTGAAATGGCTCCCTAAGTGTCACTGTCTCCTTATTACTTAAAAGCTTACGCTAATTTGTCTCCCTAAGTGCTCATTTAGTGAAATAAAAGTAAGAAATAAAGTTAATTACAAATTAATACCAGTCTGCTCTGAAAAAAAATGCGAGTTCGGAGAGCACGGTTAAAAATAATAGATATTTCTGTTGTGAGTTAAATAAGGTGTAAATGGTTCAAGGTTAGCTGTATGATGAATATACGTACATTGCTATTACATGTAATTTAAACAAGGCAATTATCGGATTGTATAGTGTTTTATATCATGATCTGTGAGACTTATATGGCAGTTTTTCTGAGTAAACATTACATTATTTGTTTATTTGATTTGATTATTTGTTTGTGTTAAAATGACTAGCCAAATAATCTTTTTGACAACTACAGGTGACTCAAATAAGTTTCATGTTTACGATTTTCCTAAACAGCAGATTCTGTTAAAAAGAAAGAGAAAACAAAGAGAAGGAAATGCAGTCTTTTGTCGATCCATATACGTTCTACTGGAACACATCTGGATAGCCTATTGAATAATGAAAAACCCCGCAGACAATCAATGAACCCTTCAACTTCCTTGTGGCAAGTTGCAATTATCGACCAATAGTATGGAGCGCATAAGTTTGTTTTTACGCAAATCGATCACTTCACATCTCAAAGCCAAAGGCCACTCAAGGCGTAGACTTGACCCAAGTCGGACTTACCATGGAGTTAGGACTACCAATTTGCTTTCGTCAATCCGGCCGAATAATTATGTGCATGCTTTGTTGGCCTTAGATATAGGGCGCCCTCATCTGGTTGTCGTTCCGCGAGCGTGGACGTGACGCGTGGCGCACGATGTGGATGATGACTATGAGCAATGTTGACACAGAATCCCGACTTGGGTCAAGTCTACTCAAGGCGTGGGCTACAGAGAAAAGTGTGGAAGAACCAGCCTCTCGCTTTAAATTTTAAAGATCTCTACGTGGATTTCAAAACTTCCTGAAATAAATTCAGAGATTTCTTGAACTCGTTTCTAGATAGCTTGAAATCTTTCAGAAAGATCGTGAATTGGATTTCAAGATCTCAAAATAACCACTCGATGTCTTTTAAATTGTCTGGTTGTCAACACTACATTCAACAACTTAATTACCACTTAGGCGCGCCATACCGCATAATCGCAGGAGTCTATACGCCTCGAAGCAGAATTTCATAGCGCTGTGTAACAGCTGATTTTGTGCTTAATAAAGCAGCATCCGCCATTTCACAAAGACTGTTAACAGTAAGAATAGAAAAAACAACATGCATATACATGTACTTTATAGGCACAGAAGAAAAAGTTGCTTAAATCAGTGACGTAAGAATATAAATTTCCAAACGCGCGCAAGCCTTACGTACGTACGTCCACGCCGTGAAATAGTGCTTAAAGCAGCAGCATGGTTTTCTGCTTAAAGTAAGCACAACTTTCCTTCTTACGGTTATTGGCCCCAGGATGTGACAGTGTAAGACAATAGTGAAGCCATTTTGTGAAATCGGTGTCGCCATGCCACGAAACGAGGAAATGAAATTGAACCGGAAAATTATGCATGAGCGCATTGCGTGCGACCAAAGTATTTGTATTGTTGGGAATCTGAAAGTTTAAAAAGGTGAACGTAATGCCACACTGTGCTTTCATCGGAAACGGATGCGCACAGATACATGTGAAACCTTGTCATCAGGCGCTCAGTTTAAGCCTAGCGGTAACAGCGAAGTGGATGCCAAGCCTGTATAAACTCTCATGGAGTTAAACACCAAAGTCTCTCTCAACGGGCATCTGAGGAGCTGGTTATACACGACGCTGATGAGCCGAGAGGAGTGAATTACAACATGGCATCTCTCGCAGTGAACCCGTTGCAGAGACACAGGCGCGAAACATTGGGGATGGTTGCTCAAACGTGTCTTATGTTGTTGAGCGTTACTTGTCTGAATAACAAGGCAGGAGTGGAAGCCTTGGTTATGAATAGACGTAGTTCTAGTCCGGCTGATCAGTACAAAACGGTCAACGAGGGTGATACACTGGTGTTGGACTGTTCTGCATCGAGGTATTATTTGGAAACCACCTGGTGGGGTAAAGTAATACGTGGAAGCAATGTTAATTGGCTGACAGGCAATAATGTCGTTTACAGTACCACTGATTCTCGAGTCGCTATTCAGCCCTCATCAACTACGTATCGAAATATTTTTTCTTTACGTGTTACCGGTGTGACTCCATCCGATGATGGGATATACAGATGTTATGTTACGTGGACAGATTATTCTTTGTCTGGTTTCGTTATCGTAACAGTGAACTCTTTCCCCCAAGAATACCCAGTGTGCTCGACGAATGAAGTTGGTGCATCTTCCCTGGATGACATAATTGTCCAGTGCGACACAGCCGAGGGTAACCCTCGAGTAAACATTACTTGGACGGTTCAAGAGACGGGTGAAGGAATCTCTGGTGATATATCTTACTACAGTGCTTACTACAGTGGACAGGCCCGCATTATAGGTCACTTTCAGTTTCGACGGGAGCTCCAAAATCGCGTCTTGGTGTGTACCGTGAGTAGCTCCGCATTTCCTGGCCAGATTCGGTCGTGCCACGTCGATCCCATCGTGGAAGCTGCAACCACCACTGAGCAACTCGTAACAACTGAAGCAGCAGCCGAGCCGAGCACAGAGAAGCCAAGCACAATCGCCCAGGCAGACATCACAAGCCAGATGTACTCAGATGATCACACTACCGAGGAAATACCAACAACTGTCGAGGAGGATTCTGGAGGTCCAGACGATAGGCCTACCAGCTCCTCCTCATCCAACGTTGGAACCTTTCCAGTCGCCGTGGCGACCGCTATTCCCGCGGTCGCCCTTCTTCTCATCATCGTTGTTGTCCTGTGCATTCTGAAACGGGGGCGTCGAAAAGCCGGTAACGGAGGAAGAACACCAGTGCTAACGGTTGCAGGAGACAGGAGCAACCAAGAAGCCGCGGGGAGGTATGGTGAAACGCCCGGTGCAGAAGACAATTCAGCGTGTCAGGAGAGATCCCAGCGTGGAGAAGAAGCATCCATCTCCCCGTACGCAGTTGAGCTGGATCCCGCTGATGGATTTGCCTCGTACGCTGAAGTAACAGATACCAATCGAGCGACTCGGAGTTTGGGTGACGCGTACGAGACAGTCCCCCGGGACGACAGGGATTCTGCCCCCGTTACCCGAGAGTCCCAAGAAGGACACAACCTCTACGAACATGTCCCCGATAGCACCGATGTCGTTGCGACAGGTGGCGACAATTACTACGCCAATTTTGAAGGTGAAGTTCGGTCTACGGATGACGAATCGGAAGGAATGGTGGACAACCCCATATATCAGCCTTATGATGGCTAGTAACTTAAATATACTGTTATTAACCAAAAAAAACACGATTTGCTTTTCCCTTACACCTATTTAATTTGTATGCTTTAACGAGAAAAGGAGAGATGGGTAACCCACACCCTCTTGTCCCTCTACACACTACAGACTGTTGTTACCTAACACATCTCTTAGACATCTAAAAGAAATTCCTGAGATTCCGGCAACACGGTGGCCAACACAGAGATAGTGTCCTGTCTGTCACATATCTCGCTTCTTGTGAGTTGTTTATATACTAAGAAGTTTCTTGTAACAATTCGATGTAACTTTAATGTATGACAATCAGTATATACGTTTAATATAGTTCGCTATTAATATAAGCTTGTACTATGTACTACAAGGTCAAGCAAATGGGAAACAGTAACCCCGTGTATAGTGTATGCGAATGAAGCCCATTGGGCAACCTAATTCAAATTCCTAGTAGCCCTTGGCCTAACCCAACCCAGCAGCCAACTGAGTCAAGCACCGTCTACTAAGTTTGGTGTCACTGGGCACAATACCCTGGGCCTGGGAGGAGTCAGGAGGATCAAACTGGTCAAGCAAGACTTAGGTTTTTGTTAATTTGTACAACAGTAGGATTGAAATCGGTACACACACATTTGTTATTATGATCTGAAATTCTGTACTCTCTGGAGACCTGAACACAATGTGTATAATGGAGACAAAAGGACGCCGGAGGGTAAATTTCTATAGATGAATAGGTCGCCACAGGGAATTTCAAGAATTAGATTTTTGGAGTGTGCCTCAAATTACTCAAAAACTAGGTTTAGGATGTGGGTTAGGGTTGGTGTTTGGGTTAGGGTATGATATAGGGTATATTTGGTCGAAATTTCAACCCAGGAAGTTAATTGTGGTTGAAATAGGAGCATTTTGAAAAAGGTGCCCGACTTTTTAAGCAGTTTGTACACTGTTCCACTGAGCCAGTGAGATTGTGACTGTAGCTTGAAGAGCGCCCTCTATTGACTGTAGTTTATTGTTTACATGTGTTTTTGTCAGCCATGTTTCAGCATGTTTTACTGTAGCAGTTTTTAGCCGAAAAGTTTGTAGTTAAACCAGCAGTTAATCAGTTTCTACTTCAGAGATTATGGACACCATGGTTATCCTAGAGTCTTGCCAAAGAAGTGAGTAGTTTGTCAGTTGTTTTTTATGATGATATAAGCCCTTATAAAAGCAGACATATTTCACCAGTTTTCATGTTGAACTTAGGGTACATGTACATGTACATGTACATGCAACTTGTTTACAAATTACATGCAGATGAAGTACATGAACGTATAAGAAGTTTCCCAGCTTTACCAGTTTCAGACCAGATAAGAGAAATTAGGGATTGTTTATCTATGAAGGACGTTACTGAGAACTAAGGAAAGTTTGATATGTTTCCCAAGTATTTTCGGGATTATTATGAAGGTTAAAGGAGAGTTTTAAGAACCACTTTCTTACTGATAAGTTAGCACCCTTGATTTAGGATGACATGTATTCAGGATCTCTTATTTGTTTGTTTATTTACAGTTCGAATTACATTAAAATACGAAAGCAAGATTTCTAGTCCGTGTCACACCTGTATGCCTTACTCCTCGATGAGCCACAACATTCGAATTCTATTCTGCTAACCTGGGATCAGAAGGGAGTACAGCACAGCATTTGTATCAGAATGACCGACTCCACAGTAAAGGAGTTGAAGGTCAAAAGACGGAATGCCAAGGCGGCACTGACAAGACAGGGAAAAGCCCTACGCTTGATGATTGAAGGTAACAGGGCAACCGTTGAAATTTCAAGTCAGCTTGAAAAGTTTGAACTGGTGTATGACAACCTAGTTCAGAAGCATGAGGCTTATACCGAGCAGATTTTTGATGATGATGAATTTATTGCCGAAGAGAAATGGTTGGAAGAATGCCAACAAAAGTTCATAGAGTTGCAGTGTGAGGCAAAAGATCATCTAACTCCAACACCTACTGAAAAAGAGTTAAACCCGAAAGCAGAAGACAGTGCCAGTACAGAGCAAACTAGTTCCAGTGCAGAGCAGTCCAGTTCCAGTGCAGAGCAGTCCAGTTCCAGTGCAGAGCAGTCCAGTTCCAGTGCAGAGCAGTCCAGTTCCAGTGCAGAGCAGTCCAGTTCCAGTTCCAGTGCAGAGCAGTCCAGTTCCAGTGCAGAGCAAATATCCAGTGTCAAGCAGATAACTGAATCTGATAGCCATATCAGCATAAATGAAGCAGGTAATCAGGAGGAAGAGCAGAAGAAAGTGAATACAACAACCCATGATATCGACAAATTCTGTGGGTTTAAAATGGAAAAGCCAAAGATGCCCAAGTACACGGGGGATGTCAGAGAATACGCCATCTTTAAAGATGACTTCAAGCACATGGTCGATAAGAGGTATGGTAAGAGGGATGCCATCACACTGTTACGTACATGCCTACAAGGAAAGCCGTTGGAGCTGATTAAGGGAATTGGGTCCGACTACGATGCAGCCTGGGAGTATCTCGACTCCATATATGGGGATCCACGATTCATTACTGACACCGTCACCCAAGACATCATGAAGTTTAAGCCACTCCGAGACGGAGAAGACGCCAGATTCTGTGAGTTAGTTCATCTTGTGAGAAGGAGTTATAACACATTGAAGGAGGTG
Source organism: Crossaster papposus (assembly GCA_037893245.1). NCBI lineage: Eukaryota > Metazoa > Echinodermata > Asteroidea > Velatida > Solasteridae > Crossaster > Crossaster papposus. Next base: position 1,100,637 of record JBAIAA010000307.1, read on the forward strand.
GGGCGACGGAACGACATGGATAATAATCATATGCTAGCAGTCATTGAGCAGAAAATGAACTCTGACGACCGGAAGGTGTGGTCCAGACACTTGGAAAGGGAAAAAGAAATGGCGACACTACAAGGACTGCTAGACTGGATGTCATCAGAAATGAAATCGAGGATGAGGGCAACGGCATCAGTACGATGTGTAGCTCAAAGTCCCCGATCAAGCATCAATCACATTCAGCAGAAAGACCCAAACTCAATGCCGCTTCGTGACAAGTGCTGGATTTGTCACGCTTCCAGCCACTGGACAGACCAGTGTGAGAAGTTCAAGGGGATGAGTCCAGGAAACCGATTTAAGATGGTTAAAGAAAACCATGTCTGCTTCAGCTGCCTCAAAAGGGCAGGAAAAGGCCATAATGTGTCTACATGTTCGAGAAGACGACAGTGCACGGAGATGATGAACGGAATCCAGTGTAAACACTTTCACCATCAGTTACTGCATCTTACCCCCCAGCAAGCCACCGGTTCAGTCAACGTTGCAGTAAGTACAACCCGAGCAGAAGTATTACTACCAGTCCTACAAGTGCAGATCATGGGAACCCAGATTACTCAATCAGCAAATGTCCTTCTTGACTCCGGGGCACAGATATCATTGATCAGAAAGTCCCTCGCCGAAAACTTGAAGCTCAAGGGAAAGGATGTAAATACTATCATCACCAAAGTGGGAGGAGAAGAAGAAGAGCTTCAAACAAAAGTCTATGAGATCCGTCTTCGTCCGAAGCACAAAGGTCCAACTTACACTATTACTGCCATTGGTATCCCCTGCATAAGCGACGATATTGCTGAAGTTGACCTATCAGAGATGGCCAAACTCTTCAAACTGCATCCAAGCAGTCTCCATCGAGGTAGCGGCCCAGTCGATCTACTCATTGGCATTGATCATGCAAGCATACATGCTGGTGAAACCCATGAAGCCCAGAATCTGATTGCCCGCCAATCACCACTTGGTTGGGTGATTTTTGGAACCGGCCCTGGGGACCAAACCAAGACAAGCCGAGTTCTCCATGTGAAGTTCTCAGCACCAGTAGACATGACAGATTTCTGGAAAACTGAAGCTATGGGAGTAGCTGTGAAGTCCTGCACATGTGAACCAGAAAAGCTCAGCCCAGTAGAACTAAAGGAAGCCAAAATAATAGAAGAATCCTGTACCCGAGATGGAAACCGATGGACCGTCCCTTACCCTTGGAAAAGGGATCCGAAACAGCTACCGGATAACAAGATCCAGATAGAGAAGAGGCTCTATTCAACAGAACGCCGACTTGCAAAAAACGCAACTCATGCAGAAGCCTATGATGCCCAGATAAAGGAAATGGTGGAAAAGAAGTTTGCCCGAATGCTGTCTGAAACTGAGCTAAAGTCATACAAAGGTCCTGTACACTACATCGCTCATCATGGAGTTCTGAGGCCAGAAAGTAAGAGCACACCTCTCCGAATCGTCTTCAATTCTTCTGCAACTTACCATGGGCAATGTCTGAATGACTACTGGTACAAGGGGCCTGACCTTCTAAACAACTTATTTGGAGTCATTATGAAGTTCCGTGAAAATGAAGTGGCAGTCATTGCAGACATCTCAAAGATGTACCACCAAATTCTGATTCCAGAGCGTGATCAGCATGTTCATCGCTTCTTGTGGAGAAACCTAAATGCTGACCGTAAACCTGATGTTTACATCAAGACAGTTCTGACGTTTGGGGATAAGCCAGCTCCCGCCATGGCACAGATCGCCCTGAGGAAAACAGCTGAGGCTGCCGAGAAACAATCTCCAGATGCAGCACGAGTCCTAAAAGAGAACACGTATATGGACGACATATGCGATTCCGTCCACACTGTAAATGAGGCTAAGGAGCTGACGAGTGAAATAGATGAGGTGTTAGCTGAAGGGGGATTTCGAGTAAAAGGCTGGCTATCTAACAAAGCTCTGGAAGAAAACCAGAACAGTGACAAGGAAGACGAGATAATGAAGTTTCTGGACACCACAACTGATGAAAAAGTGCTGGGGACAGTATGGAACCGCAAAACTGACGAATTCCACTACAAGGTCAACTTGGACTTGGACAAGAATTTGTCCACCGATGACCGAGAAGTGATGCAGAGAAAGTTAACAAAGCGTCAAATCCTGAGCCAGATTGCACAGATCTTTGACCCGATTGGATTTGCTGCAGCCTTTCTAATCCGTTGCAAGATTGGAATGCAGCATCTATGGCAACAGGGTCTAGACTGGGACCAAGAAATACCCAAGACAGATCATGACCGCTGGATTCAACTATTCAAAAAGATGAAAGGGTTGAACGAGATCAGTTTCAAAAGATGTCTCACCCCGTCGAATGCTGTTGGTGTGCCCATGCTGTGTATCTTCTGCGATGCTTCAGAGGAAGCTTTCGGAGCCTGTGCCTATGTTCGATGGCAAATATATGATGGCACCTATGATGTCCGATTCGTTGCAGCCAAGTCTAGAGTAGCACCACTGAAGAGGCTCACCATCCCACGATTGGAACTGCAGGCAGCAGTTATGGGTACAAGGCTGTACCAGGCCATCATGGAAGAAATGCGCCTACCAGTGAAGGAAGCAGTGTTTATGACTGACAGTATGATTGCCCTATCTTGGATTCGAAGCCAAGCCAGAGGTTTCAAACCATTTGTATCCAACCGAGTAAGCGAGATTCAGAGCCAAACAGATCCGTCACAGTGGAGGCATGTTCCAGGAGAGCTGAATGTAGCAGATGACATCTCTCGTGGAGTACCTGTGAAACAATTGACCCAGCGTTGGAAAAATGGTCCAGAATTCCTGCGCTTCCCAGAAGAAAGTTGGCCACAAGAAGCAGAGAGGGTGAACCAGATAGAGGTAGATAAGGAACGACACAAGACCAAAGCTGTATTCATAACAACCGAAACACAGGAAGACATTGACGGCAAGAAGTATTCCAGCTGGAGAAAGCTAATCAGAGTCACAGCCTACGTTCATCGATTTGTCCAGAACATACGAGCCAAGATGCAGTCTTGTGTAAACAAGGAGTCTAAACAGGGTCCACTCTCACCCCAAGAGCTGACAGAAGCTGCCAACTACTGGATTATCAAGGCACAGAAAAATCTACACAAACGCATGGCCAACGGAGAGTTCAAGTCATTGAGTCCCTTCACCGATGATGCAGGAATCTTAAGGGTTGGAGGCCGATTGCTGGAGTCTACGATGTTGTACACTACAAAGCACCCAGCACTGCTTCCCCATGATCATCACATTTCCATTCTGATTGTGCGGAATATACACCAACAGGGCCACACGGGAGTTGCCACCACTGTTGCGAAAACAAGGCAAAGATACTGGATCCTGAAGGCACACAACCTAGCCAAGACGATCAAATACCGCTGTGTGGTTTGCAGAGAAGCAGAGCACAAACTTGAGACACAGATCATGGCTGATTTACCGAAGCAACGCCTGGCACCATACACGCCACCATTCTACTTCACAGCATGTGACTACTTTGGACCCTACCAAGTGAAGATTGGACGTAACAAGACAGCCAAACACTATGGAGTGATCTTTACTTGCCTGAACACCAGAGCAGTGCACCTAGAGCTAGCAGTAGACTGTTCCACTATGGAATACATTCAAGTGCTTCGCAGATTCTTCTCTATTAGAGGCTATCCAGCTAAGATGATTAGTGACAACGGGACCCAACTGGTCGGAGCACAACGGGAACTTCAAAAGATGATTCAAGGTTGGAACATCGAAGAGCTGAAACAGTTCGGGGCAGAGAAAGGCATGGAATGGAAGTTCATCACACCAAGAGCACCACATCAAAATGGGTGTGCAGAGGCATTAGTCAAGAGCTGCAAGACCGCGCTGAAAAGGGCTGTTGGGGCTCAGGTGCTGACTCCATTTGAGCTTTACACAGTTTTACTAGAAGTTGCGAACCTCGTAAACCAACGCCCGATTGGAAGGATCCCAAACGACCCAGATGATGGTTCCTACCTGAGTCCGAATGATATACTACTTGGAAGGGCATCGACTGATGTTCCTCAGGGGCCATTCCAGGAGACCAAAAATCCTAGGCACCGCGTGGAGTTTGTGCAGAAGATCATCGACTCTTTCTGGAAGCGCTGGAGCCGAGATGTTCTACCCAGCCTGGTACCACGCAAGAAATGGAGAGCTGAAAGGCGTAACGTACGGGTTGGTGATGTGGTAACTGTGTCAGATACCAATGCAGTCCGGGGCAAGTGGTGTGTCGGTAGAGTTCTCGAGGTCTTCCCTGGATTGGATGGCATGGTAAGGAACGTGAAGGTGAAGACTGAGAGCGGAGAGTACCAGAGGCCTATCACAAAGATAGCAGTGATCTACCCGGCAGAAGGTTATGATGAGGACTAGTCGCTCATCGGGGCGAGGATGTTCCACTGAGCCAGTGAGATTGTGACTGTAGCTTGAAGAGCGCCCTCTATTGACTGTAGTTTATTGTTTACATGTGTTTTTGTCAGCCATGTTTCAGCATGTTTTACTGTAGCAGTTTTTAGCCGAAAAGTTTGTAGTTAAACCAGCAGTTAATCAGTTTCTACTTCAGAGATTATGGACACCATGGTTATCCTAGAGTCTTGCCAAAGAAGTGAGTAGTTTGTCAGTTGTTTTTTATGATGATATAAGCCCTTATAAAAGCAGACATATTTCACCAGTTTTCATGTTGAACTTAGGGTACATGTACATGTACATGTACATGCAACTTGTTTACAAATTACATGCAGATGAAGTACATGAACGTATAAGAAGTTTCCCAGCTTTACCAGTTTCAGACCAGATAAGAGAAATTAGGGATTGTTTATCTATGAAGGACGTTACTGAGAACTAAGGAAAGTTTGATATGTTTCCCAAGTATTTTCGGGATTATTATGAAGGTTAAAGGAGAGTTTTAAGAACCACTTTCTTACTGATAAGTTAGCACCCTTGATTTAGGATGACATGTATTCAGGATCTCTTATTTGTTTGTTTATTTACAGTTCGAATTACATTAAAATACGAAAGCAAGATTTCTAGTCCGTGTCACACCTGTATGCCTTACTCCTCGATGAGCCATACACAGAACAAAGAGATGTCTCCACTAGGATACACATTTGAGAGTTAATGTAGTTCATTCACTATATACGCTTTGTAGGTTAAATCGAGTTAAGAATAATCGGCAGTCAGCAACTGAATAAAAGAAACTGTATGTGTATAATCTTTGTTGGTGCATGGCATTATGATAATCGGCGTTCACGGTCATTTCCTGTTTCCACTGAACATAACGTGACCGTGAGAACCTGTCGTGACTATGGCGTGCACAACAAGAGGGCGCTATTTGGAATGGTTGGTCGGAATTCGCTGGGCCGCGCCCAACGGCCGCGCGCCTAGCCTAGGCCGCTGGGAAGCAGTCTGGCCGCCGCAGCCTTCGCAAAAGTGCTTTCTTTGATTTGCTACGTATGCATAACTCTCTCGGTAAAATGATTATTCATGAATGGGACACCACATTTCAAAACGTTCACCACATTTGCATGTAGGTAAAGCAAGATACGCGCGAGTGTAAACAAGAAAATGGTCAATCAGTGTGGCACAGTTGAAAACTACACTGAACAAAAATATAAACGCCCACAAAAATATAAACGCCCTTAATGGTTATTTGTCTTGATTTGTAAACAACATTTATGTCCATCTCTGCAGATGTGGGTGGAATCACTGCATCACTGAGCAATTCCTCACTGGCAGAGATGGACACAGATGTTGCTTAAAAATCAAGACAAATAACAATTTTTGGGGCATTTTAGTTTGTGGGAGTTAATATTTTTGTTTAGTGTAGTTACACAGCTGTGTTTTTTTGTAGACGTGGCAAACATTCAGTTTACGCTCCGTGTTTATATATTTCTAGTTTACACTCGGTACATTGACTGCATCGCACACTGCGTATCCAGTTGGAAACCCAGACGTCACACGTTGGTATTACATTACAGCCTTTCAAAGATAAGAAAATATTTCGTCGAGATTCACAGTGGCCTTGAATCATCCTTGAATCATCCTTGAAACATCCTTGAAACATCGTCGGCTGTTTTCTTCCAACCCACAAAGGTGCTTAGGCTAAGTTATAGATACTCGCTTCGTCAAAATCGAACCGGTAAGAAAAACGAATCGCATTTTTTAAGCCCTTTTTTCAGTTGGTAAAACTGACCTTTCCGTTCGAAACAGGTCTACATTTGACTTCCGATTGTAATTCATCCAACGAGGCGTATATGAAATGTGCACTGTAAAAAATAACCGTAAAATAACGGGGTTTTTCACCTGTAAACAAAAAACAACAATCGCTGTATTTTTTTTAACGGATTTAGGACGTGATATTATGATTTATTGTGATTATATATCAAGGCACACTACCTAAATTTTACGTCCAAAATCCGTTAAAATATAAATACGGCGATTTGTTTGGGTTTTTGGGGGGTTTTTGTGGGGTGGGGGTGGAAAAATCCTGTTATTTTTACGGTTAGTTTTTTACAGTGTGTAGATCTGTCGGTAATAACACGTCCACAGAAACAAGGTGCCCCTAACACTTATGGTTTTAAATAAAAACGTAGTGAGCATAATAATATTCCCTCTTTGGCCATTACTTTTTTTAGCATGAGCTAGTCACTCTTTACATTTAGGGAGTAGACTGTTTCTATTAGTTGTAATTTGATAGAAACACCATTTTCTTTTTGCTCCTCAATGCAGTCTCGAGTTTTTACAGTTTACCCGAGGTCGCGATGGCACTGCGTGGTTCTACCATATTTGCGATTGTCTGGTGCCTGTCTGCTTGCCTCTGCTTGTTATATTACAGTGAGTATGTAAGCGAATCTAGAAGAGTGTGTTGGCACATCTTAGTTCGAAGCTCAGTTAGTTTCTTGCTCTATGAGTGGTGGTTATTGTAAAAGGTATTGGACATACATTGGGAAACATTTGTGAGGCGTTCTGGCGAAATGAAACAGACCAAAGTAAAGGAAAAAACGATTTATTTGCATTTGTAATCTTTGATATACGCGTATTTGAAAGTTATACTACATGTATTACATTGTTGTTGAAAATGTCAACAGATTTTTAGAAATCCACTCGAACGATATTTTGGCCGTTTATTTGTATTTCTGGACGTCAAACTACTGCTGCTTTATGTTGAAGAGGGCACTTTTATTATTATTATTATTATTATTATTATTTATTTCTGGTAATGAAACCAAGGATTCCTCAAAAGCGCTCTAGGCACTGTAGCTCGTAAGCCTGAATAAACCTGTATAGAGAGAAGACAATGAGAAGAAGGTACAGTTTCAGAGGTGGGAGAAAACCCCCAAAAGAATATCCTGGGGAAAACCCACGGAGTCAGGCAGGGACTGAAAACCCAATCCACATATAGGCCCAGGCCGAATTCGAACCCGGGTCGCGAATTTTTTTTCCCAAACGTGATTGCCAAATTTCATGAATTATTCAGTAGTTGCGTTGATCGCTGTACAACACTTGGAGTTCTAGGTCTTCTTTTTCCCTTAAATTAAAAATACTCTAAAGATATCAATAATTGACTAGGAAAAACGAGGTGACCTACTACAGCAGGATTCGAACCAGGGATCTTTGATCCATAGCCCATCCCACTATCCACTACACTACGCATAGCAGCTCGACAACAGCCGTTCTTTAAAGTGATTTATTGTTAACTAATAACAAATAAACATAACTTCTCATCCAAACTACTGAATAATTCATGAAATTTGGCAATCACGTTTGTTTTGTGTGTGTCCCGTTTACAGCCAACCATTTCGTAAATATGATGACAGTTAAGTCATCCAAGACGTCAACAATCAACCAAGCCACGAACGAGAATGGGACAAGCAACCGAGCCACGAACGAGAAGACGTCAGCAAGCAACCAAGCCACGAACGAGAAGCGAACACGCACCGTGGTGCTTACCACGACGAACGCGGGCTTCTTAGAAATGACCTTAAACATGCTGGAAAGCATCCGAAGATGGCGAACTCCATCATTTCCCGACGTCACTGTTATCACTGAAGACCAGCAATCTTATGACTACTTGGCTAATAAGACGAAAATCTACCCCGGCTTAGTTGTCCAGAAGACGACTGCGAAGCTGACTACCTCCGAACTACTTTTGGTGGGCAGGAGAGACTACAACATCTTCGTTAATAGACGTCCGCGTTATATATTGCAACTTCTCGAGTCGGGTTTTGAGGTACTCTTTGCTGATGTCGATACCTTTTGGGTTAGGGATCCTTTCAAAGATTTCCAGGGGGACTTTGATATTGCCGCCCATGACGAGATTTTAGATAAAAGACCACCTGTATTTTGTGACGGTTTTATTTACTATCGTACAACAAACAATACACTCTCTCTGGTAAGGGAATGGGTACAATTGTTGAACACAACAGAGAGGAATACCCCTGACCAAAAGATATTTAACCGCCTGGTAAATAGAGAGCTAGCCAGGAATGTAACCGGGGGGTTGGTTATGAAGACCCTCAATCCTATCAACTACCCAGACGGTAGGTTGTATTATCGCATACCTGGGTGGAGAGAAAAACACATGAATCAAACGACTGTTATGCATTTCTCCTACCTGCACGGGTATGGTTCCAAAGTAAAAAAGTTAAAGAAACTTGGTTGGTGGCTAGTTTAGAATCTTCTGTTTAGAAGAGAAGATGTCATAAAACCTGAAAATACATTTCTTAAACGGAGAAATGATCAAGTTTCTGAATTGCATGGATAATAGTTATTATAACTCCTGCCTGAACAACATCTGTTGTTAATCTTATTATAAGAAAACCAAACAGGTCTTACAAGGCAGCTGTTCTCAATAGCACAAATAATAATTAGTGAGTACAAAAAGTACAAAAAGCTTCGAAATGATGTTCCACTGGACTCTGTACAGGCTTTTTCTTTTGTATTTCTCCCGCTAGCCATGATGTGCATCATGCTGTATGTTGCCCTATATGTGTTTGTTTCTTGTACACAGCCATTATGTCTCTGAAGATCTTTTTAAGATCGGAATATTAGGCCCTCTTAACTTATTTGAAATATACAACTAGACAGCCTTACTGTAGTTTTGTTAGAGATATGGCTGTAGATTGCTCATCTAATTCTAAACGGTTTTGGTATTTTGTAAGTCTTAACGGATGTATTGGGAGAGTCGGTATATCAAGAGACTCGAACATTGTAACTAAACTTTATTGTTCTATTTAGTTGAGTATTCAGCTCCAGTATGGTGCCCTGCTCTTAGAACTCAGCAGGACACGTTGGAGAGGGTTTAGAGACGGTTCACCCGTTTTTGTTTACGTCTCCCAAAAAAAGGGCGTTTATTAATTAACCGACAATGAAATTGATTATACTGATAGGTGTGTCCAACTGGGTTTACCCCTTTAAAACAACAGACTTCACTTTCTTTTAATTATGTTTGTTGTTAAATGTTTGTATAAAAAATTGACATTCCATTTGATAATTACACTGTTGTTAATGCTAGACACACCAATGTTGTGAGGTTTCATTCCCAAAGAGCCAGGTGTAATGCTGCTCATCACTCTCTTTTTCATAGCTTTCCCAGATTATTATGGGAGGCATTACCGACATCTGTCCAAGACATGGTTGTTTTCGAGTTATCATCATTTACAAACTCGCTTAGACAACATTGTATTGATTCAACATTGTATTGGTTCACGTGATACTCTAATGAATGTGCGGATGCATTTCAAAATAATCTTTTGTTAAGTTTTAAAAGTATTAATCGTAACAGTTGTTTATGTGTACATTTTGCTTTTTTGTCTACCTGTCAAAGGTTATTTTAGTCGCTAAGTGTTTGTATCGTAGGAATGTTTTGATTTGATTTGATTTATGAATTTCCATGTTTTTACCAGATTGATCACGCAGTCGTGCATCAACACCAACATTGTCAAACAAGGAAAAGAACATGCAATAAAATGACAGACGTCTGCTCTTAGTAATGGAAAGTTTTTGTTGTTTTTACAGTGCGTAATAAAAAGCCACAAACAACCGAATACGGATGCTTACCATCCGTAAGTTACGGTCAAACCTATATTGAGCAAACAAGGAAACAACGATTGCAAAATATATAACGATGTGATCATTTCAAATGTCAAACACTGTCCGGCCATGTATGCTCACACCATGATCATTTAGTCCGACGTAAACATAGCACAAAACTTAACTTGGATAGAGGAAAAGCATTAGGGCTAGACGTAGATCAAGTCCAAACACTTAACACCTGCACGGACGACGGTACACCACAAATAGAAATTACCAAGAGAGCGGAAGACCATTTTTCTGGAGAGACGGCTATATATTTATAAACCGCGTAATATTAACGTTCTCTGAGTAATTGGCGCCAAAACCAGTTGCCTAGTTAATATGGCGCCAAAATTGCCACCTGTGGTTGTTTTATCTGTGGGAGCGGTGTCGATGTTCTTTGTTCTGCTGAGTAATGTCTGCCTGTGCGAAGGCTTGGAAGACGGCACTGGCATTGTGATTCTGACACGGGGCTCGACGGCCACGTCCACAATTGATTCCATAGAAGTCGTGGGAGGCGGAACGTTAATTATGCATTGCTCTGTCTCAACAGGCGGGCTACAGAAAGTTCAATGGGGAAAATTAGATGTAAACGGCACAGCGACTGTGTTTTCAACGGCTAATGGAAGTGCACTCATCGCTACTGATTCTCGCGTTAATTGTTCAAGGAGCGCCCAATTCCCGTGGGATAACATCAATTACCGTAATTATACATGTCGAATAGATCAGGTGAATAATTTGGATGCTGCGTTTTACTTTTGCCTCGCTAGATGGAAGATAAATAACACTCAATACGTTGAATCTGAAAGTAAGGTTATAGTGTCTGTGACCGACTTCCAAGAAGGCAACACTGCTGTTTGCGGGTCAACATGTGATTCCATCAGAGGTGTATTGGTATTTTGTTTGACTGAGCATTCTCATCCCGGCGTGAACATCACATGGACGGTTGGAGAGACTGGCCAAGAAGTCTTGGTGGTCAGGGCTAACGTGAGCACGGACCCAAGCGGACGGGCATTTGTCCGGAGTTCTTACCAGGTCGACAGGGAGCTGCGGAATCAGGTCCTGGTTTGTACGATCAAGAGTCCTGCATTTCCGGGCCGGAGCCAGACCTGCTCCGTCGATCCATGGAGGAATTCCTCCATGGTCGATCCAACCGCGGAAACTGCTTCTTACACGGTAAACCCCGACGCAGGGAATGCCCAGACGGCATCGACGAGCAGTTGTTCAGATATAACACCCGAAACACCCGCAGATGCCACCACGTCGAAACTGAAAGGACCTGTTTTTCCAGAATCAAGTACAACTCAACCAAATGGAAATGACCGGAAATCCACGAGCGGACCGACCATTGTCGAGTCGTGGCCCCATGCTGTCACCGTTTCAGCTACCGTGGCGATTCTCTCTTTCACCATTCTACTGGTTACTGTTCTGCTGTGTATTTTCAAACGGAGAAGGCGGCAACTTGGAGCTAACAGAAGAGGAAAGGGTAGCGGAACGACGACTGAAGGAGTTAGGGGCAACTGTGGAGCAGGGGAGGGCTACTTGCAGGGTCACTGCAGCGCAGTTACTTGCGAACGACCCCACGACGGTAGTGGACAAGCATGTCAGGCCGCCTATCATGATCCTCGTTTGAAGAAGTTGGCTGTGAACTAGACCAACACGCCCCCTCGGATTTGTGGGAAGCTCTGGGAAAGGTAGGAAGAACGACGAGTGAAGGAACTTGTCAGGATAGGGAAAACTTGTGAGGTCATCGCAACTCCAGTCAAGGGAATGCCTCACACGGTAGTGGACAAACTACGGGTTCCAGGATAGAACGCCTTAGACGCTCCCGTACGAAGAAGTGGGAACTACGCATCCTGCCAATTCGATCAGCGGGAAGCAAAAGGCGGTTTGGATCTAAGTACTTGTGTCATTTAACCAGACAGTCCACCGAGACGACAGCGACTGCGAGCCGTCCCAGCTGGAAAGTGACAGCCCGCCTCAAAGGAGTGGGTCAACAGCTTGCGACCGACACGGTGACAGTGACGATGTGACAGCGACACAGTCTCGTGGCGGGCGGAACGACGATTCTGACGGAAGGATGTGTTGACAATCCGATATACCAACCCTATACGGTGTGTTGATGATTCGTCTCACCCGAACTAAAACTTTGATCTAGGGTTTAAACCGAGTTAGCATTTCAGCTTTAAACTGCAAGTTCCAGATTTAGCAAGATAACACTTATAGCTATAATATGACAGTCAAAAACCACTCGCTAGTCATGTCAAAAAAGGGCATCCAGTCTCCTGTCTAGTCGCAATCTTGAGGGGTTCAATGTGAGGGGTTATTGGCAAAATGAGACGGAACTGGGCAGAGGGTGACGTTTATACTTAAAATTTTGTCAAAGTAGGGCTTATTTATTTTTTTAATAATTGTAGTAGTCTTTTACAATTGAAATCTTGGGATTTTTACCGACCTAATGGTGTCTCTGTGTTTCACCAGTCTAGTATACAAGTAGTAGAAGATGATACAAGTAGAGACGGACGTGTTGTTGTGATGACCTATACTTTTGGATTTTCTAGAACTCGTTTACTTTCGGTATATATTTTAAACCAGGAAATCTTTGTCTATGTTTGAACTATCCGGGATATCATTAACGGATTTCTAGTAAAAATGTACAAATGCGAAAAAATAGTAATTGTCATTATCAGAGGTTTATGTACCGGAACGTTAAAGGAACGTTTTGTCCGGTCCAATGTGTGAACACTTTTCTCCAATGTCTTTGTGTACATTTTACGGTCGTGAGCTTTTACGTGCCTCATGCACGTGCAGGGGCTTATGATATGTTGGATGACACAATTTGTTACAATAAAATTATAACCAAAATAGTTATAGCAGATATTTACTAATTTTTTATGTGAAGGTGTTTATTTCAGTTCGTGGGGAAACATAAATAGCCGTACACATAAAGTGAGTAAAGTAGGAATCAATTCTGTACCTAACTTGGTGTCATATAAAAGCTCAGTTCTCTTAATGTACAAATATTTTTTAGGAACCTAAAGTTGGTTTCCCTAAAGTATGTTCATAGGCATTGCAAATAACTGACACTGACCTTTAATCCCTTTCCCTTTAACCCCTCCAGCCTAATCCTCCTTGTGTTGTTCCACTGGACTCTGTACATTGCTTTTCCTTTTGGGTTTCTCTCGCTAGGCCATGATGTGCAATCATGCTGGTATGTTGCCCTATATATGTTTGATTCTTGTAAACAGCCAGTTGTCTCTGAGAAAGATCTTGTAAAGTCGAAATATTAGGCCATCTTAACATTATTTGATTTTTTTACTCTATTGATTAGTGGTGATTTGATTGAAACACCATTTTCTTTTTGCTCCTCAATGCAGTCTCGAGTGTTTACAGTTTACCCGAGGTCGATCGCGATGGCATCACTGCGTAGTCTCACCATATTTGTGATTGGCTGGTGCCTGTTTTTCAGCCCTCTGTGTGTTATATTATAGTGAGTATTAATAATCTATGGGTGTGTTGGCACATTTTAGTTTGAAAGCTCAGTTTGTTTTCCTGTTCTATGGTAGTCGGTGGTATTGAAAAGGTATTGGGCATACTTTGGGAAACATTTTGTGAGGCGATTCTGGTAAATTGCAAAAACCAAAGGGGAGAAAAAACGATTATTTGCAATTGTAATTTCTTTTTTATTTTTAATTCTGACGTCAAACTACGGTGCTTTATGTTAAGAGGGCACTTGATTGGACCGGCGGCTGAATATCGCTATATCTAAACGATCGATATATCCGAACAAATTATTGTAGGATCCCATGATGTTCGTTATGGCGGCGTGTCCACTGTATTGATCTTATTTCACAAAGATGCGATGAGTTTTCTAGTCGATCATATATCATGTATATTTTAGGGCATGTGGGAAACAATCTGGTGTTTGTTTTGTGACTGTCTCGTTTACAGCAATCATTTCTGTAAATATGATGACAGTTAAGTCATCTAAAAGCTATGAAATTCGATAAATACTTTGTTTTTGAATGCTAACAGTACACACCAATTTTGTGAAAGTTTCATCACCAAAAGAGCCAGGTGTAAAGTTGCTCATCACGCTCTTTTTCCTGATTTCCCAGATTATTATGGGATGCATTGCCTACGTCTGTCCAAGACATGGTTGTTTTCGGGTTATCATATTTACAAACTCACTTTATAGACAACATTTATTGATCCCATTGTTAACGTGATACTATAATGGGATTGCTTGTTTTTATTTGTAAGGGTGGGTGGTTTAAATGTATAAATTACATGTATTTTCTAATAAAATGTTGGGTGCGAGAGATGAAAAGGTTTTTTTTTTAGTTTTTTAAAAGTTTTAATCGATAAAGATTTTAAATGTGTAAATTGTGTATTTAGGAAACCTATTAGAAAAGGTCAGTAATGATAATTATTTATATACAGAAGTTTGAATGTTTCCAGTAATAAAGACTATATTTACCCCACGACGGGACCCATTGGGCCGACTTATATTTTTGAAATTTTTTTTATATTTAATATTCATAATTAATGTGTAAAAACTTGTTGCCCAGTGTTCCAATCGCATTTAGGAGTAACTACTGAAAAGAAAATAGCGCCCCATATTCAGTCGTGGACAGAATTCATGGGGGAAAATCCATTTCGCCACAATTATCTTTGAGGGCGCAGTGCTTGATACAATTATCCAAAATGCCACGTTTAGTTGGAGCAATTGGCAATTTTAAGTTTATATAAATAGTAGAATATTGCATGTTACTGTCTTGACGACTTGTACATAAGACCAACTGGTGAGATCGAAATCCGAGACGAGAAGAGTGGATCGAGATCAGGTAATTATCCAGATACCCATGATTCTCGACCCGGTTTGAAATTTTAATACTCTCATCCGAATTTTACAACAGTATCCTTTGCCTATCATAGGAGAGTCCCCCATCAAGAGGTTGGTAAATGGGGTTAACCATCAGCCCTTCGTTGGCCGGTTTGTCGGCTGGATGAACGAGTCGGTTTTAGTGGGTTTGAGTTTGGCAGCGAAGCGTTTTAGCGTTCTTGCTGTGCGGCTCCTTCGATGGCGGTGTGTTGTCGCCGTCGATAATAGCGTCCTTTCACTGTCGTGGCTAAGTGGACACTGTTCGTAGACAGAAGAATCAGTTAAAATTGTCGCGTGGCAGAAGCGGTTATTATTCTGTGTCATTGTCTTCTACAGGAGTTGATATGTATGGCCACATCCGGGTTTTTGCAATTGGCACTTACAGTCGCCTGTCGCGTTCACACCTGTTGCCCCTGTGTATAGTTAAGAGGACGGATCTCCCAGCTGGGTTTATATGCAGTTCATAAAGCGGGCATGTCCGGGCTTTTGGTGCATTACCTGGGAGATCCTCTACATAGGTTACAAACAGCATGTTGTATTGACATAAGGGGCGAATATTCTTCCGGCTTCCCTGTGGCTGGGGTCAACATCGCCAGCAGCATCGATAGGGAAAGGCGAGTAGTAAGGCCCCTTCGGGTTTTTTGTCCCGTCCCTCGTTCGGTCAAACTCGGTGTATGTAGCGGCAGCAAGCGAGTTTCGGGGCAAAACTTAGTACGGTAGCGTCGGGCATGTTCTGCCCCATCGAGACGGGCCGGTCCTGCCCGCTGGATCGTTTCGGTCCGTCGGCGGTCCTGTCCTATTGAACGCGCTTCAGCACAACGTGGTAACCGGCACGGGACGACAACGCTCCGTTTATCCCATTATTATTGTGTCCTTGGCGAGATTCGTTCCGGTATTTCGTAATCACATCCCCCGTGATCTCTGTCCCGACGCTTTTGTTTCGAGAGCGCAAAAGCAAATCAGCGAGATGGTAAATATTATTAGTAGTAGAGGCACTAAACCCACGGCTGGTACAACAGTAGCAGCGTTGATAACAGGGCTAGCGCACGCGCGTCCGCTGTGGCGCGCAGTGTCCGTTGTGGCATGTGTGTCCGTTGCATTGTGGCGTACGCGTCTGTCATAGTCCGGCGGCAGGCTCGGTGTGGACTTTGTTCGATCACGCCGCTAGACTGATGTTGCAGGTCTTGTTTAGTCCCGGGACTTCTCACTGGTAACCATACACACGAGGTTGCTGGTACGGCTGCGCCAAGGACGGGGAGGGGCAGTTGGAGTAACGCTCCTTACCGCGCTCTCGTCCCGTCTCGTCCGTGTATGCGTTCCAGCATGCCCCGTTTTAATTCCTCGCTCGTTGATCCTCGGTCCATCTTAAGGTCACATCGGGGTATCCCAGCAACGAGGGTCACACCACATCAATCTGGTTTATCTTCGGATGTATTGGTTGACATATCGGCTCGCTCTTGGGAAGTTTATCACATAGACATTACCCCAAGAGGTACGTAGAATCCCTGGTATTCCCATGTGACCCCACACGTGTATTTTCCCCGTAGTCTGCTACTGTAACGTTTGGAAATGTGGTAAATTATATAACACTGTAAATTATTCTGTGCCTGATAGTGTCCAGATAAACACGATTTCGTGGATTGTATGCTCACTATTATCTTTCAGCCACCGAAATGCTCCATTGGTCATTAGGGTGCGAAACATGAGCAGTTCAAAGTCACTTACCTCGCCTTCCGATACTGTAACGAATTCGTCTGGTGGATTAACTTTCTGCACGTGTAAGAGTGATGGATTGTACAGCCACATCGTGAGCAAAGCAAACCAACAACACCATGATCATGATGGGCACTCGCAAAGCATCCAAACAACGACCGATATCGTCCCATGGCATTTCCATTATTGTATATGGTCGTCACAACGCCTACCGTGTTTATAATCGACGACGAAAACAGCCTCGATACCGACAATACCTCAGAGACGATTAGGGGGGGGGGGCCCATGGAGGAAGTAAAACAAATCCCTCACAAGAATAACTGAATGCACCAGTCTACGATTTCCTTTGTCGCAAATCAAACGACAAACCATATCTGTCACGTTCAATTCACTTTCTTCTCTTGTACACATTCGCATGCGAATTGATGGTCCACATCAAACGTTGGCCAGTTTTAAGTTTGCTTCCATCAGAAACTGTTAAAACACATCTGCAAATCTTCACATTTTCTACACGGTCTGGCAAAAAAAGAGGAGATATTTTAGATTTTCTTTTCACATTTTCCAGCGCTGCTAGTTGTATTATACGCAGTTGTATTGTGAGATAAATAAACCCCTGACGTTATATTGTGTGTTTTGGGGTTTTTTTACACAAACTCGGAAGAATGTGCGTCAGCCCTCATGGTTGGGGTGGTTTTCCTGGCGGTAAATAACTAACAAACGTATTCAGTGCTTCACGTAGAATTGGGGACGTGTTTGCGAGTGTGGGAGCATTGTATGACAATGTTGTTGTTGTATTTTGTTTTTTACTTTGACATCCTTGACTTTTGTAAGTTATATTTATTTGTAATTCATCCTTTACATATTAAT